>JAZFAU010000241.1:10000-377500 GCA_037178615.1 Dione vanillae | reverse complement strand
GTGGGGTAGATGATAATAATGCTTTTGTCAGATTATGTTTTGTTAATAAAGTGAGTCAAATAAAAGTAATATGTGTTTAAATATAATAGTGGCGACGAGATAAAATTTTGTTTTACGTAAAGTTCATGTACAAACATGACGCACTTACAAGCAGTTAAGTTCCACGAGTACCAACTCGGGAATGAAGACTTTCGACATTACATCGATAGATTGAATTATTGTTTCATTGCAAACAACATTGTTACGGATGAAGCAAGAAAAGCTAATTTTTTTACTGTTTGCGGTTCACAAGTTTATGAATTAGTGGCGGCCTTAATAACACCATTACAAACATATGAAGTTAGATATGAAACCATTATTGAGATATTGGCAAAACATTATACACCTAAAGCAAACGAGATTACTATGACGTACAGGTTTTATAGTCGTTATCAACGTGATGGTGAAAAGGCGAGTGATTATAATACGGAGCTCAGGAAGATAGGTGCTTGTTGTAATTTTGATAATTTGGAACGAAACCTGAGAGACCGCCTTGTATGTGGTATGCGGGACGAAAAACTTAAATTTGATTTATTGAAACGGAACAAGCTAAATTACCATGAAGTTTTAGAGGAGATGATTGCAGCAGAGATGGCACATCAGGACATAACTCTTATGCAGACAGCTGGGGCGTCGTTTGAAATTGTGAATAATCATAATAAACCTAGTGGAGAAGCTATGGATATAGGAGCTGTTAATGAACAAATTTCAAAATTTAAGTATCGTTTGTGCTACAGATGTGGGGACAAGCATAGTGGTGTATGCCGATTTGTCAATACGATTTGTAATTACTGCAATAAAAAAGGACATATTGAAAAAGTATGCACAATGAAACGAAGACAAGGAAATAGTAAAAAGATTAATTATGCGACTGAAGTGGACAATTCGGAGGAGTTTTTAAATGGAATTTATTGTTTAAGCGAAGAAAAGTGTAGTTATCAACGAAAGACACCTCCTTTTGAAGTTAAAGTGTTATTGTGTGGTGTTAGTGTAACTATGCAGGTAGACTCCGGTGCTTCATATTCTTTAATTAACAAGGATACTTTTAATAGACTACCAGTGTCTCAAACGAATAAATTACAACCGTTAGCTATACAATTATCGACATGGACTGATACGCCTGTAAAATTGTTAGGTCAATTGAATATTCGAGTGCAGTATAAAGATTATAATAAATGTTTATCTGTTATAGTAGCTCGTGGAAGTGGTCCAAACTTGCTTGGTCGGGATTGGTTTTCGCCTTTAAACATTTCCTTAAATAATATAAATACAGTTGCGGAATGTGAAGGTAATCAAAATTTGTTAATTAAATACAAAGATGTTTTTAACTCTAGTTTAGGAATGTATCGTGGGGAACCAGTATCTATAAAGCTGTCAGCGGATGCCATACCAAAGTTTCTAAAGGCGCGACCGGTGCCATATGCTCTTAAGGAGAGAGTAGAGAAAGAAATAGACAATATTGTCGCAGATGGCGTTTTGAAGCCGATTTCTTACTCACAATGGGCTACTCCGGTTGTACCAATTATTAAAAAAAACGGAAGTATACGTTTGTGTGGTGATTACCGAAGCACTATAAATCAGGCAACAGAATCAGATACTTACCCGATGCCAACTGCTAGTGAAATTTTTGCCTTACTAGCCGGGGGAAAATATTTCACTACGCTCGATTTAGATAGAGCATATACTCAAGTGACAGTCGACGAAGAGACTGCAAAATTGTTGACATTAAATACGTGTAAAGGCTTGTTTTCAGTACACAGGCTGGCATTTGGTGTGAAGGCTAGCCCTGGAATTTTCCAACGAATCATGTCGTCGTTGTTAGCAAATATACCTGGTGTAGCGGTGTTGCTAGATGACATTATTATAACGGGACGCTCGCGTGAAGAAATGTACGACCGTCTAGACATTGTATTAAACCGTATAGCGAAGGCTGGACTGCGGTTAAATAAGGATAAATGTAGATTCGCTCGAAGCAGTGTAGAGTTCTTGGGTTTTGTTGTTGATGCTGAGGGTATTCGGCCTGCGGCTAGTAAAGTGGAGGCAATTGTTAACACTCCGGTGCCTAAGAATGTACAACAATTACAAGCATTTTTGGGGCTGTACAATTTTTATGAACGCTTTATACCTCATAAGGCAACCCTACTAGAACCACTTCATAGATTGTTAGATAAGAAAACTAGTTGGAAATGGACTGAAACAGAACAAAGAGCTTTTGATAGAGCTAAGAATCAAATAACCTGTGATATTACACTAACACATTACGACGTGAATAAGCAATTGATATTAACTTGCGATTCTTCAGAATATGGCGTCGGTGTAGTGTTGTCGCACGTTTTGGAAAACGGGATTGAGAAGCCTATAGCTATGGGTTCTAGAACTTTGCATCCACATGAAAGGCGATACTCGCAAATAGATAAAGAGGCTACAGCAATTATGTTTGGCATTAAGAAATTTAACAATTACCTAATGGGTCGAGAGTTCACTATAATCACAGATCATCAGCCGTTATTAGGAATTTTTAACCCTTCAAAAAAAATACCTGATCTATTATCGCCGCGGTTAGTTCGTTACTGCCTGGCATTGGCAGCACATGATTACAAAATTATATACAAGCCGGGGAGAGCGATAGGAAACGCAGATGGTTTAAGTCGCTGGCCTCAACCGACTGTTACTCATAATAATTATATACCGGGAGAAATTTTGTTAATGGCAGAGACACCGCAAGAGTTGCCGTTTAATATACAGGAAATAGCCAAGGAAACATCCAAAAGATATCGTTCTGGGTCGGGTTCTACACCATATTTTAAGAGGCTGGCCAACACGAATCCAGGATAAAGATTTACATACATATTGGCTGCATCGTATGGAATTAAGTGTACAAGATGGTTGTGTTTTAATAGGTAATCGTGTAATTTTACCACCAAATATGAGGGAAAATATTTTACAACTTTTACATCAGACTCACAGTGGAATGGTGCATACGAAAGCTTTGGCTCGGAGTTATGTGTGGTGGCCACAAATGGACAAAGATATCGAGGCAATGATTAGTTCCTGTGAGAATTGTCTGGAAAATAGGAAAATGCCAGTGAAGACTGCTTATGAATGGATTACGCCAGGACGGCCTTGGTCACGCTTACACCTTAATTTTGCTGGCCCTTTTCAAAATCAAACATTTCTAATTGTAGTAGACGCTTTTTCGAAATGGCCAGAAATAAGGGTAGTGAGTAATATGACATCGGCTACAATCATAAAACACATGAGATATATATTTGCACAGCATGGACTCTGTGAAACTCTTGTGACAGACAATGGAACTCCTTTCGTGTCCAAGGAGTTTAAATTATTTTTGGAAGCTAATAAAATAAGACATATAACAACAGCTCCGCATCACCCTGCTACCAATGGTCAGGCTGAGAGAATGGTACAGACGGTGAAAAATAAATTAAGGAAGATGCACGATGTGCCTTGGGATATAAAATTACCAAAAATTTTGATGAGTCTACGAGTTACCCCTTGTTCAGCCACTAACAAGAGTCCCGCAGAGCTATTGATGAATAGGCAATTAAGAACATTATTAGATGCGGTACATCCTAATACTGGTAGACAAAGAAAGAAAGAGCTGCAAATAGAAAGGAATATTCAAAAGACACGTAGAGAGATAGATGTAGGAAGGAACGTTATGTATAGGAACTATATAGGAGCACCAAAATGGATGCCTGGAAAAATAATAGAAAAGGAAGGTCCTGGTAGTTACAGAATCGAAACACAGGGAGGTACTGTGGTGCATAGACACATTGATCAATTGGTTAAAGTTAAAGAAAAAGAGAGCGGCAGTGGGAAAGAAATGGAACACAATGAAGTTGAACTAGAAAGTCAGTCTCAGACTTCTAATCTTGACCAGGATCAATATGATGAAATTATTGAAGTCCCCAGTTCCGAACAATGGGCTGATATAATAGGTGTACCGAATTCAGCAACATCAGATATAGGCAAAATTAAAAAGAAACCACAATTACATGCTAAAGTCCCATATGATAGACCGTAGAGATGATTTTGAACTTTTAGTTATTTTTTAGTTGATTAAGAAAATCAAATGTAGTTAATCATTTTGTTTATATATTTGAATTGTTTGTTAACTTGAGGGAGAGGTATGTTGTGTATGATTAATTATATTTTTCTTCATGTTTAAACGGTACCCGCAACTTACGTCACTTTTATAATAAAAGTGACACTAAGGTGGGGTAGATGATAATAATGCTTTTGTCAGATTATGTTTTGTTAATAAAGTGAGTCAAATAAAAGTAATATGTGTTTAAATATAATATTAACATTGTGTGTTTTTCTTCTGTCTTCTAATAACTTGAAGTGATTAAAAAGAAATAATTAGTTTTTTACTTCGTCTCCCCTATTTCCTGTATTTAAGTATATTTATTTTAAGTAGCAACATATCTTCGAGCCAAACATTTGTTATATCTATATACATAGTATTGTCAATTTCTAAAATCAAAAACTTGTGAGCTCACTGAAACATACGAAGAGGTAGTTGTCAGCAAGAACTATTAAAAATTTTTCAGTGACTTCTTCGTGAATAGTGAATGTTAGAAATTGAAGTGATTGGTTGACTTTAGAAAATAATACTGGTGATCCTAAAGGTGCGAGACAGTGCAACGCATTCCTTAGAAGTAAGAAGATATTGACTTTCGATCAGGTAGAAAATGTAGAACTCTCTCTGTCGCCCGAATAATAGAGTAGGGCAAAAGAATACATACATTTATAGTAATAAATTCATACAAATGTTTATAACATTCGCATTGTCTTCAACGAAAACGCAATAAAGTAATTAAATTCAGTAAATATATTACTCAAATTATAAGCCAATTAAATCAATTAGTGTATAATATGTTTATTGTTATGTATATATATGTATATATTAAATTATAACAACTTCGTTCAAGTACTCTAATTTACTGATGCTTCTACTGATTTTTTTGTCAATATTGATTAAATTTGTGGTAACTCTCTAACTACGAATGATGACAAAAACTAATTAATTTTTATTTATCTCAGCTCATATACAAGTTATTTTATCTTTCAAATTAAACTTGTACGTAATAACTTAGTTTGCCAAAGAGTATAATAACAGACCTACAATAGTCTTTAGTTAGATATGACCTAAACTCGCCTAGAGTAATAGAGTAACGTGTTAACGAATAATTAATATATGAACGGAAACTGAAAATTGTTGTTTATCGATTCCTAAAAGCCTTCTGCATCGCATACTTGAGGTACAGTTAGTACTTGGTGGTGATAACTGAAGGTACGTTTGCGATTATCCAAGTTCATTATTTTATTTATTTATTTTTTGGCTTCACGCTTTATGTCGCACATGGCAGGCTAGGCAGTGGGAACTGCACAAACCATAGGACCCTAGTTGAGACACTCCGTTGCTCTGTCCCTGCTTTATCCGTCAGTGTATTCCGTATTCCGCCGTTTTTAAGGCATTGCGTGTTATGTGGCGGAACTCAACGCCTCCCTTTGCCTAGGTTCTAGAGCGAATAAAATGGTAATGGAAGAATGCATCTTCCCTGAGTAAAAATCGAACCCCCACAAACCGATTATAGGTAGACGCTACACTATGCGCCACGACGGTCCTCAGTCCTTATTTTATTTATTTTAAGTAATTCATAATTATATAATGGGGATAATAGTGGGGACGGAGTAAGCAGGGACTAAGTAACGGAGTGTCTTAACACTAGGTTCTTATGGTTCCTGCAGTTCCCTCTGCCTACCCTGCCATGTGCGGGATAAAGCGTGAAGTTAAAAAAAAAAAAAAAAAAAAAAAAAAAGAAAAAAAAAATATAATATAAATAGAAATAAAATTAAAAGAACTTAATACAGCACTAGGGGATTGGTATGGGCCGCACTCATAGGTTACAAGTCCCTCAGTTAAAAGCATATTTAAAGAAAACATAAAAATTTGAACTTACGCTCTCTGCAAGTGGTTAGTGGCCAGAACGCTTGCACGGTTTGCAGTTTGCTTTTCCACTTTGCTTTTGACTTTTTGTCCACTTTAAATATAATATATCAATTTAACGCTTTTAGAAGTCGCGAAAATATTTCTTATTACATTCTGCTAATAAGTAGTGACACATATCAGATCTGTCCTATATGTCATATAAGATATTTATATATTTAGTATGCAAAGCTAAGACGACCATGTTAAAAACAACAAAAGGTTGCGTTAAATTTTTTATGTTTTCTTTGAGTATTCTTTCTATAATTAGTGTAGAAAACTCTTAAAAAACCATATTAATAACTCATTTCGTGATAATAATTTGAGTTGTAATTGTATTATACAAAACTTTTCATTTCATCGAGCTAAACAATTATTTACTTCAACCAATGTTCATCATTTAATTAATTATTCCAATATATTGTTGGCTAAATTTCAAACAAATTGATATAGCTAATAAAAAATATTTACACGCAACCTGCGTTCAACAGAATATGATCTGGCAACCACTGAACTTGACAGAAGTATGTCCTCACTACACGCCTATCACAGCTTGCTCGTCCTTTGGCTATGTCTACCTCAGCCTTCTGGTCCAGATATACGGAGGTTCAGTAGATAAGAGGATTCAAGAAGATAAACAGATAAAAGAAGAGAGGAATTCAAACGAATACGATTTTATAGTAGTAGGTGCAGGCGCGGCCGGCTGTGTCGTCGCCAATCGACTTACGGAGAACCCTGAATGGAAGGTTAGTACTGTACCAATTACGTGAGTACTGTGTGTTCTAAATTACTGTGTAATTCAAATAATAAAATTATTGCATTAGTTAATGCATAAATAAAAAAAAAATATTACAATAAAAATAAATGAGGACCGTTGTGGTGCAGAGGCATAACGTCTGTTGGTAAACGCGACGGTTTGTGAGTTGATTCCCACTCGTGGAAGATGGATTTTCTACTTCCATTTTCTTCGCTCTGACAACTAGGCAAACCGCGGCGTTGAGTTACGTTACACAACACGCAATGCCTCGAAAAAGGCGAAAAACAGCGAAAAACAGGAATGAATGTCTTAACTCTAGGTTCCTATGGTTCCTGCGGTTCCCTCTGCCTACCATACTATGCGCGGGATAGAGCGTAAAGCTATAAAAAATACAAGTGAATTATTAAAAAATTACAATGTATCGTAACATTTTAACAATATTACAATTAAAACCCGCTGCACCTAATATGCTTCCTGTCGAATACACGCTATAATATTGAAATTTGCGCCTGACCTCTATACAATAAATACATGTTCGAATAATTAGCTTTATACAAAATAAATAATCATAGGCAGCTGTAAATTTATACACGTGACCTATAAAACATAAAATTTTATTTCTTTTGGACTTTCGAAAACCTTAAGTGTCGATTTGTGTTTTAAAGGTTATTATCATATTTATGATTTCATAAATGATAACACACCTTGGGAATGAAATGCTCGCTCCAGTCTAGTTCAAGAGTATCGTTGTCTTTAATTAGAATAGTTAATTTGTAAATTTTTGGCTAATTGAAAGAAAAATATATAAAGTCTCGCTGAGTTTCTTGCGCCGGTTCTTCTCAGGTCTGAGGCATTAACTTTAGCGAGCTGGTGGTAAATTAAATAAAGTATTTGACGTTCAACTGTTCAATGAGTTACCGAGATCATTTTGAGCAGTGAATTAAATAAATGAAATGATCTTTATACTATATCCGTTCACATGTTACTCTCAAAAACATAATTTTAGACCTAACAAATATAATAAAATACTGACTGAAGACCTAACAAATATAATAATAATAAAATACTGGTACTGGTTATAATGTAAATATGCTTCCTTTCTTAGGTATTATTGTTGGAAGCAGGTCCAGAACAACCAGACGTTACATATGTACCTGGTCTATCAACAGCATTGCTGGGTTCTAACATAGACTGGGCGTATACTACAGAACCTAATGGGAAGAGCTGCCTTGCCCGACCTGGAGGCAGGTGTCCTTGGCCCAGGTACCTATATATGAAGTTATATACATGTGTTTTCAATAAATATAAACAATAATATACATAAGTATGTATATGTACTTCATGCTTTATCCCGATCATAGCAAGGTAGGCAGAGGGAACCACAGGAATCTTGGGAACCTTAAGTGGAACAAAAATCCAATCCACTTAAAAGTTACTTACTTTGATTTATGTAAATATTAGAATTACTTACTATTTATTTACAAAATATAAAAGCTATTTATAAGGTTTTCTAACACGCTAGGCCAGGTTTTCGCTGCTAAGAGTTCCTTTTGTATAATAAAATAACAGAGTAATATCAATTCGTTTATTTTAGTACGATAGTCAATACAGAAGAGAATCACTTTACATAATTCTCTACTTTTTATTTAATTAACAGCTAACATTTCTGTTCAATATTCAAATTCGAATTGACATTACAAATAGGTTTTACTGAATTGAATAATTAAACACTAAATTCGATACTAAATACTTTCGTAAGTCGAAATACTAAAACGTATGTTGACTTGTGCCTATATATATTATGTTATTTCAGAGGAAAAATGATGGGAGGCTCAAGTTCGATCAACTCAATGGCATATATCAGGGGTAACAGGGTGGATTACGACGGTTGGGCAGCGAAAGGCAACAAGGGGTGGAGCTATGAGGAAGTTAGTGTTATAGAGACTTATTTAAATTGATAATGTTAATATGTTTGACAAAACTTGAATTTTCAATCAGTTTTTAGTCAGTCACATTAGAAAGAAAAAAGGAGTAGCAAAAAATAAGACCTGTTGAATAATCTTCAAACTTCGTCTTCGAAATTAAGATAGGTTTTTTACTATTTTTAAATGTATTTAATATTGTACATTATTTTTACCATTCGGACCGTTATCGTGGACTACTCCTAGGTAAATGGAATAATAAAAAAAATCGAAACGTTGGATTTCAACAGAAAAAGTAGTTTTTAAAGAAATCTTATTTAAACAAATTATTATTATTTCAAAACGATTTGTGTTTTTACTAATATTTTATTTATTATGTGCAGGTACTTCCCTTTTTTCAAGAAGTCAGAACGCAATATCAACATAGAGGCTCTGAATCTAAGATACCATGGAGTTAGCGGAGAACAATATGTGTCTAGATATCCTTACATTGACAAGCCAGTCAATTATGTTAACCGAAGCTTTTAATCAAGGAGGTTTACCTTTGACGGATTATAACGGACGTTATCAAGAAGGCACGATGCAAGCTCAGGCTTTCTCAGTAAATGGTGAAAGGGTCTCGACGAATACAGCCTTTATACAACCCATACGGTATAGGAGAAAGAATCTTGTCGTTGAAATCAATTCTGAAGCTACGAAAATCTTAATTGATAAACAAAAAAAAGCATATGCAATTGTTTATGTAAAAGACGGAAAAAAATATACAGTTTACGCTAAAAAAGAAATTATTATTAGCGCTGGTTCGATAAACTCTCCTAAACTACTTATGTTGTCAGGAATTGGTCCTAAAAAGCATTTAGAGAATTTGGGCATATCTGTTGTTAAAGATCTGGCAGTGGGAGAAAATTTACAAGATCACGTCACTTTTAATGGTATTATAATCGCATTACCTAATAAAACAGCAACAACAGTAAGCCAAAACGAAGTGTTACAGGCTGTGGTAAACTACGCTAAAATGGAAATTAAGAAAGGTCCGCTATCTGCCAATGGGCCAGTAAATTCAGTTTCGTTTCTTAAAACTGAATCAGACTTAATTGCTCCGGATGTTCAATATCAAGTTGACCATGTACCAAATTGGAGAGAATTTATTAGTGATCCAATAACTGGCGAGGCTGTTTCTATATTACCAACAAGCTTTTACGACGGTCTTCTACCTCGAACTATGAATTTGGTGCCTAAAAGTCGTGGAGTACTTCTATTGAACGCGTCGAATCCTGATGGACCTCCATTATTATATGCAAATTATTTAAGCGATGAAAGAGATTTTATACCCTTGTTAAAAGGTGTCAAGTTTTTATTGTCGCTAGAAAAGACTGAAGCGTTTAGATCCAACGGAGCATATTTCGTGAGGGAACCTTTACCAGCTTGTAGACATTATCCTTGGGGAACAGAGGAATATTATATTTGTTTGGCTAAAGCTTACACCAGTTCAACATACCACCCCGTGGGAACTTGCAAGATGGGTCCTGAATCTGATAAAAAGGCAGTACTGGACAATGAGTTAAAAGTCTATGGAGTTGGTAATCTCAGAGTGATCGACTCGTCCATAATGCCTGATATTGTTAGAGGAAACACCAATGCACCTTCAATAATGATTGGCGAACGTGGTGTTGATTTTCTTATCAAGCAGTGGCGACGTAAACAAATCAAATATTAAATGTATATAGCACAATATCAGAAATTTTGAGTAAACTTTTTACTGTTTTTCAAATATTTTTGCTTAGAAAATAACCTTTGTATTTTTGTTTCGTATTTGCGAATTATAGAGATATAAGTGTTCATGAATATACTTATATTATCCATATTGAATATACTGATTATTTTTTAGTATTGCTTACGTTGATGATCCTGAAGGTGTGAGACAACGCAACGCAACCCCCAGGAGTAAGATAAAAATTGACAACATTGGATCAGACAAATGTAGAGCCCTCTCTGTCGCTACAGTTCAGGCAGTTTCGCCCAAATAAGGCATTTCGGCAAAAGAAACGTAAACGATATAAAAAATTTGAATTAATACATTTTATTGGAATTATAAAATTCGTAACAATTCGAAGCAAAAAGCCAACGTCACGCGGTGTTCCCAGGCGGTCACCCATCCAAGTACTGACCGCGCCCGACGTTGCTTAACTTCGGTGATCGGACGAGAACCGGTGTGTTCAACGTGGTATGGACGTTGGCGATTCACGTTCTTTAGTAAACATATACAACCGGAATATCTTGATCTATTTATATGTGCAAGGCAAAATAGTCATTATGAAATAATGTTAAGTCTTAATATTATAGTTTTAAAATCAACCGTAACCTATTTCAATAAAACTTTGCATAAACATACATACATCAATTTACTGTAGACGGAACTGAGAAGAGGTCACTAGAATACATAAAACTTCTCTTCGTGTTGTCAGGAGATGGCGTTATTAAATTAGTTTTTAGGAAGGTACATACATCGTATAGATAAATAAGATCGTTTAAACATGTTCATTTCAACTCAATATGCACAACGTTGGCACTTTTTTGCCCCAGCTGTTTACGTACTTTAGTATTTGATTCTGGATTCATCTAATATTCTTAAAATTATTTGTCACTAAGCTCTCTCTTCGTACTCTACCTAGATAAAACACATTGGTGGTTCCAGGAGTAACGCAATTTTTTTCTGATTTCTGTGCATTTTAGTGACCTCTTGTTAGTTCTGTCTGCAGTAAATTGATATATGGGGCATTCTCCGCCAAGCGGACAAGGTAAAAATGGTCATAGTCACTGATTTTGGATTTTATTAATATGAATGAATGAATGAATTATTATTGAAATAGGTACGTATGATTTTTAAAACTATAATATGAGAAGTTAATGTTATTTTCATAATGACTATTTTACTTTGCACATACATATATAAAGATAGAGATATTCCGATTGTATAGGTATACTAAAGAAATTGTATCGCCAACGTCCATACCACGTTGAACACACCGGTTCTCGTCCGATCACCGAAGTTAAGCAACGTCGGGCGCGGTCAGTACTTGGATGGGTGACCGCCTGGGAACACCGCGTGACGTTGGCTTTTTGCTAGGATTTTTTTTAACAATTTTAGGCATCCTTTTGAATCAATAGGCAAAGCGCTGCGTTAAGTTCCGCCACTCAACACGCAATGCCTCGAAAAAGGCGGAAAGTGGAGACGGAGAAAACAGAAACTAAGCAACGGAGTGTTTTAACACTAGGTTCATATACTTCCGGCAGCTCCCCCTGCCTACCCTGCAATATGCAGGATAAAAATTGAATCAATCAACACAAAATGTTTTGTATCGTTTGCGTTTCTTTTGCCTTATTCTATTACTCGAGCAAACCTGATTGAACTGTAGCGACAGAGATGGCTCTACATTTGCCTGATCTAATGTTGTCAATGTCTTCTTACTTCCAAATGTTGTGTTGCCTCGCACCTTCAGAATCAACTTTTTTTTTCTTTACAACTACTACCGTAGAGGTCGCACCTCTACAACATTTATCTACCACGTTACGCTGCCGTTAAACAGTGCAGGTTACAGTATTGCTTTTGTACGGCTTACTTGTAGATGCAGTCAATGCACCGTTCCATCAGTGCACTGACAGACATAATATGCACGTATAATTTGATGACACTCGGTCGTTGTCTAAGATTCTCCAGCGCCGCACTATCGCCGAACGGCCTGACAAAGCGAAATCAGCTTATTATCACCTCATATAATTTCAATGTAACTTTTCTTCGTCTTGTCAAGAGATGGCGTTATTGTATTACTTTTTAATAAGGTACATACATCATACAGATAAATAAGATCGTTTAAACATGTTCATTTCACGTTGTGTATTTCAATTCAATATGCACACCGTTGGAACTCTGCTGCCCCACCCATTGGGATACTTATGTAACATTTCCGCTTGATTCCAGGTTTAACTAATATTCTGCGAATGATTTGAAACTAAGCTCTCTCTTCGTTCCTAGAGAGAGCACAACGTAGATACCAGGAGTAGTTATCAAGAGTAACGCTTGTTTTAATTTCTTACTTCTGTGTATTCAAGTAACTTGTTAACTAGTTCTTGTCAGTTCTGTCTAAAATAAACCGATATATGTATGCTTATGAAAAGTTTTATTGAAATAGTTAAGCATGATTTTTAAAACTATAATATTAGAAGTTTATGTTTGTCTTACAATTATTATTTTGTATTGCACATACATATATAAAGATATTGGGATTGTATAGGTACATTAAAGTATTTATATCGCCAACGTCCATACCACGTTGAACACACCGGTTCTCGTCCGATCACCGAAGTTAAGCAACGTCGGGCGCGGTCAGTACTTGGATGGGTGACCGCCTGGGAACACCGCGTGACGTTGGCTTTTTGCTGTAAATTTTTACAAATTTTGAACTTCTAATAAAATTAATTAGGAAAAGAGCGAATCTGACTAAACGGCAGTGAGACAGACGACTCTACATTTGCATGATTTAATGTTGTCAATTTCTTCTTACTTCTAAGGATTGCCTTATGCTGTCTCACACCTTCAGGATGTTTTGTTTTCGAAAGTCATCCCATTTCTTCCACTGCCACCGTTCGGTATCCATGAAGAGGTCGCATCTCTACAATATTTATCTTCTACTTTGTACCTGAGGAAACACAGCAGCATAAAAATGCTGCTGTTTCACGACGATATTCTGTGAGAGCGTAGTAATTACCCGGTTCGAGCCTGGTCCTTTTGAGCTACTGTTGTCATTGTAGCTTGGCTCTAGCACTTACAACAAACTTACGTCAACAAAAAAAAATACCACCACCGTGTTTTCTAGGGAAAGTACGAAGAGAGAGAGAGAAGTGGCAAATCAATTTTAGATTATGAGATGAATCGAGAAACAAATAAAGCTAGTAGCCATTGGTGGAAATGTTCCCTAAGTACCCCATTGACTGGGGCAGCAGAGTTCCAACATTGTGGATATTAAACTAAAGTAGACAACGTGAAAAGAACATATTTAAGCGATCTTATTTATCTGTATGATGTATTAACTTACTAAAAAATAATACAATAACGCCATCTCTTGACAAGAGAAGAGAATTTACATTGAAATTGTATGAGGTGATAAGAAATTGCTTTCGTTTTGTTAGGCCGTTCAGTGATAGTGTGGCGCTGGAGCATCTCATATAGGTATTTTGTACAATAAAAACAGGAAATAGTTGATTCACGAAGAACAAGATTCATCAAATAAAACTAAAAAGTAAATATACTTTCTTTTAGCAGCATTATAAAGTCAAACCTTGGCACAAATGCCCCTTTAAGTAGAGTTGTAGAACTTACAATTCTATCTTTAACATATCCAATATTGATATTTTTGAAGACTCCATTGTAGTATTTAAAAAGAAATTAAAAAATACTACAAAACATGTAAAGGGTATCTGTAATAAAAAAAATGTACTACTTTGGCGTACATTATTTTTAATTAATATCGTTATTGTTCGTTTTGTTTTTTTTTACTGTGTTTTTACGAATGTTTTTTTTCTGTTCTACAGTAATGGCGTTCAGAGCGTGCCAGTTGAGCACAATTCAATTCGCAAATTATTATTTGTAAGTTTTTGTGTCAGTCATTACTGTATATGTGTAATTGTATGTAAGTTATTGTTATTGTTTAATTGTACTTGGCTTGGAGTAGGGTAGTAGATTAGAAATGATTATTGTTTTTTTTTTCAATCATGTTGAAAAAGTGTGATGTACAAAGTAATTCGCTTTTCTTATATCAACTCATATTCTTGTAATACGTCTCATTATATGTTACGGTAGCTTGCCTAATAAATAAATAAAAATTATAAGTGCATATTATGTTTGTCAGTGCACTGATGGAATGGTGCATTGACAAGTGCGCCGTACAAAAGCAGTACTAATAGTATTTAGATAAATATTGTAGTGATGCGACCTCTTTGTGAATCATGAATGGTATTAGTTGGAGAAACGGGTTGACATTGGAAAATAGAATGTTGATGACGCTGAAGGTGCGAGGCAAGGGAACCCTTGAAAGAAAGAAGAAATTGACAACATCGGATCAGGCAAATGTAGCCCTCTCTATCGCTACAGTTCAGTCAGGTTCGTTTTTTGGTCCTGGTAAAATCTCCGGAATCTCATGTGCAGCATATACACAATTTTGTCATGGAATTCCTAAAGATATTCGAAAGAAACTAATAAACGACGCCAACGAGTCGCTAGGTGAAGGTCTTAATGTTAATAAATTTTATTAAAAGTCCAAAATTTGTAAAAATTTGCAGCAAAAAGCCAACGTCACGCGGTGTTCCCAGGCGGTCACCCATCCAAGTACTGACCGCGCCCGACGTTGCTTAACTTCGGTGATCGGACGAGAACCGGTGTGTTCAACGTGGTATGGACGTTGGCGATACGAGTTCTGTAGTACATATATACAATCGTAATATCTCAATCTTTAAAATAGTAATTATGAGAATAAAACTAACTCCTCATATTGTGGTTTTAATATCAAAAGTATCTAAGTTAATAAAACTTATCAGGAACAAATATGTATCAATTTACTGTAGACAGAACTAGCAAGAGGTCACTAGAATACATAGAAGTAAGAAACAAATTGTGTTACTTTTGACGCTACCACTATGTTTTCTCTAGGGAGAGCACGAAGAAAGAGCTCAGTGACAAATTATTTTTAGATTATTAGATGAATCCGGAATCAAATGCTGCGCTGTACTTGTTGAATTAAAGTAGACAACGTAAAATGAACATGTTTAAACGACCGTACTTACCGGTATGACGCACGTATATTATTTGAAATATAATCAATAACGCCATCTCTTGACAAGACGAAGAGAACTAACATTGAATTTGTATGAAGTGATGACAATCTGATTTCACTTGTTTAGGTCGTTTAGCGATAGTGCGGCGCTGGAGCATCTTATGTATTTTGTACAAAAAAAAACAGGAAATAATTTAAAGAAAACAGCCGAGTGTCAGCAGATTATAAGTACTTATTATTCAATGTACTGATGGAACAGAGCATTGACTACATCTACAAGTACGCCGTAATAAAGCAGTGCCGCCTCGAACACTGTTTAACGGCAGCGTTGCGTAGTAGATAAATGTTTTAGAGATGCGACCTCTTCGTGAACAATGAATGGCAGTAGTTAAGAGATGGGTTGACGTTAGAAAACAAAATGTTGATGTTCCTAAAGATGGGAGGCAACGCAAAGCAACTCTTGGAAGGAAGAAGAAATTGACAACATTGGATCAGACAAATGTAGAGCCCTCTCTGTCGCTACAGTTCAATCAAGATCACCTGAATAATAGAATAAGGCAAAAGAAACGTAAACGATATAAACATTTTGAATTAATACATTTTATTGGAAGACTAAATATCTAACAAAATGTAGCAAAAAGCCAACGTCACGCGGTGTTCCCAGGCGGTCACCCATCCAAGTACTGACCGCGCCCGACGTTGCTTAACTTCGGTGATCGGACGAGAACCGGTGTGTTCAACGTGGTATGGACGTTGGCGATATAAGCTCTTTAGTATACCTATACAATGAGAATATCTCAATCTTTATATATGTATGTGCAAAGTAAAATAGTCATTATGAGAATAACATTAACTTCTCATATTATAGTTTTAAAAATCATACGTACCTATTTCAATAAAAATTCATTCATTCATTCATATTAAAAAAATCCAAAATCAGTGACTATGACCATTTGTACTTGTCCGCTTGGCGGAGAATGTTCCATATATCAATTTACTGTAGACAGAACTAACAAGAGGTAACTCAAATACACAGAAATCAGAAAAAAATTGCGTTACTCCTGGTACCACCACCGTGTTTTATCTAGGTAGAGTACGAAGAGAGAGCTTAGTGACAAATAATTTTAAGAATAGTAGATGAATCCAGAATCAAATACTAAAGTACGTAAACAGCTGGGGCACAAAAGTTCCAACGTTGTGCATATTGAGTTGAAATGAACATGTTTAAACGATCTTATTTATCTATATGATGTATGTACCTTCCTAAAAACTAATTTAATAACGCCATCTCCTGACAACACGAAGAGAAGTTACACTAAAATTATTTGAAGTGATAACAAATTGAATTCACTTTGTTAGGCCGTTTAGGGATAGTGCGGCGCTGGAGAATCTTATACATGTATTTTGTACAACAAATATAAATAATCCAAACGACCAAGTGTAATCAAATTATAAGTGCATATAGTCAGTGCACTGATGGATCGATGCATTGACTGCATCTACAAGTGCGCCGTACAAAAGCAGTACTGCCTCGGACACTGTTTAACGACAGCGTAACTTAGAAGATAAATATTGTAGAGATGCGACCTCTTCATGGATACCAAACGGTGGCAGTGGAAGAGATGGGATGACTTTCGAAAACAAAACATCCTGAAGGTGTGAGACAGCGTAAGGCAATCCTTAGAAGTAAGAAGAAATTGACAACATTAAATCATGCAAATGTAGAGTCATCTGTCTCACTGCCGTTTAGTCAGATTCGCTCTTTTCCTAAAAATGTCCGGAATCTCACATGCAGCAGCATATACACAATTTTATTCCAAAATTCCTGAAGATATTCGAAAGAAATCAATAGAGATAACGACGCGAACGAGTCGCTAGGTGACTTAAAATATTGAAGTTCTGTCATTGCATATAACAATTATTACTTCAATTCAGTCAGAGTCGCCTGAATAATAAAGTAGGGCAAAAGAAATGCAAATGATATAAAGATCTTAATGTTAATAAATTTTATTAGAAGTCCAAAATTTGTAAAAATTTACAGCAAAAAGCCAACGTCACGCGGTGTTCCCAGGCGGTCACCCATCCAAGTACTGACCGCGCCCGACGTTGCTTAACTTCGGTGATCGGACGAGAACCGGTGTGTTCAACGTGGTATGGACGTTGGCGATACAATTACTTTAATATACCTATACAATCCCAATATCTTTATATATGTATGTGCAATACAAAATAGTAATTGTAAGACAAACATAAACTTCTAATATTACAGTTTTAAAAATCATGCTTAACTATTTCAATAAAACTTTTCATAAGCATACATATATCGGTTTATTTTAGACAGAACTGACAAGAACTAGTTAACAAGTTACTTGAATACACCGAAGTAAGAAATTAAAACAAGCGTTACTCTTGATAACTACTCCTGGTATCTACATTGTGCTCTCTCTAGGAACGAAGAGAGAGCTTAGTTTCAAATCATTCGCAGAATATTAGTTAAACCTGGAATCCAGCGGAAATGTTACATAAGTACCCCAATGGGTGGGGCGGCAGAGTTCCAACGGTGTGCATATTGAATTGAAATACACAACGTGAAATGAACATGTTTAAACGATCTTATTTATCTGTATGATGTACCTTATTAAAAAGTAATACAATAACGCCATCTCTTGACAAGACGAAGAAAATTTACATTGAAATTATATGAGGTGAAAATAAGCTGATTTCGCTTTGTCAGGCCGTTCAGCGATAGTGCGGCGCTGGAGAATCTTAGACAACGACCGAGTGTCATCAAATTATACGTGCATATTATGTCTAGTCAGTGCACTGATGGAACGGTGCATTGACTGCATCTATAAGGACGCCGTACAAAAGCAATACTGCAACCGACACTGTTTAACGGCAGCGTAACGTGGTAAATAAATGTTGTAGAGATGCGACCTCTATGGTAGTAGTTGTAAAGATAGCTTTACTTTATAAAAAAAAAAAGTTGATTCTGAAGGTGCGAGGCAACACAACATTTGGAAGTAAGAAGACATTGACAACATTAGATCAGGCAAATGTAGAGCCCTCTCTGACGCTACAGTTCAGTCAGGTTTGCTCGAGTAATAGAATAAGGCAAAAGAAACGCAAACGATACAAAACATTTTGTGTTGATTGATTCAATTTTCTTTTTGTTTTTTTTTTATAGCTTCACGCTTTATCCCGCATATTGCAGGGTAGGCAGGGGGAGCTGCCGGAACTATATGAACCTAGTGTTAAGACACTCCGTTGCTTAGTTTCTGTTTTCTCCGTCTCCACTTTCCGCCTTTTTCGAGGCATTGCGTGTTGAGTGGCGGAACTTAACGCAGCGCTTTGCCTATTGATTCAAAAGGATGCCTAAAATTGTTAAAAAAAATCCTAGCAAAAAGCCAACGTCACGCGGTGTTCCCAGGCGGTCACCCATCCAAGTACTGACCGCGCCCGACGTTGCTTAACTTCGGTGATCGGACGAGAACCGGTGTGTTCAACGTGGTATGGACGTTGGCGATACAAGTTCTTTAGTACATCTATACAATCGGAATATCTCAATCTTTAAAATAGTAATTATGAAAATAATACGAACTCCTCATATTGTGGTTTTAATATCAAAAGTATCTAAGTTAATAAAACTTATCAGGAACAAACGTATATCAATTTACTGTAGACAGAAGTAAGAAACAAATTGTGTTACTTTTAATGCTACCACAATGTTAATAATCTCCGAAACTACTGGGCCGAAAAATTTTAAAAATTTATTGAATATAGTTTATGGTTTGTAGATTACAGGAAAACCTATAAGGATTTCATAAATTGAAAATAAAATGGTAAAATCGATAAAAAATGTTTTTAGGGAAAAAACGTTTTCAGGGGAAATATATCACTATATTGTGTACGGAACCCTTTCCACGCGAGTTCAACTCGCACTTGACCGGTTTTTTATATTATAACTTACCTCGTAATCACATTATCAGTCTTCATTATATCTCGTGACAAAAAAAATTTAATGCAATCTCAACAAACAGAAATCAATTCTCTCTCTTCTAAAAGTGTTTTATCACCTAATACTCAGGATTTTATTGTTATAATCCAAAGTGCTATTTTGTTTGCCGTAATCAATTCACGCCAAATTTACAAGAACTACTGAATATTAGCATTCGCGAATGTCGGTAGCAAATATTCGTATTCGCGAATGCTAAAAAAAATTACATTCATTACATCACTAATACATAACATATTCACAATATAAATCATACAATGTACTAATTATTTATACTTCAAAACGAGTCAAAATAGAAATAGCTGTTTAATTTCTTAAAATTTCAATTTAACATATGGACATATATATGCTGTTATAATAATATAAAATACATTATTCTTAAGTAGGATAGGGTTAATGGCTAAACGATTTATATTTGCTAAAATAGAGACATCTCTTGCTATACGAAGTATTCAATAAGCTAAAAAATTACGCTAGAGAGACGCTAGATGGCGTGTTACAGCGACATCTAGTTCACATAATAATACTAATTTATTATTTAGTACATATTTTTAACAAATTTGCGACAATTTCCTAATACATTTCTAGAACGCACCTCAAAGGCGGCATTAGCAGAATCATTTCGAATTTGATGTCGGTAGTGGGAGAAGCTTGGACAGTGTAGGTGACTTAATGCATTTTAAAGGGACCCTTTAAACTTACACTTGGGTCGCAAGTCCCGAGCGCTGATCGGAGTTCCTCTTCTTACGATGCGATGGGCCCGGCAACCGCACTGTGAACCCATGAATTACTAAGAAGTTCTTTCTCTCTTAATATATTTATTTATTATGCAATTCTTAAATTTCACGTAGTATGTAATTTTTCTTTCAGACTAACAACGAGTAGTGATAATCATAATAATAAAATAGAATACAATGTTTTCAAGTAAAACCTATTATAATTATTTGGATTTTGCTGCCGGTAACATAAATATTTAGGATTTTATTGTATGCATACTAAAAAAGTAAGTTGATTTGACTATCCCAAAATTATTATTTATTTTTCCATCATAAATATTTATTTTATGACTAACATTACTTAGTTTCTAGTGAGTACAGCAATCATCAAATAAAGTGCAATACAACTTACAAGCTATACTGCTATTTGATGATTGCTTACGTAACATACTATTAACGTAACATACTATAAAGACCAAAGTAAGCACGGTCTGGCCTCTGGAGTTGATAATGACTTCATTAAATCAAGTAGATTGTTGTCAAATAATAAAATATTTTTAAATGAAAAAAAGTTGTAATTTTATAAAAGTAACATCTTATAATAGGTCGTTTATACTAAATTAGTTACAGAGTTTTACAACTACACTTCTATTATTTTCGCTTCATATTTCGAAAACTATATAGAAGATAAAATAATAAATCTACTTTGAGACCATTTGATATATAAAAAATATATATTTGTAATTAATATGCAATTTGGAAATATTTCCCAACGCCTCCGTGGCGCAATCGGCTAGCGCGTTCGGCTGTTAACCGAAAGGTTGGTGGTTCGAGCCCACCCGGGGGCGGTTATTTTTTGTAGTTTGTTGCTAATTCAAACTATAATATAAGAATCTTAAAACTTACTTTTTTAGGCCTGAAAATAATAATGTTTTTCAAATGTATGTATGTTTTATTTATTTGTTTTTAAAACTTAGTAAACATGTACAAAGTGCAGGCTTAACTCTACAAAGCATTCTGTACCAGAAAACCTGTCGTGTGGGCAATAATAAATAATATTAGGTGGGCCTAACAATATATTTCTCAAATTTATTGTTGTATTGTTTATTTATATACATAATAACCAAATAGTTTACATAATATCTGTTAAAATATAAATAGATATTTATTTGTGGAAGCATTTTAATTGCGTATTTTAATTTACTTAGATTTTTACTTTCGGTATCGTTTCTCAAAAGGGCGGGTTGGTGAAGAGTATAGCCAATTTTCTAACTTGAACAATTCAATTGATATGTAATACTAGTTTCATATATCTTTCAGATAATAAATATGAATATTAAATAATAAAAGATTATAAGAAAATAAAACTTTAATTTGTTGTATTAATATAGAAGTAATATTTGTTTTTTTTTTTTTTTTTTGAGACAAGAAGGCATAGATCTCTATTAGATAATTTATTTCATATTTATAATTCAAAGAAAAGTTTAAAAAATAGATGATAGTACCAATTACTTAAGGTTATATACTAATATTTGCACATTACTTGTATCTCCCGTATGGTCTAGTGGCTAGGATACCTGGCTTTCACCCAGGAGGCTCGGGTTCGATTCCCGGTACGGGAATATATTTTTTTTAATTAATACTTTATAAATAAATG
Organism: Dione vanillae; assembly: GCA_037178615.1. Lineage (NCBI taxonomy): Eukaryota > Metazoa > Arthropoda > Insecta > Lepidoptera > Nymphalidae > Dione > Dione vanillae. The sequence goes on along the minus strand of JAZFAU010000241.1, from coordinate 355,554 downwards.
TTTCATTTTCATATATCTTTTTTTTTATTTTATAGACTATGTTATAAACATACTCGTTTTTAATTAAAAAAAAATAGTTTTAAATAAAATTGTTATGTACTTCAATTAAAGTAAAAAAGTAAAGCAATTATGTAGTTATATAAATCACAATTATTTTAGTTTTTAAATATAACATGTATTACAGTATATATATAAAATATTTGTTAACTATATAATACATATGTTTAATAACATATATGTACATACTACATACGCATAAATGTGTGTAGATAATATTTTATAAAGAATAATATAAATACAAAAGAAATAACAAAAATTATACTTAATAAAGTTAACACTTACTAAAAATAATAAAATAAAAGTTTAAAAAATAACTTGCAAAAGTTTTGTCAGAAGTGGGATTCGAACCCACGCCCTCAGAGAGGACCAGAACAGCTCAACCTACTGAGTAGGCAAGGTAACCTTGAGTCTGGCGCCTTAGACCGCTCGGCCATCCTGACACATGAACAAAATGGCGAAATAGTGAACTAGTTATTTAAGTATGTGAAGTAAAGTTATTTTTAGGTTAGTTTTTAAATAATATGATATAATTAAGTAATACATTTTATGTAAATATAATAGTCGATCTATATTATTATTTTTATATATATCTTATATTTTTGTATCTGCTTTATATAAACCTAATAAACGGTATACATTAATTTATTTAAAATATGTTAAATCACAATTCTACATTAAATATTGTGATGTGATTAGATTAATTAATTAATTAGATTTATTATATTATAAATTAGAAAATTATTTATCGTGTAATGTTAGGATAGTGGTAGATAGCGACATCTGTTACACGTAGTTTAGCCTGTGTTAATGTGTTTTGTGGTTTTAAAGTTTTAAGTTATATTTATAGATGGCATTGCAACTAAAGTTCCAAGATGAATACTAGCGTAGAATACTATATGAATGGTAGATAGCTTATATTTTAAATTAAATTAGTTCTTATCTCTAAAAATGATTTTACAATATTGAGTTTACGTTTAAATATCTTTCGTAAACAATGATAGATGATAGATGAGGATGAGCTTATATTATAATTTATACATGTGCGTTTAAAGAATATTATGTTAATTTAATTGAAAGTACAAGTCCCAGTTTAATAAAAGAAAAGTAGTAATAAATATAAAATTTACCTTTTTTCTTTCTTTCTTTCATGATGTGATCTGCATGAATTATTATTAAAACTTTTCACGATTTGTTTCGACATTAGTATCAAATAAGTAGTTTTAAGTACACTTCCATATTTTATTTAATAAGTACTTAAGAGCTCAATTATTACTACTTTTATTGCTTTACACACTTTTACACTAATTTATTAGGGAATTAGAATTCAAAATTGGGTAAAAATATTAAACTTATACCGTACACGTTAATGTTGCCATGCCATACTTGTATGCCCATGGACTTGTATTTACGTAAAAAAAAATATTTTATTTAATTTTTATTGACTTATCGATATAATTTATTGTGATGTTTAATTATATTCTAGTGCTAATAAAATATAAGTATTTGTATTTCACAATTTTAACACTATATATTTTAAGTTAGTTTTGTAAGCATATCCTATACTCTATGGATAAAATTATTGTCAAGTAAAAATGAGAGCTCGAATCTAGTAGTGTATTTTTTTAAGGTTATTTCATATTGTTTACAAACAAAAGTTATTACAAAAAAAACATCATGGAGGTGGAAACAAAAATCAAAGAAGATATGAAAAAGCTTGGATGCACCTGCGACAAAAAGATAGCACTCGCGTACCATTTGTACATATATTTAGTTGATGGAAAACTAATGTACGATACTGAATATTGTTATAATAAAGACATTGATGTCTTGTATGTAGTAGCGAGGCCGACTAAAACTGAAAAAATTAACATCTATGTTCCAATACCCACTTGTTTTGACGTTAGTATGAAGTTTGTAAATAATTTGCAAGAGAATTTATGTACAGTTGAAACAGGGCCTAGTATAACGTTAGCGTTCATTGAAAGTGATTTTACTATAGTTATGTATACATTGACCAAAGGCCTTGCTGAACGTCAATCTTCAGAGAAAGCTTCTCAAATAAGGCAGAAAGAGGAAAGGCGGACGTTTATAAATAGTGAACTTAAAAAGAATAAACATGAAATTTTAAATGATGCCCTAAATGGTGGATTTGTGGATGATGAAGAGGTGTGTCAGGTGTTAGACTGATTACTAAAATATTGTTACTTAAATTTCTTTTAAATTAAAGTTAAGTGAAGAATGTTAATGTATTATACATTGTTCTAAATATAGTTAATGTTTTTATTAAATTGCTTATATTATATGTTTCTGCATTTTATGTTATTTAATGATTTATATCATATCATATATTGATAGGCTTTCCTATTAAGATTTGAGCTTCAATATATAATTTAAAAAAATTATGTATAGATTAAATATATTTATCAAGTGATTAAAATTATTTTAATAATAATTTGTATAGAATACATCTGAAATAAACTAAATGAAGGGGAAAATAATAAGATATTACATTATTTATATTTTATTTATAAATTATATTAGACATGGTACACATATCCACTTTACATAATACACTTTGGGTGGGGCACAGAGCTAGAAATAAACAACCTATTAAAAATATCACTCAGTTGAAAATGGAACAGTGCCGTCAGCTTTTATTTTAAACATAAAGTCTTACTTTCAATAAAGTAAAGTTGAAAAAGAACTGAATATTGCTTATAATAAAATAAAGATTATGGTATAAATAAATAATTTGAATACAACATCTATAATATTCTCAGTCAATATCATTATTTTACAAAAAAGTATAAAAATGTTACCCTACACTTAAGAGTAACGACTTATTATAATTTCATATAGTATTCTTAATTTTTAATACATTGGCCACTAACCTTAATATAACAATTTCATAAGATGACCATAAAAATAAATTATTTATTTCATGTTATTATATTTGTTTTATTCTGAGCATATGTAGGTTTTACTTCTTGATTTTTTGTCTATTGCTTTCTATTATGTGTACATTGTAGGATTTTTGGTGGAATCGTTTCAAAAATGATTTAATTCTCAAAAATAACTCAAATTACTTACATCTCCACATCTTGGAGTGTAAATTTTTTACATATATATTTTTGTTATTATTGTATTGCTACAGTCATTATTTTTATGGTCATTAATAAAATATGTGAAATCAAGTAAAGAGATTCATACACTATTTGCAAGATTTCACTATGAAAAATATTTTATAAATAAATATAGGTACGATAAGAGTAATATAGAGTATACAAATAAATTGTCTTTTCAAATTGTCACTAGTCACTATGGATTTTGAACACAAAATAAGCACCTTTTTTATTATAATATATTCTTATTGGTTTTTATACAGCGGCCTCTAAAGCATATTTCTGTTTCGTGAGATACCTCAGTTGACATAGATGTACTCACAACATTAGCTGGGTTCATAAAGCTGGATACAGATGATGTTTCTACTTTAACAGATTTTTCAGTAACAATTTCTTCCTTAATTGCTTTCTGAACATCAGCCTCTGTAATATTTTCATCATTATCATTTGCCGTTTCAGCTGTATATTCATCTGGCATGTATGTAGATTCCGTTGTAGCTTTTGGTTTATTTACTTCATTATCTGCTTCTTTGCTGATAGGTGTGGTCTGTGAGATATGTGCAGTTTCATTTTTAATATCTCTATTTTCTGAAGATTCTCCAAACAGATAGTCCATAAAGCTGAGTCCATCAGATCGATCGATATTAGCATGAGTTGGTTCAGTTACCTCAGTATAATAAATGCTGTCATCGAATGTGGGGTCTGGGGATCCAGTCCCTAGGTCCATATCACCAGGGTTAACCTTTTCTGTTGTCTCAATAGTTTTTGACTCTGATTTTGTTGTTGGTAAGGTATCCTTAACAGTATCCGAAACATTTTCACTGGCAGATATTTTAGGTATTTCAAAATTTGGTATCACATCAACTTGATCATCATCATCAGTATCGAAGAAATCTTTAAGGAATTGATAGTTTGGTTTGTAAGTTGTTACTACTATTTTAGCATGCCCTTTTCCTGTCTTTTCTAAAGCTCCTTTTTGTACTGCTTCTCCGAGCCTATTCACAACGCTTGAATAATACTGTGACTCAGCTACTTCAATCTCTTCGGACGCTGACGTTGGCCGAACTTTTCTGACTCGCTTCCAAAAACCGCGGCGTCGGTTAGGTTGCGAAGTAACCTCCTTAAACAATATAAATAATTATATGTATATACTATCAAATATTTAAAATGTAATTGCTTAAACAAAGTGAATTTTAACTACAACTTTCTGTATTACATGTAGTTAAAAAAAGGTAACAAGTATTTTATTTAACTTACCTCTGTGTTGTTATGGGAAGAAACATTTTCTGTTCGAAGTGTTGCCTCTTCTTGTAAAGGTGTGGTCGATGTGATAGAATAGTTTTCTCCCGATGATATAATTTTTTCTGGTGGGATTTCTCCAATTTCACCACCTTTATGTTTCATTACGTTTCCTGTATATTCATTTTCATCTTGCTCCTCTAAGCTTTTCATCACCTCTTCGAGCATGCTTTCAAATGTAGACATATTGTCACCTGAATCACTTTTGGTAACTTTACTTTGTTCAACCAGAGCTTCTAGTGTAGGTGGAATATCAGGTATTTTTTTCTGTTGTCTGTTATTTGTAGCAGGTGTTACAGAAATAAGTATGTCTTCATACTCATTTTTAGCTGTAATGATATCTAATTCATCGTCATTTAACTTTACACCAATTGTATCACTTTTCGTGTTATCGGCTATATTATTTGGATTATAAGGCTTAAAAGAATCTTTTGAAATTTTTGGCGACCATTGGCCAGTTTCTGGTGATGCATATTTTGGTACATTTATAGAATAGTTTGAATCTTGATCTTCACTTAATTGATCTTCTGTTTCCGTTTCAGGATTTTTGTTATATCTTTCTGATAATCTGGGCCTGTCTCTGTATCTGCCATATAAATTATTCTTTACTGTTGTTGTTGTTATTTCATCTGCTTGTATGTCAGGTTTGTCGGTTGGTTTTTCTGTAGGTCGGCGTCCTCTAAAACGATTTTTAATTTCATAAGTTCGTCTAGTAACAGCTCCTTCTGTAGTAGTGCTGTATACTGGTCTCCTGCGTCTAAATTGACCACGTCTTTGAGAGCTTTCTGTTGTAGAGGATGTAGGAATTGATTCAGTGGTCGGCTCAGGTTTGTAAACAGGTTGTTTGTAATCTTGAAATTCTGGTCTAGTATGAACTTGCTTTGTTTTTAAGTCTGCTTCAATTTCTTCAATTCTCATAGTAGTACGACGTTTATCGAAAGCTGGTCTGTATGTAATAGTTTGTAAAGGTTTCCTTCTATCTGTTTTTAACCTTGTCGATTCTGTGGATGATTGGTGATACTGTCTAATCACTCCAGGGCGGACTCTTACTCTATTGTAGGATGGAGTTGTTTCTACAATATTCTCCTCCTGTTCTTGTTCTTGGTTATTCTTATGGTTAATACTTTCACCATTTTGTTCAGGTTCTGATGGTGTTTCTATGTATTCCTGATTAACGGCTTGAAATTCGTCATTAATTGAGTAAATAGGCACATTTTGTTCAGTGACAGGGCTAGCGGGTCTAGTGATGAACGAATCGTCCAGTTGTTCTTTTTTATATTCAAGGGAAGTCACCACTGAACCAGTATTATCTTTTATTTCGTGAGATCCACTATTTTGTGGTTCATAAGAATAATCTTGGTTAGAGGACGAAAATTTAGATATATAGGAGGTTTCTGATACGGTATCTACAGCCGTCGTTTCTTGTTGGGGACTTTTATATTCGTTATTTACAGGTTCTGTATACGATATTTGATCATTACTGTAAGCGTCTTCGGTGTCGATGTTTTTTGATATTTCTATATTATTTGTGGAGACACTTTTGACAGATGGTTCCGTAATGGCTTCAATATCAGCAGTGCTTGTTCTCTCCATAAGTGTGACTGGATAGTTTTGGTGGAGTACATCTCTCTGATAAGCTAAATCACTTTCTTTTTTGCCTTGTTTATTCCTTTTTGTAAATATTTCATCAGTTTCTTGTGGCTTGTAATGGACTCGTCCTCTGGTCCGAGTTCTACTCGGCTTCGTAGTGCTTTCACTTGATTCAAGTGGTTTTCTAGTAGGCTTTTCTGTTGATATTCTATTGATTTCATATTTAGATCGGGAAGGCAACGGTTTCCTTTCCCTATAAGGTCTTCGAGTTATAGTAGCACGAGTAGTATATTCTCCAGAATCCGATTTAGTTGTAGGGTAACGAGGTCGTCCTCTAGTTCTCGTAGTTCTTTGTGTAGTTGTAGTGCTGGTGGTTGAAGACTGCGAATCTTGTATATTATAATCAATTTCATATTGATTATATTCAGACGATTTCATTGATTGAAAATCGGCAGATGAAGTTTCAGGAACTTTATTTGTATTTTCAGTGTAGTTCTCATATGTTGGCGATTGAGACTCAAAATATTTTTCTTCAGTTATATTTACATTAGGACTTTTTTCACCGTTGTCGTTGTAACTGGCTTGATTGAAATAAGTTATTTCAGTTTGTGGTGCCGTTTCAGTTTTAGTAGAGTAATCATTTGTATTAAAAACTGGATATCTTGCATTGTGATTTTCGTTTTCATGATGAATTTCGGGACTATAGTTTTGTAAGTAATTTGGTGGTGATTGCCGACTTGGCTGATACGAAGGTGTTGTTGATGAAGTTTCATATTTTATTGTTGTTGTAGATGCAGGTGTTACTGGATTCACAGTTTGTTTTACTGGTCCTTCAACGTAAGGTTCTTTATATTCTTCGAAAAAATTGTGATAATCCAAGGGTGTACTAAAGTGGAAGGCTTGATTAATGGAATAAGGATTGTGTGTTTCTAATAATTGACTAGGATATGTCGAAGGAGGTTTTGTCGTTGTGGTGGTTGTACTCTGAGTAGTTGTGGTTTCGGACTTAAATGCATCTACGGACTTATGAGGCTCCTCGGGCTTTGGGAAAAAGTGAGCTACGTTATACTGATTTCCAGCGTTGCTTAAGAAATATGAATCAGTTTTTATAGGGGTCGATTGACGAAGTCCACTGAATTCAGGTTCTTTCAAAGGACGTAAAGTATTTACCGATTGTGGTTCAATCGAATAATAATTTTGGTCATAATTTGGTGAATTTATATTTGGGGGAGTGGAGGAATAGTAACTAATTTTAGGTCTTTGCGTCTCAAATTTGTGTTCTTGCTTATATGAGATTGGTTCTTTAGTGTTAGAGTTAGAATAAACATTGGCGGGAGTTGTAGTCGTACTAGATGAAGATGTATCTTTAATAAAAGAGTTGATGACCACAGATCCTACATGTGGGGATGGGAAAGGTATCTTGGCAAAACCTTGTGGGGTGTTGTAACTAAGTGGAGCTACAAAGAATGGAAGCTGTCGTAATTTTTTATCAACATTTTCTATGTTTGACAAGTATGGGAGCTCGAATTTTACGTAATTCTGTGGTGGAATCAATGAAGAAGGACCAATAAATACTCTAGGAGCATTTAACGGATTAACAGAATCCAGCACTGCCACTGTGTCGGCACTCTTTAACGAATGTAGTACATCTCCCACTTTGACTTCATCTTCTTTCTTTTCTTCTTGCGTTAGGAAAATAGCTAATGGTGGCTGATGAGGCTTTAGTTTCTTTGGCTTAGGTGTCGTGGGTGCAGTTGTCGAAAATGGTAAATGATTTGTTGAAAATTTAGGGAATAGATCCATGTCGAGCAGTGGATTGTTTAAGTTTGCAAGAAATTCTTGAGAATTAAACGTATTTTGTGATTTAATCATAGGTCTTTGGAACTCTCCAGCGAGATTCTGGACGATAGGATTAGCTCTTTGCTTTGGATTGTAAAGTTCCGAATTTAAGAGTTGGGGTGATGTCAAGGGATTTCGAAAGTTAAATTGTCCTCTATTTAGTGACTCTAACGGTACATAAAGTAATTGAACTTCTTCTTTTTCCACTTTCGGGTTGGTATTCGTCGATTCTTTGGATTTGTTGCTTTCTTCAAATTTGAATTTTTGTTGTAGTGACTGTAATTGCTTTTTGTCATAATTATAATTACTTATATTTTCTGCTCGATAGCCATCTATGAATTTAGGAATTTCATTTTTAGATTTTGGAGTTTGACTGTCAAAAGGTTTGACTGGCGGCGATGGTACTGAATGAGTTGTTTTGACAGAATTTTCAAATTTGATAGGATTGAGAGGACTGTGTGGTCGAGACTTTAGCGGTGGAGCGCTCTCAAAGTTGAATTGAGGAGTTATAAATCCTTGACTTAGTGGGAAGTTTGGTTGAGTCAAGCCAAATCTTATGCCTTGATTAAATCCTTGATCTGATAGATAATTTTGAGGCGCCGACGGTACTGATTGTAAATACAATTGACGATTTACAGGAGAATTATAAAAAGCTCTTGAGGGGAATCCATCTTGGCTGAATCCTGTTGGTCTTATGAAACCTGGAAAAGGTTCAGACATTATCCTAGGCTCTGCCACCGCTTGTCTTTTGATCGGCGGTAATTCTTTATCCACCGGCCCTGTTAATGGAACCCAGTCGCTTATATCCGCTGTATAAGTGCTGATTTGGCGGGACCATCTCGTTTGTTCTTTGGCCGTTGTAGAAACGGCGACCAATGCCGCTAAGGCTACCACTATGTGCACCATCTGTAAGAAAGAAATTAATATCTTTAGAGTTATATATTGTTATTGTAATATATATATATATATATATATATATATATATATATATATATATATATATATATATATATATATATATATATATATATATATATATATATATATATATATATATATAATACAATAACAATATATAACTCTAAAGATATTAATTAAAAATTTTTTACAACAGAATTCCTTAGTAAAGTAGTATAATCTTTGTTTGTAATATCTCAGGATATTACAAACAAAGAACTACTGATAAGTTGACAAATTATAGCATTGTATATCCACAGTACGTAGATTTACGTGTTTTGTAATTGTAACAGTAACGTTACGTATAAATGTAGCTAATGCCCTTATTATCTGATCTGAATAGCAATTTATGATTGTGCGAACGTTTAGAATAACTTCCTTCTGGGAGACGTGCTGTGAAAACATACAATTTCTTTGTCATTTCGTAAAAATGATAAGAAAAGATATTTTAAGATATATTGCATTCGTGATGCAGAAGCGTAGCGTCTGTCTGTAAACACGACGGTTTGTGGATTTCATATCCTAAGCACGGCGTTAAATTTCGCCACTAAACATGAAATGCCTCGAAAAAGCAGAAAGCGGGGAACGGAGTGTCTTACACTAGGTTCTAAGGTGCTAGGTTCCCAAGGTTCCTGTGGTTCCCTCTGCCTACCCTGTTATGTGCTGGATATATATGTATTTATAGTATGAGGCTATAGATATCTTTAGCCTAAAACAAGTGAGGGCTAAAAAATAATTCTTTCCAGCTTTTTAATGTGTACCTGATGAGTCCAAAACAAACGTGATAAACATAGTTAAATATATTATTATTCACTAAAAAGATACTTAATTACATAATATATTATATCATTGTTTTAAACATAGTATAAACAAACAAATCTTATACCATTTGTTTAAGAACTAAACATTGTTTAAGTAGCCTTGGTCAAATCTGCCTGTACCTATCTAATGAAGATAGACATCCCTTCGCTATATTTACATATAATGCTTTGCCTATATAGAGCCTTGGATAGACCGCTTGATACGTTTACTATTCATTTTACTATTCATTTTACTTGTACTTTAGAGGCTTTGGAGGCTTTTGCTTATCAGTCTACAGATAAAAATAGAGATACCTTCTCGGCGTACAGATGTTGCTTTATTTAGATATTTGATCGACTCCTATTTGATGTTAAATTGCTTAGCTTTAATATAATAATAAGATTATCGATAAATGGAAGTAAATTAATAACTGAATATATGTATATCAAAAATTAAAAAGTGAAGTAAGCGAGATTTATTTACGATTGTATTGCTTTTTTAAATTAAGTTGGACCCAACCTTTATACTGTGTTCCTTATTGTACTGCATAAATATTTATTTATAGTAAAAACACATACTAAATTAGTATCCATCAGTTCAGCAAACCGCATAGCGGCATTTTATTTTTCCAAGTCGCTTTATCCAGTGAAAGTACACTCAAGTAGTTTCTACTTCGAAGAAAAGCCAAGATTTGTCATTAAGTGTCGACAGCTTTAAATTGCTATTTTATTATACCTATCATACTATCGAGTACTACACGTCTAAGTTTCTTTAGATGATAATAATCACTTTTAGAGGGTTTATCAATATTTCAAAATATATATTAAAAAAAATCATTTATTTTTCAAAAGATATTTGGCTGTAAACCAAAAGGTTTTCTGTGCTTTTGTGGACTTGGAGAAGGCGTTTGACAGGGTTGTGAGAAAGAAGTTGTGGGAGATACTACCCCTACAATGTCAACCGACCCTTGCTGCAGGCTGTAAAATCTCTTTATAGAGATCATTCAGCCTGTGTGCGAGTAGGAGCCGACATGTCGCCTCGGTGTGGCATCCAATCGGGTGTCCAACAGGGTTGTGCCATGTCGGCTTGGTTGTTCATTTTGTATTTGGATAGCTGTCTCCAAGGACTGAAAGAAAGTGACATGGGTGTAAAAGTGGGTGACTTGAAGGTAAATTGCTTGTTGTACGCAGATGATGCAGTGCTTATTGCATCATCAGAAAGTGAGTTGCAGGCATTGGTCACCATTCTGAAAGACGGGTGTGAAACTAATGGTCTAAGCCTGAAAAGCAAGTAAGACAAAGGTTCTGGTATTTGAAAGAGACGAGGAAAGGACAGAATGCAAGATTTTCGTGAATGGAAAATTATTAGAACAAGTGAACGAAGTAGTATACTTGGGAAGTATGTTAAGTAGAGATGGTAGATACGAAATGGATGTTGAAAGACGTATTGCTGCCGGTAACAGAATGAACGGTGCCTTAGCTGCGTTGTTGAGACGGCAGAACGTCAGCGTCGCTGCATGTTTGGCCGTACACAATGTAGTTCTGGTTCCGACGCTGTTATATGGCAGTGAAACGTGGGTATTACAGAAGAAGAATGAAAGAAAGATGAATGCTGTGGAGATGCGATCTCTTCGAAGGATATGCGGAGTCAGTTTAGCTGACCGAATCCGCAACGAAGAGGTACACAGGATGGTAGGTACCAGCGAGGATGTCACAGTAAGAATGAAGAGGAACGTGCTCAGATGGTTTGGGCACGTCGAAAGAATGAGTGACGAAAGAATGGTAAAAAAGATATATGAAGGAAAAGTGAGTGGTAAGAGAGGTAAGGGGAGACCTCGGTTGACTTTCGAAAACACAGTATCGAAGATACTGGAGGAAGGTCACGTAAAAAGCATGAGGACTGCCCGGAGAGCATGCATGAAGAGGTTAATGACAGTGGACGAGGCGAAAGAGGTATGCAGGGACCGCAGCGTTTGGCGCTCCGTTCTCTCTGACTACCCCGCTAGGGATAGAGCGTGAAGTTATTGGGCAGTTTTATTGGACTTATTTTTCTACACTTATCTGAGAATAGATAACTTTTTTTATAAAGAAGTGCAATTTTTTATTGACTTTTGATTATAAAACACAAAACCAACTAAGTTTACCACACGATTATAATACTAAAATTGAAAATATCGCACTACATTACCTCCTAATCACAAAATAATTTTTCACGATAATTGTTATATGCATTTGAATTTTTATGCATCTGCATCAGAACTACTGCATTTGCTATATAACTGAAGAATCGTAACAATTTCCACAATACCTTCCGCTTACATCGTCTACATCGTGTTTCCATGCTCGCTGTCGCATGTCATTCTTAGCCTACAGTCAGTACGTAAAGCTATACATTACACTCCCAATGTTTTTTAATATAAATAGTTCCATTTATATTGGCTTCGTTTTAAGCTTAGTTTAAAAATAAGTAATATATAAAAATATTTATTATAAGTATCAATTAGCATGTATCTCATAAAAACTAGATAATTTTTGTATATAGGATAATTTTTGTGTATGTGTTTGTAAAGTATCACCTTTCAAACGATATGGTTATGAATCTGTTTTCATTCGAGGGTTAACAAAAATAGAAGTTAGATAAGAGATAGGTAAGTTCTTTATTTCATTCACAGAAGTTAGCCATTTGTCATTGTATTATAGAGAACGGAGAGCGTTAACTCTTAGCCTTCTCCACCTACATCGCTCGAAAGCTGTCGATATAACTAGCTAACGCGTAAATATGCGTAACATTCACACAAAATAACAGTCAGCTAATGTAAGATGCATTTAGTGGACTATCAATAAATATTTACAATAACTTTGGAGTTTAATTTAAAATAATTATACTTACTTTAATGTATATAATAATCAATTTGTTTCATCGGAAGTCTGATATCCGATATGGTCTAGTGGCTAGGATACCTGGCTCTCACCCAGGAGGCTCGGGTTCGATTCCCGGTATCGGAAAGTTTTTGTCAATTTAAATTTTTTTTTCTTACAATTATTCTTGTTAAAAGCTTTCAAGTTGAATATCATCTTTGTCTTTGTATTAAAAATTAAACACTTTAATATAAATCAATATACATACTTATTTTAGCTTTATTACAGAATATTTATTTATTAAATTATTGTATATAGTTATTAATTTATATTAGTAATATCTATTATAAAAATAAATAAAATTAATTAATTTATTTAATAAATAATCGAAAATGAAAATAAAACTCTAATTGAAAATCAAACCTACAACCCCCGTATTTATAAACAGATAGACACAGATAAAAACTTGAATACTCAAACAATTTAAATTATATCTTTAAATATAATAAAAAAAAAACTAAAGTTACAACACTGGTTAGAAATTAGAAAAAAATACTGATATAACGGTTATTAAAAAAGATATATATCGATATATGAAGTACGTAATATGATTTAATTAATATATATATATGAAACAGGTTCTATTGCAAGCGGTGTATACACACATACACACATTATGTAACCGTATATTATTGAAAATGTTTGTTATATCATAATTTAATTATAAGTAGAGCGATTTGAGATCTCGTGTGTATGAAAGTGCCTTTCTCTTCAAATTAATTCATTAACACATTCACTCGTCTCGTACTTGGTTTTGAGTATATTATATATGTATATATGTATTTAATTAGCGGATATTTTAATTTTTTTATCTATTATCAAGAAAACAGGTTTTAATACTTTCTTTCATTTAAGCGTAAGTATATCTATATATTTTTTTAGCTTCACGCTTTATCCCGCACATGGCAGGGTAGGCAGGGGGAACTGCAGCAACAAGTGTTGAGACACTCCACTTCTACGACAGTCCCTGCTTTCTCCGTCCCCTCTTTTTGCCTTTTTTGAGGCATTGCGTATTAAGTTGCGGAACTCAACGCCGCGTTTTGCATGGTTGCCAACACAAAGAAATGAAAAATATATCTTCCAGCCGTAGGAATCGAATACACTCTGTGTCACGACGGTCCTAAAGTCCTTCAGTTACTTAGTTATTACGTAAAAGGTAAAACATATCCAACAGTATGTACCCACACAGTAAAGTAACGTTCCGTTCCACGCAACCGCAAACGTCCGATATAGTCAGCGGCCGTGTCTTCGACGCCTAGCGGTTTTGATCATTGTGAAAGATAGTAATTGTTATATAGTCTGTGGAACCAGTCTATGTTTATCTATATGGCTCAAATGCAGGTATTAAATACTTAATAATATGATTATTAAATATAATTATGTTAGTAACTTATTGTTGTATAACTTATTGTATTGATTGTTTTAATATTGGAAAATCCTCTATTATTCATTCTAAGCCTACAGTTTTGGTTGTGATTTGTTTTGTCTAGTTTAATGTATGAAAACTAATCACAACCTTACCTTGTTTTACCTTAAAATTCCTATTCACGCCAGCGTCATTATTCAAATTTATTTTTTTTGCCAATATTTGTGTTTTTTCGTGTATGCGTATATTTTTAGTTTTACAGTTAGTAATTTATTAAATATAGCCCTAGTATTTGAATATAGAATCAATTACCATTTTACAAAAAGACATTTACATTTTATAAGAGGGATCTGGCTCACATTGATTAAACATCAAGAAACATACATAAGTATGTAAAAAATAAAATGAATTATAGTAGTTTAATTTTATATATATTTATATATATATATATATATATATATATATATATATATATATATATATATATATATATATATATATATATATATATATATATATATATATATATATATATATATATATATATATATATATATATATATATATATATATATATATATATATATATATATATATATATATATATATATATATATATATATATATATATATATATATATATATATATATATATATATATATATATATATATATATATATATATATATATATATATACATATATATATATATAAAAAATATACATATTTCTCCTCTTCCAACTACGCAAGGATGCATCTTTATATATGAGGCAATAAACGTTTAACAGTTTAATGCCATAATTACATGTAGTTAAGTTTATGTGATTTATCTACAATTTACGTTAAACATTTCTCATATGAGAATGTCTCAACGCTAAACGATCGTTGCAACAGCCGATGCGTTCGCCTTGGCCACTTACTGTCTTGATAGTTCTATTACAAATGTATTCGACATTAATAGGAGTAGTGTGTTATAAGTAATTTTATAAATAATTTAGCTAATTTTTAAGTAAGTATTTAAGGCCGTTAACGCGACGGGTGTGAGTTCAATTCCCACTCGAGACAGTAAATTATTTTGATTTGTTCGCTCTGGTAAGAAAACAAAACACGGCGTTGGGTACCGCCACTCAATGACTCTATTTGGAAGAGTATGTAACGACAGGTCAGAACCTTAGTATTTTTTATTTACGTAATTATTCAATCTTTCAAATTATATAATGTATTCTTATAATAGCGGTTCTTTCTTATTTGTATATCTATTAAGTAAAATAAAAAAGTCAGTATCTCGATAGTAACTAGTGAGAGAAAGCTACAAGGTACTCAGTGTCTAGTAGCTATGAGACAGCGACCCTTCGCATATTGATGTGGAAACCTAATGAGTGCCAGGACTTCCATCAGTAGGTCTGGAATTTAGGTTACCATTTGATGACTGTGGAGATAGAATTCTTTCTACATTGTATGTATATATTTAATAAATATAATATATATTTTAATATTAACACGTTATCTAAGTATTATATTTTATATATTATATATTTAGAGACAGAAAAAACATTAAGTGAAAATATTGACATACTAATTTAAAAAAATAACGTTAACAAAGAAATTAAGTCATATAAAGATAAAAATACGTAAAACAAAAGCCATATTTTTTATATAGATATTATCAAAATGATGGATTTTACTACATATATTAATAAAATCACAATAAATGAATTACTTTTCTATTTCCCGTATATGTAAAGGGGTTTGAAAGCTACAATGTTACTGTTAAATGGGTTCATTTTCATGGGTTTCTATAAACATCTTGTTCTCTTATCGACGTAATACGACTTTGAGGTAATCTATACCAATATCACATAGAAACCAAGTATGATATTAAATACATAAAAGTTAAGAAACTACTTTATCAAAGGAGTCATTAGCACTACACGAAACGTGAAAGTTAAAACATTGTCTATGGTATGTTATGACTGTGCGGTGTTGGTGTCGCGTCACCGCATTGTGAAGGAAGTGTCGAGTTCGATTACAGATCGTGTTGACTCTTGTTTATACTTACGTCTTAGTGAACTTTGGACTTCGTATACAAAAGTTAAAAGGCTTCGTTACATAACATGCTATATGCGTTTGTGGTTAAAGTAAATTTCTTAAGTTATTACTACTAGTCTTCAATTTTCATATGTATCTCTATATGTAAAGAGAAAATTATATATATATATATATATATATATATATATATATATATATATATATATATATATATATATATATATATATATATATATATATATATATATATATATATATATATATATATATATATATATATATATATATATATATATATATATATATATATATATATGTATATATATATATATATATATATATATATATATATATATATATATATATATATATATATATATATATATATATATATATATATATATATATATATATATTGTACTAAATATCCAAATTAAAATACGGTCATGATTTCTAGAATATCTCATATAATACATTTTGTAAAAAACGTTATCTTATATACCTAAGAAACCTTTTACAGGATTTTAGAATTAAAATAAGAACAAAATGAAATACATAATAATTGATACAAAACATATTTTTACAGCTTCACGCTTTCCCGCTCATAGCAGACAGAGAGAACCACAAGATCCTTAGGAACCTAGTGTAGAGACACAGCGTTCCCTGCTTTCCCCTTTTTTTGAGGCATTCTGTGGCGGAAGCTAAGTGAAGAAAATGGAAATGAAAAAATCTACCATCCCCTCATGGAAATCGATCCCACAAACCGGTCGTGTTCTTTCTACTGTGCCATAATGATATCTATTGTAATTTATTATTAATATGAATACTGTAATCTATAGTAAAACCCCCTATGTAGGGCTCTAACGCTACCGAAGAAGTAGTTGACAGAGCAAAACTTCTAATTTCTATTTAATGCTAAGTGTTTACTTTCACAAGTGACTGCATATTCATAGCGACTTAGTTTCCTGTGACCCACTTAGAAGCAAGTTGCCAGCTTCGACCAAGTGCGACCTTGCTATATAGTGATTGTACTCTACTACACTGTTATATAGTTCAATACACTGTACTGTGTATAATTCAATATTAATTATTTTAAATGACGTTATATTTAACATATAATATTATATATATCTGAATCTTGTTTCGTGAGAGAATTGAATATGTAACCGTACTTAATAAAGGATTAAAAAATAAAAACAAAATAACTTCTACTGTAAATTATTTATAATTTAAATTAATTTTAAGTAAATAACCCTACATAAAGAAAATCAAAAATGCAACGTTATGATTCAAAAACTTATTTTTGCTTCATCAGAGTTCCTATCAAACGTTTAATATAGATCTTTGACAGCATTATTACGAAGTCAGGGCAGTGTAGGTTCGACCTTACTCGAAGGAATGAACATATACAATTTATTTTTTCATTTCTAAATATAGATTAATTACTAAAAAAGCTAATTAATCTACCATAAAGTATTAAACAATATATATAAATAATAAAAATTACAAATATTTATACCGGACTGAACTAATAAAAGAGTTTTATTTCTATATAGTTACCTCTACACCTTAAGTTATAGAGGCCCAGTCACATAACAAACGCGTGTGGCATGTAATACGTAAGTGCTTACCTGTAATAAAAAATGAATTATTAGTGCATTGACCGGAATCGAACCTGCATTACACGCAGCCAGTGAACCGGCACTAATAGCACACTTGCACGGTCATTGGGCATTGCTATACAAGTCCAATATAGAGAACTATATATGAGGCCATGAGAACCATAGTGGCCTAACTAATTTTTTTACAATATTGAGTTTATGATTTTTTCCACTTCAAATTGATCATTTTGATAGAACCAGAGTGGCCTAAAAATGATACAACGAATTTTTACTAGATGGCAGCATAATCATTGTTATGGTTTTTAGTCTGTGATCTAAATTTGAGGTGCCATACTAGCCTAAGTAAGATAGGCCACTATGGTTTAAGCAGTCTTTAATTTCACTGTGATGCTGATATTAGTTAGGCTACTTTTTGACAGTCTGTGGATGACAAACGTCATTTTTTCGCGCTCATACGTGCTTGCTTTATCGTTCAGCAAATTATTTTTAATTGTTAATAAGTGGATATTTGACAATATGGAAAACGACCGACAAGAATACAATGTGGATAACGAACTTCGAGGTATGTATTACAATATTCCGTTGTATTGTATTGCAATAAACATGAAGTGTTATTTGTTAATTGTTTCTAAGAGGTTTCATTGTTTACAGAAATCTTTGGGTCTGAAGCAGAAGAAGATCCATTTCAAGACTCTGGTTCAGAATACCAGCCATCTGGACGTAATTCGACAGCAACTAATACTAATTTAATTAAAATTTTAGGTGACGAAAACCAATCCCCAAATAATGTAAATTGTGAAATTACTCCAGTTCAATGTAAGTTCAATATATATTATATATATATATATATATATATATATATATATATATATATATATATATATATATATATATATATATATATATATATATATATATATATATATATATATATATATATATATATATATATATATAAAGAACATACACTATATATGTATATATAAATATAAATAACAATTCTCTAAGCGACGTAACGCCTCTAAGACTTTAAGAAGATTTAAGAACCTCTAAGACTTTAAGAAGGTTTTACAAACCAGTGAAGCGTGTAAATAGATTAAATATTAAATCTAGAGAAAGATCGAAAGTTAATCGACTATCGCCATTATTGACATTTAATTCTAAAATCGACCTTGAGTGGTAAATATTTAAAGATTGTGAGTTTTAAAAATAGTATTACCGTCTTCATATATTGGTTATTTTTCTTTATATAGCAGGAAGGTTATACATCAATAGCCTTGTCTAAGATAGTCCGTTCCACTGTGTTTGTCCATGTTTTGTTTTGTCATAAGAAAAAAAAACATAAAAAATAACATAACATTCTATAAAGACGTTATTTAAAACACACGTAAAAAATTCTTTACATCCAAAAAAAGAGGAATATAGGTGTTACAATTGTACCTAATTACATCTAGATTGACCACTGCTTTTATAACTAACGAAAAATAGACTGTGTAGAAATGTTTTAGTAAAGTAGAGTTTATTTAACACTACAACTTAAAGTAGCTCTTTCCACGCCGTATTTCGTAAGTAATAGTAAAAAAAAACAAGTGAAATGACAGGAAGAGTGGACCGGTTCCAACTGGACATAACCGGTTTGTTAGTTTGAGCGATTCGAGCTTCTTAAATGGACTTACTTTCGTTTCGGACTTTCTTTGAGTGTGTTTTGTAATAATGTAATGAAATCTACCAACAGAATAGTCTATTTTTTTATTTATATTATGTATATGTCTATTGCAGTATGTTATATAATA
Organism: Dione vanillae; assembly: GCA_037178615.1. Classification (NCBI taxonomy): domain Eukaryota; kingdom Metazoa; phylum Arthropoda; class Insecta; order Lepidoptera; family Nymphalidae; genus Dione; species Dione vanillae. Next base: position 336,137 of record JAZFAU010000241.1, on the reverse strand, counting down.
TATTGAATGTTATTTACATTTTTATATAATTAGATGCATATATTTATTTCTTGATATATATATATATATATATATATATATATATATATATATATATATATATATATATATATATATATATATATATATATATATATATATATATATATATATATATATATATATATATATATATATATATATATATATATATATATATATATATATATATATATATATATATATGTGCTAATATATAAATAAATTTAATGAAATTTTCATAACCAAAAGGTTTGCGGAAATCAAACGAACAAAATTCTCTTTATATTTAAGTATAAAATTAAACTAAGCTATAAAAACAAAAAAAATGAATTTTATTTTTGATAAGTCATTTTAAGTTTTAACAAAACATATTTATCAAATCTTCAACTGTCACGTCAAACTGCGCTACGAAAACATTCATCGTCTACGTAATTAATTTAATTACGAATATTTTAATTTCGTAGAAGCAATTTAAAAGTAATTTCGTAGATCTCTGTCAGGGTTACGAACTTAACGGCGTATTACGAAATCGAAGGCAATGAACTCTTATAGCCTTTGTGATGACAATAAACAAATAAAAATACACTTGTTTTGTTTATTTCTTTTTAAATAGCTTTCTCTGCGAAATGATTTATGTTAAAAATCGATTCTCCACTCTGGATTTTCTGTTGTAGATGAAACTTATGATTTTTTTTAATTTTCTTAAGGAATTTGTGATTTGTGTTTGGGGAACTAAACGCTGTAATTATTTTACAAATTGTTTTCATATATATATATTATCATAGTAATGATATGGTGTCGTCGGCCCGTAACGACTTTCGGCGAAAGTGAAAACGAATGTGAGTTAAAAAAATATAATTTTTGAGTGTATATGTGTAATGTTTCTTTATTTTTTTTGTAAGTTTTATGTTGAATCCATTCAAGTTTTTTAACTTTCATATTTAAGTTGCTCTAAATATTGACAAAGTTGTTGTTACTCTTTGTAATTTATAAACGACGGTTCAAAGCTCGGTTGTCTTTTATATATATATATATATATATATATATATATATATATATATATATATATATATATATATATATATATATATATATATATATATATACATATATATATATATATATATATATATATATATATATATATATATATATATATATATATATATATATATATATATATATATACATATATATATATATACATATATATATATATACATATATATATATATATATATATATATATATATATATATATATATATATATATATATATATATATATATATATATATATATATATATATATATATATATATATATATATATATATATATATAAACAATCTCGTAAAGTATTAGAGATACATGAAGTTTTTTTTATTTTAATGATACTATGATTACAAAAATCAACCTAGTGTTTTACTATACTCGTAAATTATTTCCATTCTGTTATTAAAATAAAAGTTCAAAAAGCTTGCCAATCACAATTTATATTATCTTAAACCTTTGAATTATTCATATCTTTTATACGTACTTGCTAAATGAAAATTAATAAATTTATTAAAGGAATAACTAAAGGTTAGTAGGTCGATATTGCCGCCCTTTTAAACTTTTCCACGACCAATTGATTTATTTTGATTACCAGATTATTACTGACCTTCTATAACGAAATATTATATACACATTCGCTTATCTAATTGGAAATTGTCTAGTATTTTAACGAATTCGTTCCACACGGTGTACAATTAAGGTATAATTATAGAACAAGGAATTTTACTTAGGACGCTACTGTGTGTAAATATTGTAAGTATAGTACGTTAGGCGATTATACGAAGAAAATGAAAATAAAAAAAAACATTTTCCCTGAGTGAAGATCGAACCCACGAACCTTCTCGTTTACAGGCAGACGATCTGCCTCTGTGCCATGATGGTCCTCATACGTACGTATTTGTTATAACTTATATAGATATATACTCTATTAGGCTTTTTGCATACATTTTTTTCTTCATTGTATAAATAATTATTTTCTTTTGAGCGACATATGATACTCATATTTAATATATATATATATATATATATATATATATATATATATATATATATATATATATATATATATATATATATATATATATATATATATATATATATATATATATATATATATATATATATATATATATATATATATATATATATATATATATATATATATATATATATATATATATATATATATATATATATATATATATATATATATATATATATATATATATATATATATATATATATATATATATATATATATATATATATATATATATATATATATATATATATATATATATATATATATATATATATATATATATATATATATATATATATATATATATATATATATATATATATATATATATATATATATATATATATATATATATATATATATATATATATATACGGACAAGCTTTCCTACACTAATTAGGTAGTCCACAAATCATTACAGAGAAAGTTTGGTATGCGATTCCATTGATTGCGTAAACGTATCATATCATGTAATAAGCTCTTAAAACATACTTGGATTATAATTTTAAATTATCTTAACGTTAATAGATATTATTCTTTCAAATTAAAGCTGGGAAGGCAACAGTTAAGCTTTATAAAGTATGGAGATAATTTAAAAGCACATGGGTATATACAAATATATTGTCTTTGTAACTTCTTATTACCACTTATAGAATAAATTTAAACTAATACAATCTTAACTCTATAATTACTTAATTGTAGAGTGTGTCAATATTTAGAAATATAGATATGTTACATAGCTTCATTTTTTTTTTATGTTTTCACGCTTTATCCCGCCCAGGGCAGGATAGGCAGAGGAAAATGCAGGAACCATAGGAACCTAGTGTTATGACACTCTGTTGCTTTATCAGATTATAACATAATATATGTAATATTATTAAATAATTTCATTTTAATATATAATTTATATGTTGAATATCGATATAGATATATAGATATAGTAAATAATGGAGGTTAAGGAAGACGCCTCCGTGGCGCAATCGGCTAGCGCGTTCGGCTGTTAACCGAAAGGTTGGTGGTTCGAGCCCACCCGGGGGCGAGTGTTTTTTACTATATGTTATATAAAAAGTATATTAAAAATATTTGTATAAGTCTAAATATATAAAGATAATATATAAATAAATTTTATTTATATTTTTTGCTTTATTTTTTAATTTTATATTTTATTTCATTTTAAAAAGCATAAAAAATCTAAAAGTAAAGACATCGTAAAAATTCAATTCTTTTCAAAATTTAAAAAAATATATTAATAAGTCTGAATGTATATATATATATATATATATATATATATATATATATATATATATATATATATATATATATATATATATATATATATATATATATATATATATATATATATATATATATATATAATATATATATATATATATATATATATATATATATATATATATATATATTATATATATATATATATATATATATATATATATATATATATATATATATATATATATATATATATATATATATATATATATATATATTGTGTGTTTATGTATGTATATATATATTTGTCCTTTTTTTTATAATACTTTATTTCATTGTATAAAGCATATAAAAGTAAAAGTAAACAAATCGTAAAAATTGGACATTAATCTAATTCCACGGGCCGCGAGTCGTGACATCCATTTCGAATTAGAACAAGAAAGCTTGAAAATGAATAGAAACTTCTCATTATATTGTTAATAAGGGAAATTTCTTTATTAATCTACTAATATTAGTAATAAAAACTGATTTATTAGTAAATATATATTATTAGCAAAAAATAAAATATATGTATAAAAATATAATGAGACACTAAAGACGTATAATTTTTTAATATGTCATATGTATCCGATATGGTCTAGTGGCTAGGATACCTGGCTCTCACCCAGGAGGCTCGGGTTCGATTCCCGGTATCGGAAAATAGATTTTTTTAAATAAACTTTTTAATTTCCTTCTGTGTTAATTTAAAATTGTATTAAAACAAGTTTTAAATAACAAATAGGCTATATTTTTTTTAACATTGTAAATCTTTAGGGGATATACTTTAAGATTATAATATTTTAAATTTACATTAATATTTACGTGATTCTATGTATTTATTAGTTATGTAAAATATCACCAAACCAAAACCATCGCTGAAGCTTAGATCCGATGAGTGACCAATTTCTCTACTTTAGCAAAGTAAAACGCTGCGTTGAGATTCGCCAATCTCTGATTTCATACAAAAATAGGGAACGGAGAAAATAATTATAATAGAAAATAATAATTTATAAGATAAGTAAATAAATAATATTGAAAGTGCCAATATAAATAATGTCGCTGTGAAAGTAAAAGTAGATTTTTGTGTGTTATCTAATCATTTGAAGGTCAGAATTAAAATACTTGACATAGTCACTGGCTGCGATCGTGACTGAGGTATACTCTCACCATTAACTACTTGTAGAGTTGCTTGTGTGACACCTACTTTTTTGCAAGCTTCACACTTTATACCGCAGGCAGGGTAGCCAGAGGGAACTGAAGGAACCATAGGAACCTAGTGTTAGGACACTCCGTTTCTTACTCCCTGCTTTCTCCATCTTACTACGTACTTTATATTGATTATAATATTTAATATGTTAAAGTCTAGTGTGACCGTCGTGGCGCAGAGGCGCAACGTCTGCCTGTAACGCGACTAACGCGACGGTTTCTGGGTTCGATCTCCAGTCGGGGAAGATGGATTTTTCTATTTCCATTTTCTTCGCTCTGGCAACTAAGGCAAAGCGCGGCGTTGAGTTCCGCCACTCAACACGCAATGCCTCGAAAACGGCGGAAAGCGGGGACGGAGTAAGCAGGGACTACGTAACGGAGTGTCTTAACACTAGGTTCATATGGTTCCTGCAGTTCCCTCTGCCTACCCTGCCATGTGCGGGATAAAGCGTGAAGCTAAAAAAAAAAAAAAAGTCTAGTGTATATATTACTTATTTTAATCGTTAATATAATTTGATATGTTTTATTTTTATTTTAAATATACTCTAACTGTATGCTTTTTATTGATTTATTTAGCTTCATGATTTATCCCGTATAAAGCAGGCTAGGCCGAGGGAACTACAGTAACCGAGGGAACCTAGTGTTAAGACATTGCGTTTCGCCGTTTCGAGGTATTGCATGTTGAGTGGCGGAACTCAGCGCCGCGCTCTGCCAATCTCAAGACGACTCTTTTATGCCATAACGGTCCTCAACTATATGATTTACAGGATTTTAGTTAAATTTACTTACATAAGGTTACTTACGTGTAAATATCTTAAACTTGTGTTAGTAGCTATGAGTTCGGAGATAAAACACTATCAGAAGCAAAAGATAAAAACCATTCGTTAATATAAACGGCGCCATACTTCAATCCTTGACTTACTAATCTAACAAGTGTTGCGAAAATGACCATCAGAGACGCAATAACCCATTATTCTCAAAGTCGGTTATATTACGAGAACACCGTGATGACTCCTCAATTAGTATGTATCGTGTGCCACGTACGTTATACCTGATTCGAATTCATTATGTTCTTAAGACATTTATTTAATTGATGTATACAGAAAATTTGTGAGAGTGATTTTTGGTATATATTGTATTGTAGAGCTTTGTTTTTCTAGCTTTATATATATATATATATATATATATATATATATATATATATATATATATATATATATATATATATATATATATATATATATATATATATATATATATATATATATATATATATATATATATATATATATATATATATATATATATATATATATATATATATATATATATATATATATATATATATATATATATGGGCTTTAGATTTTGTCTAGTCCTACTTAGGTATTCTAAATGCAATATCTGTACAGAGGTGGTTAGGGAGAAATTCAATTACATACATACATACATACCATTGTCTAGATTTATTAAAGTAAATGGCTTTGTAGACGCAAACCAATGTTGACATTGACCGCATGTTCTTTAAAATCGGTAATAAAACAACAATGAATTACGAAACTATTATAATCGATATGCAAATGTTAAGCAATTATTATTAATTATTTATGTTTTAATGTAAGGTAATATATAAAGTATGTTACATTACGTTTTTTATATTTTTTTACATATAAATTATTGTAACATAATAAAATACTAATGATGTAATTGCACGATATTGTTTTGTTAATGAAATAATATTTTTCTTTTAATAAAGCCTTTATCTTATACTAGATATCAGCTGAAATTGTATGAAATCGTTAAGAGAATGAATCGTCTTATCATAGGATTACGTCTATAGCAAGATGCGTGAGAAAAGTTTCATAGTTTTAGGCCAATTTATGTTATAATATATATATATATTTATATATATATATATATATATATATATATATATATATATATATATATATATATATATATATATATATATATATATATATATATATATATATATATATATATATATATATATATATATATATATATATATATATATATATATATATATATATATATATATATATGGGCTTTAGATTTTGTCTAGTTCTACTCAGGTATTCTAAATGCAATATCTGTACAGAGGTGGTTAGGGAGAAATTCAATTACATACATACATACATACCATTGTCTAGATTTATTAAAGTAAATGGCTTTGTAGATGCAAACCAACGTTGACATTGACCGCATGTTCTTTAAAAGCCGTAATAAAACAACAATGAATTACGAAACTATTATAATCGATATGCAAATGTTAAGCAATTATTATTAATTATTTATGTTTTAATGTAAGCTAATATATATAAAGTATGTTACATTACGTTTTTTATATTTTTTTACATATAAATTATTGTAACATAATAAAATACTAATGATGTAATTGCACGATATTGTTTTGTTAATGAAATAATATTTTTCTTTTAATAAAGCCTTTATCTTATACTAGATATCAGCTGAAATTGTATGAAATCGTTAAGAGAATGAATCGTCTTATCATAGGATTACGTCTATAGCAAGATGCGTGAGAAAAGTTTCATAGTTTTAGGCCAATTTATGTTATAATATATTGTAATTGTGGTCGTAATGGACGCAGCGTGTAACTATTTTATTGAAACGCGACTCACCTCTGTTATGTCATTTGTGTAGCGTGTAATGCGTATGCGCATGCCATACTAACGTTGTATTGGACCTACAATTCTACTTTTTTTTTATCTTCACGCTTTATCCCGCACAAGGCAGGGTAGGCAGAGGGAACTGCAGGGACCGTGAGAACCTAGTGTTAAGACACTCCGTTGTTCAGTCCCTGCTTTCTCCGTCCCCGCTACAATTCTACTTTTATATATATATATATATATATATATATATATATATATATATATATATATATATATATATATATATATATATATATATATATATATATATATATATATATATATATATATATATATATATATATATATATATATATATATATATATATATATATATATATATATATCCTAATTATATTACATAAAATTTAGTGTAGGTTTTTTCTACGATTTTAAGTGACTTAGGTATTATTTATTGGTATATACTTTTAAAAGTGAGGTATTAATTGGCTGATAGAGACAGATGATGGGTAGTGCAGGTAAAAAAAGATATTCCAACCCTCTCTAGCTTTTTTGAAAATTGTTATTTTCAATCACAATCTACATACATACAACCTTAAGCCAAATTGACAAATTAATTGTATATATTAAATATATGTATGTATGTTTTGTTACCAATATCTCTATATTTTACAATTGTTTCTTATTTTACAGAATAATACCGGTTTGCATTTTTCCCATATATAATATAACCTTATTGTCAGTAGACGTGATGTAAGTTAAGTAATGACTCCGTAAGCGACATTCGTGAGATTTTGAAATGTTTAAGTCTCTAGGCCTTTTTATTCCATTTAATTTTTACGCGTGGTTTGTTAGAATTTCACTTGTGTGAAAAATTATATCACCACTTAAGATTAAGATTAGGAAGTAAAAGTTAGAATTTTATCACTTTTACTTTGCTTCACGCTTTTATCCCGCACATGGCAAGAACCATAGGAACCTAGTGTTAAGACACTCCGTTTCACGCTTTCTGCCTTTTTTGAGGCATTGCGTGTTGATCGGCGTAATTCAACGCCGTACTTTAGTTACCAGAGTGAAGAAAATGGAAAGAGAAAAATCTCTCTTCCCTGAGTGGGAATCGAACCCCCAAACCGTCGTGTTTACAGGCAGACGCTATGCTATATTTCATGGCATTAAATATAGCATAGCTTATAGTTCAACTCAATAAATCAAGAAGTAAAATTTAAAGCTACAGCTTTTTTACAAGCCAACTTGACCACCTGCAGTCAAAGGTGAATGACTTCTCTAATAATTTATCGACCGAATAGGAGGCCGGAGAAAGTGCTCGGTACGTCTGACCATGCTTTGAGATATTATAGTAAATTGTAAAACCATGGACTATTTGAAAACCCTCGTGGCACAGAGGCGTAGCGTCTATCTGTAAACACGACGGTTTGTGGGTTCGATTCCTATTATAAAAGGATGTATTTTCTATTTTCATTTTCTTCGCTCAGATAACTAGGCAAAGCGCGGCGTTTAGTTCCGCCACTTTACACGCAACGTCTCGACAAAGGCGGAAAGCAAGGAATGGAGTCTTAACACCAGATTTCCATGGTTGCTACGGTTTCCTCTGCCTACCCTGCCATGTGCGGGATAAAGGGTAAAGCTAAAAATAATTGACTATATCACTATACTGTAGCTGATACTTATTGTGTTTTATTTCTTTCACGTTTTATAGGAAACATTGCACATATTTAGGAAACCTTGCGTGATTTTCTACTTTTCACGTAAATTTGACATAACACGTGTTACTTGTTAGGTCTGAACGTCAAACTTTATTCGAACTTCGAATTCGAAAAAAGTCGAACCTGCAACCACCGCGTTAATAGATTAATATACAACGTTTGCCTAATTGACTAACTTGTTTAACTAAATTGTCATAACATGATTTTATTATGACAATTTAGTTAAACCTTAACCAATTTTCTGAATTCAATTGAGTCTCACCTCCCTTGCGTTTATGATTTGGTATTTCTTTGAAACAAGGATACAACGTGGATTATTACAATATGGAGAGATATTTGGATTATTCTTGTTACTTGTTAAAGAAAAGAGAAAGCTTTGAGTTACGTTTTTTTAATGAGTATAAAAACATTTGTCATTAGTTAATATCTATGTAGTTGATGGGATTTTTATGGCAATTTAGAAAATATAATAAGTAATGACTTTGTATTGAAAACCATCATACGTTTGTCGTATCATTTAAACTTAAATACATAATATTTAAATATAATTTTAAATAGAAAATTTTAAACAGATTATTCGCATATATTATTTATTTTTTTAAACCGGACGTTGAAAACACTTTGCAGTAGTCTGTGGACCACGGGTAGATTACCATACGAGACGAATAACTTCAATTATTTTATTTAAAATGTGTAAAGTCGCGAAAAACTAAAAGAAAAAAAAAGAAGAAAAAGATTTTATTAAATAATTATCTTTCACAAAATAAAATATTAAATATGTTTATTGTTTTTACTTGCTTATGCAGAACTTGTACAGTCATTATTGCTAAATATCGTAATCGTGTAACAAAATATACATAATAATCATAGATTCGATTCCCGCTTGAGGCATAGTGTAAAATAAAAATAATAGTTTCAGTTAAAATATAGTAAAAACTCTTTCAATAAATCTGTCTGTTTTATTGTGGGGAATGAAGATTGAAAAAACGTATGTATAGTAGTCGTGATATAACACATACAAGCTCTTAGAGACATTTTATTACTCAACGTAAATTTGTTCTACATTCCGTTATTATTTTTATTCTTTTAGTGAAAGCTTATAATGTAGTAGGGAGTAAATAAATCGTTTCGAATAAAGAAAGTGATCAAATTTTTGTAAGAGCTTTCGTAAGCTCACCTCATAGCAAAAAGTACTTTACTAGTGTTTTATGATATAAATGTATGTTCCATACAATATATATATATATATATAAAGTAGGTAGCTTTGTAATTCTTATTACATACAGTAGGTATTTTTTACCTAGATTTAACAGAAGCCTTTTATATCGATCATATAACCTTGGCAAGTCTAATGAACATAAAAACAAGATTATATCTAATGTCGCATTGATTTATATGAAGTTGTAAATATTTTCAATAATAGAGTAGATAGAGATGGAGATTTTTTTGTTTCATTTTTTTAATAGATTGTTTTGTTTTTAGGCTTCACGCTTTATCCCGCATATTGCAGCGTAGGCAGAGGGAACTGCAGGGACCGTAGGAGCCTAGTGTTAAGACACTCCGTTGCTTAATCCCTGCTTTTTTCCGTCCCCACTTTGACATTTTCGAGGCATTGCGTGTTGAGTGGCGGAACTCAACGTCGCATTTTTGCCTAGTTTACAGAGCGAAGAAAATGGAAATAGAAAAATCCATCTTCCCCGAATGGGAATCGAACTCACAAACCGTCGCGTTTACAGGCAGACGCCTCTGCGCCACGACAGTCCTCTTGCTTAATTGCTTGAAGATTTAATTAGAGATTAAGAGAGAGATAGAGATAATTTTGAAGTAATCTATTATGATTTGTAAACTATTAATATATATATATATATATATATATATATATATATATATATATATATATATATATATATATATATATATATATATATATATATATATATATATATATATATATATATATATATATATAATATATATATATATATATATATATATATATATATATATATATATATATATATATATATATATATATATATATATATATATATAACACAAAGACTTCCGGTATTAGACTTCCATCATGGACCGCCGCGAACGATCTACTTGATATTACAGTACATTGTGCGTTGCCTTATAATTTAAATAGTGTTTCTTACGTATACGTAATTACTAGAAAACGTATGGATTTTCTTTTAGAAACCAACACGATCTGCAAGTCACTAAGACGCAGTTGCGGCACTATAATGATATAAAGCGCCTTTTCAACGATCGATTACGCATTATAAAGAGATATGTTTTTGAAGTAAAAGTGAGAACGTAATAGTGTAACATTAATCTGATTTTTACTACTTCATTATTTTCAGGTTTAAAAGACTTTCAGTCGATATTTAAGTTGTACTTAGGAAAGCTACTGGTGTAAAATATTATTTTTAAATAAAAAAAAACAATAATATTTCGATTTTGGACTCTTGTGTTTTTCAGGAACACGAAAATACCAAATTATTTACTTTTCACCCAATTTTGGGACATTTTACTGTTAGTTAAACTAAGCGCCATATTTTTAAATATTTAAATAACCTTTTCTTGTAGAAACTATTTGAAATGTAAATATTAAAATATCTTCAAAAGATAAAATTAATATTTGTACCAAAAAGCTTGTAAATGAAAAGTCATAGCCACCGCCACCATACTCTTACTTCGTGACTTTCACCGTACATTGTAATAATATGAAATTTCTGAAACTAGTCCGTATAAAAGTGCACGTAAACGCCGAGTTCCTGTTTGAGGAAACGCTGTGTCGCGTCACGTCGCTACTGACTATTAATACTTACTATATTGAATATAGCCATGTTATATATATATATATATATATATATATATATATATATATATATATATATATATATATATATATATATATATATATATATATATATATATATATTGATTGAAAGAAGAAAAAATCGATTGTGATATAATATACTTGGAGAAGGAGAAAAAGGCATAGTGTTGACACATTAGTCTTTCCCAAGGAATCAAAGCTAGGATCATATCTTTCAGAGTCCGATACAATATCACTATGCCACTTTAACAAATAATATATTTAACTGTAAGTTAATTACTTTGTTATTTCTAACCAAGGGTTATTATTTAACTAACACACGTAACGTTTAATTGTGTGAGGTAGTTCACCTTGCTCCCACGTGCTTAGACCTTTCCAACTCATGGCCTAAATCAATGGATATGTCAATCATAAATCTTTGCTCCAAACTAAAGTGCTAGGTCGAATTCAAATTGTACTACAAACTTTTCATTTCCAAAAAAAGCAATGGAAATTTCTAAGTTAAATGTGTTTATTTTGGTTATAGTTTAGTAATAGTGTTTCATACAATATTGTGAAGAGATTGTTTTATTAAAATATTATCATTTTTTTTTCATTTACTTGAAAGTAAATATATATATATATATATAAATATATATATATATATATATATATATATATATATATATATATATATATATATATATATATATATATATATATATATATATATATATATATATATATATATATATATATATATATATATATATATATATATATATATATATATATATATATATATATATATATATATATATATATATATATATATATATATATATATATATATATATATATATATATATATATAACATATATTACAAACATACAAGTTTTTGTACACCACCTTGTGGGTTTTTAAAATAAAAAACGTTTTATATCTTACCATATATTTTATATGGTTTTAATTTAAACTAATGGTGTCATAAATTAGTAGGAACATGTATTTAAATTATACGTGTAAATGAAGTTTTGACTTAGTACACAGTTCGAGTCAACTACAGTGTTATAAAGAATTTCTTTATGAAAAATTTCGTTAAATATACAAAGTCCTTGCACATATCATCATCAGGGGCACAGTGGTACAGCTTCTGAATGTAAACACGATGGATGCGGGTTCAATTCCTCTGAGAAAAGTAAGAATTATTTTCATTCCTGCAATGCAATGTTTAAGAAATTGAGTGTTATTGCACTACTTTGCTATAACGTAAAGCTATATATTTATTTTATTATTATTTATTTATACTCTACATATAATATCTTTACATATTATTGCATTTCCGTGCCAAATAAAAGCAGGTCGGTTTTTAAATAAATGTTTAATAAGGTCTGAAGAATCAGACGTTGAAATACCGAGCCTTTTATGTATTGAAATAAACTAAATATTTCTAAAACAGGTTTTAAGTGTCCTACTTCTGAATTTGGTATTTAAGCCAGTTAGATGCATTTAAGTGACTTATTATGTAACACAGTATGAAAATTAACTTCAAAATAGGTTAGTATTAAAAACAGCTTATGATGCCGATTTTATATATAACATATTATATTAAATATATATCACAAATATAAATAGATTTATATTTTGGTACATAAGTAATAATATTTCATTTAAATTATATTTTAATATAAATTATATAATATAGATTGACAACATTACTGTTGTCAATCTATATTATATAATTTAAATGAAATATTATTACAAAGCTTCAGTATTTACTAGTAAGTAATATACTCAAAATGTTTATTTTTTCTCCGTATATAGTGGAGAAGAAAGAAGAAAGAATAAATTAAATTTAATATTTTCCCTGATTGAGAATAGAAACTGCAATAATCGCAGTTACAACCAAACCTGTCCCTTTGGGTTGATTACAACATCATCTTTAAAGACTACAGTTGAGAAGTTACTAACATAAAAGTTATTGTAAGCAAAACATTACCAAAATGAGTACAAGATTAAGTAACAAAGAGCTTATTTAAGCTACTCCTACTTGTAATTTGTTTAGAACCTTATAAGTGATTGAAGGCTGTGCCAAATGTAGGTGGGATAAGTATTTACGACTCTACCTACATACTTGTCATACTTTGACTTTATGTAATTAGTCAGTATGCTACTTGTTACATAATGTTTATGTAAATGTTTTTTTCTTCTTAACATATAGTATATACATATATATCGCAGTAAAAAAGTAAGAAGAAAATGCATTTGTGATATAACACGTTGTTCTTTATTTTTTGATTTCGTAAAATATTAAAGTTTTAAATATATCTTTATATAGCTTAGCCTATAATTTATGAATTCCGTATTAAAAGTTTAAGTAAACCAAAAGTTTGGAAATAATATAATGTAAAAGTTACTCTAATTACTAGAACCAATGACACAAATAATGACTAAAATAACCTGGCATTTCAATATAATATATATAATATTTAAAATATCTAATTACTTAGAAATAATAAAAACTTACCATTGTTTATTACTCAATAGTTTTCAAGTTACAAGGATTATTGAACGCGTTGATATCTTTTACACTGATCGAGATATTATATGTAAATACTGCGCATATATATACGTATATATATATATGTTGTTACATTTTTATACGTATTATAAAATTAGGTAATAGAGGATGCATTTAATGTAATTTTAGTGACTCACAAGGAAGGATCTATAATAAAGAGCTACAAAGTTAGCTATACTAAAAACTATTTTATTTAAAAATAGATATTTTTATATGCATATGTATATGTCAAATGTACATAAATTCTCAATTTTTTGTGTATTAACTAATTAATCACCTTTACAATATATATATATATATATATATATATATATATATATATATATATATATATATATATATATATATATATATATATATATACACATATATATATATATATATATATATATATATATATATATATATATATATATATATATATATATATATATATATATATATATATATATATATATATATATATATATATATATATATATGTATATATATATATATATATATATATATATATATATATATATATATATATATATATATATATATATATATATATATATATATATATATATATATATATATATATATATATATATATATATATATATATTATAAATCTTACTCTACTACAGCTATAGAAGCGTTTTGAACTGCATTGACTGTTGAAGTAAACATAATATTCTTTTAAAAGCTAGTGTGGTTAGCATTTCATAATAGAGATATCACATTACAATTATTACAATAAAGAATTTTTCAGTTCAGTGAACTGTTTATTGGTTTAAGACTACAGCGAAGAGGTAGAGACAACTTCATACTTATGTCTTATTGATTTTTTAATATTATTTAAATAAGAAAAGATACCGTCAATACATTTATTTTTACGCAAACACTAAAGTGGTCGCAGTTGCAAAAGTTAACATTTTTTTGAGCATTTCAAATGAAGGCAAAAACGATTAAGCATGTAATAGTTACTCAAGTTGTTATATTAACGACATCCTGGTCGGATTCTATGGAGGACGGCATTCTTATCTTATTAGTACTTTAGCTAAATGTTAATTGACCCATTTACTTTGAATTAGCAAAATATATAGTTTTATATTTAAAAAAAAACACTAGTTATGCACTTCCGGTTATAATTTATATATGTTACAAAAAAGTATTTGTATTTTTTTTGGGTCCTTTTAATACATATATTATGGATTTTTAAGCTTTTAGTTGAAAAATATATAAGAAATGACAAAGCTTCAGTATTTATAAGCAGAGAGAATCTAGTGCTAATTTCTCCGTCCAAATTTGGAATATTACGTAGTGAGTGTTGGAACCCAAAGCTACGCTTCATCAAATAAGGCAAATATTACATAACCGTTGCCCAAGGAAGGGTGCAGCCGGTTCGGCGAAAGTTTATAAAACGAAAAAGAAATTCCATTATACCGGATGTTGTTTCAATGAATTGTTCAGCTAGCGGTCTCTAGTTAACAAGGTGTATATATGTATACATATATGTACATATATATATATATATATATATATATATATATATATATATATATATATATATATATATATATATATATATATATATATATATATATATATATATATATATATATATATATATATATATATATATATATATATATATATATATATATATATGTACATATATACTATTTATAAAATTGTTTCACTTAGCCGCATAACCATAGACTTGTTCAAGGTGTCCATTACTACATACTACAAATAACAGTGGATGACTCATTACTGCTACCAATGACAACATTCTTAAATATGCAGTCAAATTTATAAAACACACTTGAAATTGTTATCATATTTTTTTTTTATAACTTCACACTTTATCTCGCATATAGCAGAGTAGGCAGAGAGTAGGCATGGGAGCCTAGTGCTAAGACCCTCCACATCCTGCTCTCTGCCATTTTCGTGGCATTGCGTGTTGAGTGGCAGAACTCAACGCCGCGCTTTGCCTAGTGGCCAGAGCGAAGACAGTGGAAGTGGAAAAATCCATTTTCCCGCATCGGAATTGAACTCACAAACCGTCACGTTAACAGGCAGGCGTGACAACGGTCCTCCTTTTTACTAACAATACTATTATGTGTAGTTATACGAAAAAAGATTCAATTTGCTAATTTACCTAGTGTGTGTAGTACTTCCGTACTAGATCTCGTAAATTTCATATATACATTTGTGAAATCGTCTCAAAAATGGCAATTTTCTATGTTTATTTTCAAGTAATTGTTTTATGGTCTGTTTGCGATACTTTCCAGAATATTAAATTTTACTATTTGTCTAGTCGATGCTGAACTTAGAGTTAAAGTTTGTTAAAACAAAAAAAGTACAAAAACTGTCATTTTAAAAATTAATATTTTTGAATATATATTATAAATAAAATTAATATTGTTGAGGACCGTCGTGGCGCAGAGGCGTAACGTGTGCCTGTAACGCGACGGTTTCTGGGTTCGATCCCCAGTCGGAGAAGATGGATTTTTCTATTTCCATTTTCATCGCTCTGGAAAACTAGGCAAAGCGCATTGCCTCGAAAAAGACGGAAAGCGGGGACGGAGAAAGCAGGGACTAAGCAACGGAGTGTCTTAACACTAGGTTCCCACGGTCCCTGCAGTTCCCTCTGCCTACCCTGCCATGTGCGGGATAAAGCGTGAAGCTAAAGAAAATTAATATTGTATCTATTGAAAATTTGTTATAAATAAAAAAATAAATATAATAAATCTACATATTTCGAAACAAGTCAGTGTCAGACCAAATCTTTGCATTTTGGTGCAACATGTGATAACTTCTGTGTTCTTGACCGATTTAAATGCTATTAACGAGTAAACATTAGAAATTAAAAAAAACAGTAGAGTGTGAAAATGTATAGCGTCGGTGAAATATACTGTGCTCTACATAACGTGCTGACGGAAGAGTCGACGATCTCGCGGAATTCTATGAGTGTTTCCATTGTTTTTGATTTAGTTGGAATACAAACACATTTTACTAGATTTATAACTCAGAAATTGTCATTAAAAGCTTTAGATTATATAATTGTAAAATTCTCATACAAGTTCCAATAAACGATTTCAGATTTACTACAATTTGTAGCATTAAAATCTTGCCTAAATTAAATAAGAACTGCATATTACCTTTTAAACTTCAGTATGGTATTAAATATTATTTTTTTAACTGCACGCTTTATCCCGCACATGGCAGGGTAGGCAGAGGGAACTGCAGGAACCGTACGAACTTAGTGTTAAGCAACTTCCCTGAGTGGAAATCGAACCTACAAGCCGTTGCGTTTACAGGCAGGCGCTACGCCTCAAGTATTAATTTTGGAGAAAAATCACTGTAACGTAGTAACAAGACATAAAAGTGACCATACATGAATGTGAAATGTTTTTAAAAAAATATTTTTATTACTGGGTTTTAAGCTGCATCATTATAAAGAACGTCAAGAATACCGTGCAAGAGTGGAGACGTCCGTCCCACTGCGCCACATACTCGCGCAGCGCGTCGCACGCGACTCTATCGTTTTATTTATAACTAACTATTTTTACTTGCATATATGACTGTTTCAATTAACTGAATGAATACTGTATGTCATTTTTAAGAGAATATTTTATAATTTAGACTATTGTCTTAGTATATATATTAATTGACGACCGTCGTGGCGCAGAGGCGTAAGCGTCTGTCTTTAACGCGGTTTCTAGGTTTGATTACCAGTCAGAGAAAATGGATTTATCTATTTTCATTTTCTTCGCTCTGGCAACTAGGCAAAGCGCGGCGTTGAGTTCCACCATTCTCAAAAAAAAGGCAAAAAGTGGGGACTGAAAAAGCAGGGGCTAAGCAACGGAGTGTCTTAACACTATTGTTTTACCTTCAGTCTTTATCAATACTTTTTTAAATATATTCTGTATGTACTAATTTGTCTTTATTTTCATCATAAAGGCTAATATAATTTGATAAGTAAGTATTTGATGTCAATATAAAGAGAACATTAAGCTAATATATTCATAATTAAAACACTTTCCACACATTAAGAATATACTAAATATGGGCAACTTTACCAAATTAGGCTCGTGATAGACAAAAATTGATGAAAGTCATTTTAAAAAGCAAGCGTTTTACTTCATTAGTAAATTTTTTTTGTAACCAATTATTATAGTAAAATGACTTTCATCTATGCACTTATATAGAAGATTCTTTTGCATATAGTTAATTTAGTTTTGCGACATTTTGTAAAGGTTACTCTAAACCTTAATTATCAATTTCAGATTTGTTACGTCGTATATTTTTGAATAAATTTTAAATAAATTATCTTTTCCTGCTCAAGCCTAGTTCTAACCTGAATATCAACTCAATCCAAAAAACTTTCAAATTTTAATATGTTTTCTTTAAGTATTTTTCTATTTTTTTTTTCACTATGCAATGACACTGTATAAACTCACAAAAAATATTAAAAGCTTTTAAAACTCTCCACTTCCGCTTTCTTCGATATTTACCTATGATTTTAGCTGAAAATGCCAAATAGACTTATGCAAATGTTATAGTAAAGTTCCGGTTTTCACTGATCGATGTTGTCAACTTTAGAAAGCTTAGCGGTCAACCGTTCTTAGTGATCATAAAAATATAAATCATACTATGCGAGTGCTAAAATATGATCGTAAGAAAATTTATAATATATATTAAATATATAGTTTTTATTTATACATACATTGATTATTTAGGTTATAAGAATTTAAATATACTAATTTTTTAAATGAAAATGAAATTATAATAAATTTACATGTGTGTGACATACGTAGCTTTTTTATTTTTTTTTAATTTTCACGCTTTTTGGCAGATGGAACTGCAGGAACTATAGGAACCTAATATTCAGGTACTCCGTTGCTTAGTCTCTGCTTTCCGCTTCTTCCAAGGCATTGTTGAGTGACGGAACTAAACACCGTGCTTTGCCTAGTTTCCAGAGCGAAGAAATTGGAAATTAAATAATTCATCTACCCCGAGTGGGATTCGAACTCAAATCGCGTTTAAAGGTCAAATCGCCCCTGCGCCACGACAGCCCACAGTAGCCCTCTCAGCAAGAATTTAAATAAATACTGCGTATACAGACAAAGGATTTTTGTATATCTTTATTATATTGTTAATTATAATAATTACTAAAATAAACGTAAATATACTCATTACTCGGTTTGAAGGGAACCTATAAATATAAAAGCGGATACGACATCCGACACGGCGAAGTTTCGACCAACTTTCTATTTAATAACCAACACCTTGAAATACAACAGGTTGTTGTAAAAGCGCAGAAGATTCATCTCCCGAGTTTATGTTTTGGTTTGCAGTCTATGTCATTATCGTACACGATGCCAGCAAAGTGTTTTGGACATAAAATTATTTTTTTCTGTATATAAGTAAAGTATGTTATATTATATAGTTGTAATGGACGTAGATTTTGTTTACATTTGGAGAGAATTGAATTGAATTCCATAAAAGTAGTTATATAGAACATATAGAATATATATATGGACCTTGTTTTTTTTATATTCAAGCTTTATCCCGCGCATGGCAGGGTAGGCAAAAGGAACTGCAGGAACTGTGGGAACCTAGTGTCAAGACACTCCGTTGCTTTCTCCGAGGCAATGAGTGTTGACTGTCGGAACTCAACGTCGCGCTTTGCTTAGTTTCTAGAGCGAAGAAAGTGGAAATGGATGGATCAAAAATTAAGAATCCATTTAAAAATATGAAAATATCTATGCATGTGTCAGAAGCCTTACGCCCTTGAACTATAGAGAAAGTTTTCTTGCTTCGATGCCGGCGTGTAAATGTTTACGTTAACAAAGACTAGTATTGTAACTTTCTTGTAGTTGAAGCGATCATTAACTGTTTTGCTCAGATTCTAGCTGTAGAGACGACACTACATTATGATTTCTCAATTGATACACAAGACATTACATCGATGAGAATTTTCTCATTGCTCTATGTAAATTAGATGAAGCTTTCAATTTCAAATTAATCTAAATTTTTATTTAATAGATATACAAAATAATGTTGCAAATTTAATTCAAAAAACCATTATATTACTATACTAAAACAGGCAAAGTGAGACTTCGATTGACTTTAGAAAACACAGTTACAGACATCCTGGAGGAAGGTCACGTGAAAAGAAAACTTCCCGGAGAGCCTGTATGACGAGGTTAATGACAGTGGACGAGGTGGAGGAGGTATACGTGCACCGAAGCGGTTGGCATTAGGGAAATATTGTAAACACATGAATGTATAAATGTATATATGTAATGTATGTATTTTATTCAATATATATATATATATATATATATATATATATATATATATATATATATATATATATATATATATATATATATATATATATATATATATATATATATATATATATATATATATATATATATATATATATATATATATATATATATATATATATATATATATATATTTTTTAGCGCGATATACCACAACACAGAACAAAACAGTGGTATATAGAACTTACTTTGAACTTACTGTCAAAACACTCCGCTCTCTTCTTTTTACTGCATAAGTTTTACATTTCTTTTCCCCTTTAGAAAATAATATATTCACGTGAGAAAAAATTGAACCTGCAACGATCACAATCACAGTCTATATGTGTACTAACACTTTAATTTAATAAAATACTAATATAAAAGTTATTTAGCATAACGGTATATTATTATAATAACATAGAAATTATCTTTATATAACCACTTTCATATATGACATAAAAAGTGTTAAAAATATTCTGTAATTAGATGTCAATCATGATTTATTTTAATATGGAGATTTAATTATTTTTATTAGATAATAATGAATTGCTTTAACTTTAAATTAACTTTATGTAATTTCAGTAGATATGTAAAAAAACCCAAGGAAACACATATATTATATAGGATCATATGAAGATATATAATTATAATAATTATATATCTTCTATCTTCTATAATTATAATATATAAATTATAAATTATTATATTGTGTAGTTACTATTATATAGAAATGTGTTTTTTAGTTCAATACCCTATAGTATTGAAGTAAAAGTAAAGGTAGCCATGATAAATTCCCATGAGAGACGCCTTTCAGCTTCTCCTTTCCAAAAGATTAAAAGGCATAAGAGAGGATGTTAGTTTTAAACTTACATAAAATATATAGAGACAATTGTGTAGAATGACAGCATTTGAACAAAAGGCGATGTTTAATGGATTAATCTTGTACGGTGTTGAGTTCCGTCATTTTATACATAATGACTCTAATACAGACACTGAAGAAGTAAAGCCGTGAAAGAAGTGTCATAATGTAATGTTTTCTTTATCTGATTTTTTATATACAAGAAAACTACACAAAAACATATTATATATTGTAGATATACAAATTTTATTACAATTAAAAAAGACAATGTTAAAAACTCATATATATTTAGTTCTCAGTACTTTTTTATATATATAGCGTTTAAATAACCCATATCTACTTGTAAGTTGTAGCTAGAGTCAGTTGCGCTTGATCGCTGTTTCGTTTACACCTTACATAATAATAATTACACTGTATTATACAATAATATATAATTTTTCTATTTGGTAGTAGCATGTAGAGCGTACACTATACGTACTTGTATTTTGTACAAGACAAGCTACTTCCTTCTAATATTAATCCTCTATCCTTTTTAAGTCAAGCGAGTTCCTTTTTACAGTTTTATTAATTATTATATATTAATATTTTTTTTCTAGCTTCACGCTTTTATCCCGCATATGGCAGGGTAGGCAGAGGGAACTGCAGGAACCGTGGAACCTAGTGTTAATATACTCCGTTGCTTAGTCCCTGCTTTTTCCGTCCCCACTTTCCGCCTTTTTCGAGGCATTGCGTGTTGAGTGGCGGAACTCAACGCCGCGCTTTGCCTAGTTTTCCAGAGCGAAGAAAATGGAAATAGAGTAAGTATAAGTATTATAATTAATTGTTATCTAATTTATAACAAGAGTATTATTGAAATATTTGCGTATATCAGAGCTATTTAAAAAGTGTAAATCTAACGAATTTAAGTTTTACCACTTTAAAGATTGTTTAATTTTCGTTGAGTTTTATGTAAAATAAGGTTCAATTTTATTCTTTCCCATAGGAATTATATTAAGTACTATTTCATAAACAAAATCTTTAAAAATTTTCTTATTAATAAACCAAATATTAAAGCCACGCCAGACAACCAGCGCCTGTGTGTTGATAAAATAAATCAATATATATTAAGTAAAGATCAAAAATTTTGACGAAAAACTTTGCTCTGTCACTGAAGTTAATACTTTTTTTAATTATTATTTTTACGAATTACGTTGTTGACATATAGTTACGGTGCCTAGTGTTTAACAATTTCTAATATATCTCAGAAAAGCGGAAAGTATAAAAACGATGACGAAAACATAAATGACTTAATTAGTCATTTTCAGGGCTCAAAGGAAAAATTGCTTGCTAGACGTAATTAATATAAGATTTTTAAGAGAACCTAGTATTAAAACACTCCGTTTTCCACTCTCCGCTTAGAGACACCCCGAGATAATAAAAGGGGAACACAAAAATAAAAATTAAAAAAAATCTCTTTCCGGTAATCGAGCCTAGAACCGTCGCGGTTACAGACAAGCAATTTGTCACTGCACCTTAGATTCGTGTATACACGTAATTAAAATCGATTATTACACGAGTTATTACATGAAGTTTCATGAAGTTGTTACATACTAGAGGCAATTTCGATTTGATTCGAAGTAATAAATTACATTAAAAACGTTGTCGTGTTAGGAATGCCTTCCGGACGCGGACGCGTGTCGCATTGCACATTATTGTTTTTTCTTATAAACTCGTAAGTAATTTTTATAATAACATTTAATTATTATTAAGTGTTAACGTATATATATATATATATATATATATATATATATATATATATATATATATATATATATATATATATATATATATATATATATATATATATATATATATATATATATATATATATATATATATATATATATATATATATATATATATATATATATATATATATATATATATATATATATATATATATATATATATAATATATATATATATATATATATATATATATATATATATATATATATATATATATATATATATATATATATATATATATATATATATATATATATATATATATATATATATATATATATATATATTTAGGATAAATATTGTAAGGTCTTAAAGCAGTATAGTTTTGATGTTCTTTATACTGTTTAGACTTACATATAAATATAAATATAAACTCAATTTTTAAATGGTCTTGGCAAAAATAAATAAAATAAACAAAAATGCAACATACCTTAAAAACAATCACTCTTCCACTAAAATCCACAGAGTCACTATCAAAATATTATATTTTAAAAAAAAATAAAAATTAATGAAAAAAAATTTTTTTTCAAAATCTAAATTCAGTTGACTGAATCACATTTTCAAACCAAAAATGGTTCATCATCACAAATATATATATATTTATTTCTCTATATATATTTATATTAAAATATTTCAAAATGTAATACAAGTGACGTTTAAGACGGTCGGAGCAACACTGTATGAGACCGCAGCAAGTCCCACCAAGTTACTATCTCTTCAGGGTCGGACTCGAGGTATGCGGTAAATCTTGTATATTACTTAATACTGAAATTTCGCTATATGTTTGATTTTGATTATGTTTTTGATTCATAAGTATTTAAGGAATTAAATATTTAGAGCTTCTTTAAGATGTTGCAATTTTGATTATGTCATAATATATATTATAGTGCTTAAAAAATTAGATATAAATATTGTTGTTAAAAAATAATTTTGTATATATCTGGTTTTCTGTGGCTGTAAAACTTAAAACCTAAGCCTGCAAGTCTCGAAACTGTTTGGGACATATACATAAGTATATAAAAAAAATTAATATAGATTGATAATAGCTTTCCAAAAGGTAAAGGACCAAATAAACCTTATTTTTTTACCAAAGAAGCACTTAAAGAATTGTTAAAATTATTCTGACACAACACTTTCTAAGGCTAAATATAAAATGACGTATAAAATTTAAATATTTGTACAAGCACTTTACTTTTAGCACACACTAGTATCAAACCTGTAATTTTACAACATTTTTTGTATCCGATCGCTGATTAAAACATTAATGTCGAATCAATTTTTCATAAAAATATGTAAAATTATGGAATTCATTGCATTTATGATTTGTTAACAAATCTAGTTTCCAAACTTATAATCGCATGTTTCCAGGACGAGCCGATTTAAAAGTATCATTAGTCGCTGTATTCGATTACTTTGAGCAATAATGACTCAATACTCGAAGCTATATACATATATATATATATATATATATATATATATATATATATATATATATATATATATATATATATATATATATATATATATATATATATATATATATATATATATATATATATATATATATATATATTATGTGGGAACCTAGTGTTAAGACACTCCGTAGTTCCTGTTCCTGCTTTCTCCGTCCCTGATTTCCGCCTTTTTCGCCTCTTATATATCTTATATATAGTCGGTGTGATACTAGAGTATGTAATCAGACGTTGTGTCAATATGTTACGATGACCGCTATAGTAGTTCAATTGCTTTTTATTTAAGTATGTATGGAATATTTACTTAAGCTAGATTTAATACAGAAAATTTAAAATACAATTTTCTTTTTACTAGGACGATAAATCTAGTATTTGTGTTTATTTTTGTATAATACAAGTTTGACATTGAACTTCAGTTAGTGCAAGCTGGCGTTCGTCCAACCGGATGAAAGCTAAGTTCAGCGACTGCATCACTTCTACGTTTGATAACATATCAAGACATTAAGAACTAGAATTAAGAATCTCCACTCCTTACTTTATTACCAATTTATGAGAAGAAGTGGAGAAATTAAAATATAATTATTCCTCGAGTGAGAATCGAATCTACAACCCTCTCTTCTGAAGCCAGATACTATTCTGCTACGACACACATTTATAAGCTTAAAAATTAAAGCTTTTTCTAACATCGTCTGTTTAGTATCAGAACCCGACCCTGTATAATAGATGTTAATATTCCCAAGAAGATACCCTTTTTTTATAAACCACCGATTCCACATCCTTGTATACGGGAAGTGGGTAAATATCAAATTCTACATTTTTATACATTTATCCTTCTCAAATAAATCGCCTGACAGGTTCGTTTTCTAAAATATCTACTTGAAATGTGTTGCAACATTGTATGTACATATACAGATTATGTAATAAATAGGATTCCTTTTAACATTACTATGTTATATTCTATATATATGTTACATCATATGTTTTATAAACAGGTTTCTATAGCTATTTTCAAGGGGAAAATTACTAATTCTCTTTATTTTCATCTTTCTCTGCCTTTTAGCAGAGAAAATCGGGGGCTGATACTTTCCGTTCTTCATCTTTGATTCTATAAACATTTCGTTTTACTTGTCTTACTAAAACTTTATTAAATGCAATATAAGCCTTATTCTATATAATATAGTGCTTATTAAAAATGCGTAACAGTATTTTTAGTTGAGTATCTATTTTTACCATCCGGTGAAATGTGGCGAGGCGGGTTGACAGCGGACGGCTGTGAGACTTGTCCTTTTAAGAAGCTCTTGGGTACAGTCTTGAACGTAACACAGAGGGGACTTAAATAACTATTTAGTTCGATAGATTATTAGTAACTAGTATGGAGTTTACGCATAATCTAATGTTAAAGTTTGAAGGAAAAAGCTGTCATTTTCTTATTAGTTTCATGTTTTTTCTTCATTTGAGATCCGTCGTGGTGCAGCGGCATAGAGTCTGCTTGTACACGCGACAGCTTGTGACTTGTGACAAAATAATTAAGTCAATTAAAATATTAATATAATTCAGCAGCAATTTTTTGATTGTAGATAAACTAAAATAATAATTTATAAAAGTTGACAAAGTTAAATGTGCGGTCGTATGTGCTCAATTTGTATGAAATGAAGTACAGATTATTGTCTTTATTTATGCTATTTATTATTTTATACAAATGCTGTAAAATAAAACACAATACTACAATCTCTTGAACACGTGGTTTTTTTTATTTAAAAATAGTTCGCTCTACAGACACTTGGTCCGTACCCTTTTTTAACTTACACTATATGTTCTTATTACAAATATTGATTATATTAATACATAGAATTAATATTTATCATAATGAACATCTATAATAATCTTTACATTTTTTTTTATATTTAATATTACTTAGAACTAAGGCTATGGCTGATAAGCGAATTACACAAGTTTATATGTTTTATCCTTGGTGTTATAAATAAAATTAAATTTTATAATAAATTAGGGTCACTTGATAGTGTTACACAATAATGACAAAACACACAACACGTGAACACGTGGTTGAGAATATTGATATTTTTCTGTGCTCTATAGGAATATATAGACTGGGATTTTTATGATATTTTCCGCTTCATACCTCCAAGTGGTTTTGAGAAAATGACTGACTGACCGATGAAATACTGACTGTCAGATGGACAATAATGAGCTTATTAAGAAGTTAAGGTATAGGACACTTACAATAATAAAAATAGTTATAAAAAAATTCGATAAATTTTACCTCAAAATAAAAAACGAAAGCTTCGTAATTTTTACAATTTATTTTCATCTCACCAGTACGTCTTCCTCAAAGTAGGCAACGCATCATGCGTCCGGCTTTCTTCCGCGCCCACCTTACGTAACAACATACGTATGTATATATATTATATATACTATATTTAAAATAATTTAAAATATTTTCATTTAAACTATTAAAAAAATAACAATTTTAAAATGAATAAATAATAATAAAAAAGTCAATTTCTAAATAGTTAAGAAATACGAAGATAATCTATAAACATTTGGCAAGTCTATTAATTCTGACACTCAGCTCAAAAAGTTAACTTTGACTTACATACTAAACTTAAAATAGTATGTGAATCTGTAAGGAAGTCAAAGTTTAAGTTTTTGAACTATATTTAACTATATCTAGCTTATTCATCTATTTCATGAAGTAGGATCTAGTTTTAGACCATATGAAATTATAAAAATGAAATCCTACTAATTTATAATGAGAATGGATAAAACAGTGTAACAGGGTCTTAATACGTACTAGGTTTCCTCTTCCTGCTATATGCGGTCCTACTATATCCAGTTAAATCTAAAAAAAAAGAAAATCAAAACTAAGCAAGTTACTAGACAAATTATACCTTAAGTTCACAAATAAAATGTATTCTATAATATTTCCCAACAAGTGTTTGTCGGATTCGTTAGTACATTAGCATAATATATTGGTTATTAACACCTGATTCCGTGGTTTTGGAGAAAGCAATTTCGTAACAGATTTTACTTTCTTCCAAAATAATATTCTATTAGGATATGTCAAATTTCATTTTTTTCTTTAAAGTATGGGTAAGGTTTAAATTTCTTTTTCATACAGCATTAATATCATAAGAAAAGATTAAAGTTAGTTGCCATGAACTCGGTTTTAGTGAGTATAATTAAATGTAATGTCAAACTGTACAACACAAAAGTGTCATACTTTACAGTACAAAATAAGATAAAAAATGTCATGATTAATATTTTATTATACTTGAAATATTTAAGGAAATATTAATAAAATGATTAACGCAAAGGGCGGGTTGAATGGTTTATAGTAATGGTTTACTTTTTACTGGAGTACTTTTTCTGTCCTTAGTGTTAATTGACACTTTAGCCATTATAAAAAAGATTTATATTAGGTCAAATCAAATCAACGATTCAAATGTACGGAATTCCTATAAACTTTCTCTATGATAAAGACAATAAATTATATCTGTCGTATGAGTCGTCATTCTACAGTGTGACTGACAGAACTTGTTTGTGATTTCGATTATTATTTAGGAAAATAAATACTTGAAATCTTCTCTGAAGGGAACCGTCGTGACACAGTAATCCCAACAGTTTGTGGATTCGATTCCCACTTAGTGCAGGATGAATTATTTCGTGTCGATTTTCTTCCGTCACTCCACTCAACACGCAATGCCTGGAAAAGCAGAGGGCAGAGAACGGAGTGGTTTAACACTGAGTTCCTATAGTTCCTGCGATTTCTTCTGCTACCCAAAGTGAAGCTAATAAAAAATGAAATTATTTTTATAAATATTATCAGCTATAACTTCGGTACAAGAAGTTAAAATTTTACTTCTGTTATAAATTAGTTCTGCATCGTCATTTCGTACTGCAAGTTATTATTAAAAATATATTTATTCGATATAATATATAACATAAAAATATTTTTATATGTATGTAATTATTGGTATGTGTTGCAATTTCATTCAACATATTGTTTAGAGAAAGTGTTCCCTAAGAATGTAGAGTTAAGGTCGATCTAACTAAAGTATACATAAGTTTAAGTGCTGGTGTTAATTGTTTAGCTTAAATAGATGAAGAGGCATGAAGAAAACTTTTACTTTTATTATAATTTAAATAAATTTTAACTAAAATTTAAAAAAATGATTTCTTAAATGATTTTAAATGACCGGAGATTTTAAAAAAGTCATTCGTATGTATTCTATAGTCAGTAGTATGCAAATTTGCAAATTTTTTCTATATAGCTTCATGCTTTATCCCTCTCGGTTTCTTCTGCCTACCCTGCCGCGTGCGGTCACGGCAGGGTAGGCAGAGGAAACCGAGAGAAATAAAGGGAACCGCAGGAACTATAGGAAACGTGTTAAATAGTCAAACTCAACGCCGCGCTTTACCTAGTTGCCAGTGTAAAGGAAATGGGTACAGAATAATCCATCTTCCTCTCATGGAAATCGAACCCATAAACATCATTACAAGCAGGCGCTACGCCTCTGCGCCACTACGGTCCTTATACATTTTATACAGAACACCCACAAAAAGAAATAAACTTGCGCTTGCCGAAATCAAAGTACACGCACTTTTGAAACAGCCGCCGGCGAAGAAAGTAATTTTACCACCTGCTTATACCTCGCAATAACTTCTCATTTTCAAAGGAATGTGTTACATCACAACAAGAGTAAGTATAGCTATATACATACAAAGCTACTTTGTACCATCTAAGTGTTTGACAGACAACGCACAATAGAAACTATTGCGCGTAATAAGTTAAGCTTTGACGTTTAACAAAATCCTTGGGAATTTAGAGAAGTTCTAAGAAGGATATTTCAGAAATTTCTATAGAAAATAGATCTTATAATCCACGCAAGCGAAGTCGCGCGCTACAATATGTATGTATACTGGTATAATATGATACGCTTGTTAATTAAATATCGTTACGCTTTAACATGTGTACCGTGGATATGTATTAGTGTGTAGGAAATATAAAGAGATAGTGCTTTTTATGGAGGTAATTAAAGTGTTGTAACCAAAATTATTATTTATTTTGGAAGTATTTAAAATATGCAAAAAATATATATAAGAATCTTTTCCTTCTCCTTCCTCCATCTCTATGACTCTTTTTTCTTCTTCTACAATAGTTCTATGTAGAGCGAAGAAATAAGAAAAAGATTATCTCTTTGCCTCTGAGAAAGCGTTGAACCCACAATCATTGTATTTACAAATCTTGCAGACGCCACTGCACCCTACGACCTTATATACATATATATAATTATATGATATACGTATATATTGTTAATACTATTAAGAAGAAGCCTCACACGCCTACATAACTAGTGTACTTCAATAGGCAGTAAAACGAACAAAAGTGAAATGCCAAATCTCTAGCGTTACGTAACACAAAAGTTTGAAATAGCTCCTTTGTATGACTTCTGGTGATAATGAAAGATTGCCATTTTGGACGGTTACTTTGAATTTAGTTGGTATATCTTGTATGGAGACGTAGGTATGTATGTATGTATTATGTTACTTAAATTCTTTCATAGTATATATTTTTTTTTAGCTTCACGCTTTATCCCGCACATGGCAGGGTAGGCAGAGGGAACTGCAGGAACCAAAGTATAGGAGAAACCTAATGGTCAAAAGGTGTTGTGTCTTGAATGGTGGAACTTCGCTCTGACAACAAGGCAAAGCGCGGCGTTGAGTTCCGTCACTCAACACGCAATGCCTCGAAAAAAGGCGAAAAGTGAGGACGGAGTGTCTTAACACTCGGATCGGGAAAAAGCGTGAAGACCGATTTGTAACATATCATTTGTACTAAAATGATATTTTATTCCCTAGGTTACTCAACTACACCAATTTACAAATAATTCAGACAAGTCTCACCTAAGTTAGATGTTTTCACTTAATATACTAGTTTTAATAATAGAGTAAATATTATTATTTAAACAAAACAAGTAACTATAACAATTTATCTCACGTACTGTCTGAGATCTCATCTCATGTGCCTTGACACTCACTTGGTTAGTCGCTACTAGTACCTAAAGCTCTAGTACCAAATGTCAGGAGTGTCGCAACCTTCTGTCAGGAGTGGCGCAACGTTATATTGTAATGTTACTGTATAGAGCGTGTTCACTAAGCATTTTTTTGGTTGAAAGGTCCACAAATAATGTTTTCCCCAATAAATACCGATAATAAATTAAAGGGTAATAAATTAAAGAGGTGGTTTTTAATTTTTTATATAAAAAAATGTATTTAACACATTTTTTTTTATAATTTTTGCTGTTTTCGATGTAATCAAGTAAAGTGGCATATGATGGCCCCGCAATTTTTATTTTTAATGCTTAGTCTTTTTTGTCTCCACACTTTATCCCGCACTTGGCAGGGTAGGCAAAGGAAACCGCAGGAACAATACGAACCTAGTGTTAAGACACTCTGTTGCTTAAACCCTGCTTTCTCCGTCCCTTCTTTCCGCCTTTTACGAGGCATTGCGTGTTGAGTGGCGGAACTCAACGCCGCGCGTTGCTTTATATTTATATATTATAAGATTTCAGTATAAACTAACCTTGCCGCTGCGTCACGACAGCTTGAATTCTGTAGATTTTATATATTTTAAACTGATATTTTACTTACTGTTTATTTATAATTTTAATGTGTTAATCTTTTAATATATTCTTTGTATAGAACAAATTGAACACTTGTATCGCCAACGTCCATACCACGTTGAACACACCGGTTCTCGTCCGATCACCGAAGTTAAGCAACGTCGGGCGCGGTCAGTACTTGGATGGGTGACCGCCTGGGAACACCGCGTGACGTTGGCTTTTTGCTCTCTTCTCTAAACTTTTTACTTACATATTTTACCAGCTTCATTTTTTTATAAATTTAATATATTATTAAGCTTAGCAGCTTAAAAAAAATACAAGTTAATTTTTGTCATATTTCAAATTTAGGGTGAGGAGAGAACTCGGTCAAAAACACAGTATCGAAGATACTCTAGGAAAGTCACTTTCAATGCACCGGAGGTTAACTCTCTGAAGAAAATGCATGAAGAGGTTAATGTAAGTGGAAGAGGCGGAAGAGGCGGTTTGCAGAGAATTATACTTCCCCGCTAAGGATAAAGCGTGAAGTTACAGTAGTAATAGTATTGTAGTAAGTACTTTACTTAGGTAGGCTATACGTTATAAATATTGAATGTATCAAAAATATGAGCATTTTTATAAGTAGCATATTCGAGTAATTAGTATTATCTTCATATAACTTTTATTACCAATTTAGTTACTAAAGTCAGATGACATTCGATGGGATATGGACAATAAACAGCTCACAATTTTAGTGCTACTATATTTCAGTAACGCATTCAATTGCGTCGATCATGATATCTTGTGAGTTTGTCATGTTCTTTAAACATATCTCCATCAGTGAAAGAATGGTTTCACATTTTTCACATTATTCTTCTAACCCAAAGGTTGTCTGGAAGAAATGGCTTATGAGCCATAAGACCGCCTTGGTTTTAAGGAGTATTTTTCTTTTGTATCTTTATGTATATTTGGTGTGCAATAAAGAGTTAAATAAATAAAGTGAATACGATATTCAAGATTTCGATTCGTATAACTTTAGTAACAAATGGGTTCCTTCCTTAATTCAAACATTTATCAGATTATATACTTTCATTTTATTACATAGATATTTCCTGTACATATGTAGGCTTAATAGGTACAACTGACAGCTGTTAGTTACCTAATAAAATAGTCTGGTCTTAAAACCTAGTATGATTTCCAGTATCTACTTGTTCAATTAGTAACACCGAATTGTAGAAAAATGTAATAAATAAATTAAATTATTATAAAAAATTATATATATAGTAAAAAATATAATGTTATAAAAAATTCCGAGAAGGAAGCAAAAAAAGCCAACGTCACGCGGTGTTCCCAGGCGGTCACCCATCCAAGTACTGACCGCGCCCGACGTTGCTTAACTTCGGTGATCGGACGAGAACCGGTGTGTTCAACGTGGTATGGACATTGGCGATATATATGCTTTAATATACCTATACAATTGAAATTTATTGTACATATATAAGCGCTAGGCAAAGCGCGGCGTTGTGTTCCGCCACTTCAACACGCAACGCCTCGAAAAAGGCGGAAAGTGGGGAACGGAGAAAGCAGGGACTATGCAACGGAGTGTCTTAACACTAGGTTCCCACGGTCCTTGCAGTTCCCTCTGCCTACCCTGCCATTGTGCAGGGATAAAGCGTGAAGCTAAAAAAATATGTATATATAAGTGCAAGGCAAAATAGTGATTATGAGAATGGTATTAACTGCTTATATTGTGGTTTCAAAAATTAAACGTATCTTATTTAATAAAAGTTTGTATGAACATACATATATCAAGTTATTTCAAACAGAACGGACAAGAGGTCACTAGAATACACATAAATAAGAAATATATATAGCGTTATATTAGCCTGATATAATCCAATTATACCTAGTACCACCACCGTGTTATCTCTAAGGGAGAGTACGAAGAGAGAGTTTAGTGACAAATTATTCTTAGAATATTAGATGTATCTGGAATCAAATACAGCACGGCGTTGTCATTGGCGAAAGTGTTACTAAAGTACCCGGATGTTTGGGACAGCAGAGTTCCAGCATTGTGCATATTGAATTGAAATATACAACGTGAAATGAACATGTTTAAACGATCTTATTTATCTGTATGATGAATGTATCCTTATTAAAAAGTAATACAATAACGCCATCTCTTGACAAGACGAAGAAAATTTACATTGAAATTATATGAGGTGATATTAAGGTGATTTCGCTTTGTCAGGCCGTTCAGCGATAGTGCGGCGCTGGAGAATCTTAGACAACGACCGAGTATCATCTAAGTTATAAGTGCATATTATGTTAGTCAGTGCATTGATGGAGAGGTGAATTAACTGCATTTACAAGTAAGCCGTATAAAAGCAGTCCTGCCTCGAACACCGTTTAATGCCAGCGTAACGTAGTAGATAAATATTGTAGAGATGCGACCTCTTCGTGAATAATGAATGGTAGCAGTTAAGAAATCTGTTGACTTTGGAACACAAAATATTGATGATCCTGAAAGGTTGAGGCAACGCAACCTTTTAGACTAAGAAGAAATTGATAACATTGGATCAGGCAAATGTAGAGCCCTAAAATGTAGACTACAGTTCAGTCAGGTTCACTCTTTTTTTCCTAGCAAAATCTTCGCAATCTCATGTGCAACGTATACTCAATTCTATCCCGGAATTAATAAAGATATTCGGAAGAAACCAATAAAGACGACGACGGGAACGAGTCCCTAGGTGACTTATAATTTGAGGTTCTCTCATTGCATACAACAACTACAGTTTAGTCAGAGTCGCCTGAATAATAGAATAGGGCAAAAGAAAAGCAAATAATATGAACGTTTCGTGTTGATACATTTAATTGGAAGTCTAAAATTTATATTTTCTAAAATTTATAAAAAATAATAGCAAAAAGCCAACGTCACGCGGTGTTCCCAGGCGGTCACCCATCCAAGTACTGACCGCGCCCGACGTTGCTTAACTTCGGTGATCGGACGAGAACCGGTGTGTTCAACGTGGTATGGACGTTGGCGATATGTAAACTTTAGTATACATATACAATCGGAATATCTCGAATATATATACAAGAAAAATAGTCAATATGAAAATAATATTAAGACCTAATACTACTTTGAAGGGCGGAGCTACAAATAAAATTTCTATACTTTGAAAAAAAATCTCTATTAAATGTAGAGCCCTTGAGGAATCGTATGGCTCGCGCCCTCCAGCCAGAGCAAGGTCTAAATGTGTTGCAAATCGTTTCAGAAATAGATACTACGTAAATTATTTCACAAACATTAAAATATTATTATCCCTTAAGACTTTTCTTAATGAGTGTACGTGCGCAGACGGCCGCCATTTTTGGTCTTCTTTCGTGCATCGTACAGTATTTACATACTGACCGCACGCATATAGTACCTATAAATATATAATAAAATTTCAATTAAACACCATAGGTAAAAACCTTTATAAATAAAATTCACATTTCATGCTAAGAGATATCTCATAGAAATAATTTTTTTTATACATTTATGTAACAAATGACAACAGACACAGAAAATATAAAATAAGGGAAATCAAGTGTACAAAGGATCTTTAAAAGAGATCTCTTCCAGAAACCCTTGAATGTATGAGATTTTGTCTTTTAAAGAGATACGGAGAAATTTTTATGTACAAATTGTGCTAAAACATCATCTATGAATGATACACGAAAGCTAAGTTTCAATCATAGATGGCGCCAGTTGAAAATTTATTCTTAGCGCCATCTATTACGCAGCAGAGTTATATTTACTTTTTAAAATAATCCACTAGATGGCGCTGTTACTATTGGTTGTTCATATATTTTTTGGGTGAAAATATAGGAATTTGAGTCTTTAATAAAATATTATTGTAATATAAAACTTTATTTTAAATAATTTTCTTTCATTCCGGTTCCAGGTAGCTGACCGCTGATCAGTGGTGGTTCCGTTTTCCATTGTCGAATAGAGTATCAAATATGAATAGAGAGAATATTGAAATAGAGAGAGTATATTGAAGTAAATCTAATTGGTACAGCTATTTTCTTTTTTTGAACGAAATATTTCGTAAGTTAAGAACGTGTTAATAACTCCTACTTTCAAGCAAGCAAGCAGATGTTGTTGTTCATCTTTGATCTCGGTCATGGCAAAGGGAACCGCAGGATCTGTGGGAACCGCTTTTCGCTTTTCGAGACGTTGTTGACAGGGCGAAAGAAATAGAAAAGAAAAGGAATCATTCTCTCCGAATGGGAATCGAACCTAGAAACCATCGTGTAATTAGCTTAAATGTACAAAATGATATAGTAATTATGTTTTACAATTATTGTCCCTAGTTAATAACTAAAGGTATGTGAATAAATTATTTAATTTTTTACAGTTGTTACTTGATGTTTTATTTCGCTTAGTTTGAACCAGACTGAACTTACCGATTAGACACTCCATTCTCCGCTTTACATTCAAAAGGAGACACTACGTGTTTAGTTGTGGAAGTTCTAACTTATATGGACAACAAATGTTCAATTCACAAGCTATTCAAATATTTTTTTTTTCAAATTGCTTAAGAAGCCAAAAAAATATATACATATTTATTTATTTATTTATTTATTTATTTATTTATTTTCCACTTAGAATCAATAAGATGATCACTTGTGTACGTCAGATAGAGCGAACGGAGGAGTGTCAAAGGAGCCCAATTTGATAGTAAATATCGAATTGAGCCCCTCTGAAACCTACACACTCCATGACTTAAAACTAAGGTTACGAGGGTTACAAGCGCGGCCTGGTGAGAAGAGCCCACAACAAACTCAGCCAGGTTTCCCTAAACCTATTGTGATCACTTCACAAACGTCACTCGAACTTATGAGCAATTCATTAATTCCATGCCGTTTTATCATCAATGTAATCCTTTACACTATAATAGGATTTAGTAATTAATTGCCGTTTAACATAGCTTTTAAATTTATTTAACGAGAGATCAAATACTTCTTTCGGCAGTTTATTGTAGAAACGGACACAATTACATGGGAAGGAGTTGCCTATTTTATGGAGCCTAGTGGTGGGCATAACAAGTTTATACTTATTCCTCGTATTAACATTGTGAACATCACAATTTAATCTAAATTTATCAACATTTTTATGAATATATATTAAATTCTCGAATATATATTGACTGTGAAGAGTCATGATTTTAAATTTTTTAAATTTATCCCTAAGGGAATCTCTGGGCCTCATGTTATAGATTGCTCGAACAGCCCGTTTCTGAAGAACAAATATAGTATCAATATCAGCAGCATTACCCCATAATAGTATACCATATGACATAATGCTGTGGAAGTAACTAAAATAAACTAGTCTAGCGGTATTGACGTCGGTTAAGTAGCGGATCTTTTTGATCGCATACGCGGCTGAGCTAAGTCTGTTCGACAAATCGTTCACATGAGGGCCCCACTGAAGTTTTGAATCTAAAGTAATGCCCAGAAAAACTGTAGTATTTACTAAATCTAGTTCCCCATCGCCAATTTTTACAATAGTTTTGGCAAATTTAACATTCGGGAGTGTGAATTTAATACACTTCGTTTTCTTCTCATTTAACAGTAAATTATTGACATTAAACCATTGGACAATATTTGAGAGAGTATTGTTCACATTGTCAATTTCATCATGTCCTCTATTAATTTTAAAAATCAAAGATGTATCATCTGCAAATAATACTATCCCATGTTTGTCCTTTACAAGGTAAGGTAGGTCATTAATATAGATAAGGAACAGAAAAGGGCCTAATATCGAGCCCTGTGGCACCTCCATTTTGACAAATGACCCGGGAGAACGCTTTCCATTAATGTCTACTTTCTGGATTCTATCATTTAGGTAAGAACTGACAAAGTCCAGAGCTTTATTTCTTATTCCGTAGTGGTGTAATTTCTGAATTAATGTTTCATGCTGTACACAATCAAATGCCTTGGACAAATCACAGAACACTCCTAGAGCGTCACGTGACTCCTCCCAGGCTTCAAAAATATTAAGTATTAAGTCAACACCAGCATCGGTTGTTGAGCGACCCCGAGTGAATCCAAACTGTTTTGTATGTAGCAATTGATTCTTATAAAAATGATTAATTAATTGAGACAAAACTAGTTTTTCAAAAATCTTGCTAAATGTAGGTAGTACTGAAATAGGTCTAAAATTAGTGGGATCTGTCGTACTACCCGATTTAAATAGTGGAGTGATTTTACTATATTTCATTAAATCAGGAAATACACCACAGTCAACGCAAGTATTAAATATCAACGCCAAATCAGGTGCAACAATGTCAATTAACGATTTAATTATGCTAACAGATATGCCCCACAAGTCATTTGTCTTTTTAACTTTAATCAATTTAAAGATTTTAACAATATCTTGGGCATGTACTTTTCTAAATTTGAACTCAACATTACATTCGGTTACATTACCTTTTAGTAGTGACATGGCGGCGACCGATGAGGAATTTAGAGACTTGGTTGTGGAAACTGGAATATCAGTAAAGAAATTTTCGAATGCAGTGGCAATTTCCGCGTCAGAAGTAATTAAAGTACTGTTTATAAGTAATTTAAAGTCATTACTTCGCGTTTTGACACTTCCAGTCTCCTCATTAATTATCTTCCAGGTAGCCTTGATCTTATTGCTACTATTTGAATTTTAGTCTTAATGTGACGCGATTTAGCCAACTTACATTCAGATTTAAATGTTTTGGAAAACAATTTAACCCTGTCCCTAAACTCATCACTGGTATTGTAACGCCTTTCCGCATATAGCTCATACAATTTTGTGAGCGTTTTTAATATATTATTTACAAACATACATTACTTATATAAATGCTTATAGAATATTATATAGGGACTGAGAAAGTAGGGACGAAGCAACGGAGTATCTAAACACTGGGTTCCTATGTTTCCTGCAGTTTCCTCCGCCTACCCTGCCAAGTGCGGGATAAAGCGTGAAGCTATAAAAAATAAGAATATTATATGTAAATATATCTTAATTTCAATAGTCCATATATACAGACGGTCCCCAGCAATCGGTGCAACACACCCTATTGCAGAGACTCCCAAGAGATAGAGCTTCATTTGTCTTTGTCTGAGAGAACACGGAAATCTCATTAATGCATTTAGAAAACTGTAAAATGACCAGATTTTTTTGTGAAGAGTTCTCTTGCCAATTGGAATAAAGAAACGATATTAGATAGAACTTACTTATATTCTTAAATGTTTATTTTTGTATTAATTGCTTTTATAAGCAGAAAAAAACCGTGGGTTTTTTTTTTAATTTAATGCTTCGCAGAGTAGACGAGAGAGTCTAAAGTTGTGATCCAATTTTCTCTACTCTCCGACCGAATTCGAGACATTACGTGTTGATTGGAGTACCTCAATACCACGTAAAGCGAGAAATAGTCAAAATTAAAAAACGAACCTATATTATCACAATAACTAATTTGGACTTGCATTATGCATTTTTTTCATAGTAATAGTTATTTTTTATTATTTTTATTGTTTTAGCTTCATGCTTTACTTCGCATATAGCAGGAACATAGTGTTAAGACACTCCGTTTCATGCTTTTCGCCTATCTCGAGACATTGCGTGAGGAGTGGCGGTATTCAACGCTGCGCCTTGCCTAGTTGCAAGAACAAGAAACAAAAAGTTAAAAGTGAAAAATCCATCTTCCCGGGAATTGAACTCACAAGCTGTCGACTTTACAGGCACTCGCTACGCTTCTTCACCACAACAGTTCTCTAATTTTATAACAATTTAATATACATTGTAATATAAGATATATCTCGATATTTATCGCAATATCATAAAGGTATTCTTAAAATACAACAGCATCTTGAGAATAATTACTATACACAATATTTGGTAACGCACCGCTCGTGTTAACATCTAATAGAAACAAACACAAAGCAAACAGACGGACCGACAGGTGATAAAATGTCATCCCATAGTGATAATTGTCTCACTTCTCCGTCTACTGACATTTAATTGACTGTGACAGTTCTAGTGGAACTTTCCGTGGAAAGTTCTTTTTAACTTATTTATATAATATATAGACAAATATAAGGCGGGTAGAAAATACTTTCTAACGTAAATTATTATTACGAGCGATTTAGAAGGTAAATTAGGTTGGTTAAGTATGAATCGAGGCCAGGATCCAGTCAGAGTCCTCCCACCTAAATAACTGACAAACACTTTATAACATTAGCAAAAATAGTTCCAATAAATAGGCCAATGACTGATAACATGTAATTGTAAGAGAAACGTTAATAAAACAAATAATACACGAAAAACAAGACTTGCTTGAAAAATTAGCGTTGACTTCCTTCATCATCACACTGTGAGTTGTTCCTTATTAACTATTTTGCCATAATCATGGAAACATTGAAAGAGCTACGTAAAAGCAGGAACTCCTACTCCTGGGCACTTTCGAAAGACAATTATCAAAATTTCCACCCGAGTGCTTAACTTTATTTATCGGTAGCGGTAAGTTAGAACAGTATTATATATTTTTTCTTCATTTAATTATTTACAGCATATTCGAATCACATTTCGTATTGAAGTATATAGTTATATTTACATATATATTCAATAACATATTCTTTCATACAAACATATAGCTGTATTTGTATGTGGTCATACATGTGTGTGAGTTCCATTGCTCCGGTTTCTACTTGTAAATAGCTTTTTATTGACTGTTTACGTTATCGAGGCGCGCGCTAAGAGGCGGCCGCACGACTCTCTACGTGTTTCCCAACTTTGGCCTTTCGACACTACTTGCAAATGATTTTGTAAAAGAAAATTCTCTTATAATAGGTTAGTTGTAACGGTTGCTACGCTGTTGGCTATTATAGTATGCTACTATATATATATAGTCTATATATGTATAGGATTTCAAATACAGTCTATATATTAAATTTAGTTTATTGTAATTATTTAAAAACCTTGTTCTTTATTAAATTCTATTTTTTCTCGTAATTTATGTTGGAAATTTAGGAGCTTGGTCACAATCATTGCTGTTTTGAATGCATGCGCTTATACATTTTGACATAGTTTATGACATATTTTTTTAGCTTTACGCGTTATCCCGCATGGCAGGGTAGGCAGAGGAATCTAGTGTTAAGACACTCCGACAATTTTATTATTTTTTTAAATTTCTCATATAATATTTAATTGTTTAAGTTAACACTTTAGTCATCAAATATTTCTGTACTATATCTTTATAAATGGGTCTCTATATTATGTCACACAGCGAGACCTAAACTGAATTTAGGTTAAGAATATTGTTAAAACAGACTCATTTCAAATGTAATTACCTAATTACCCACATCTATCTATATTAATATTAAAAAGCCGGTTATTTTGTGAACCATATTAATATACAAACTATTTGGGAACACTAGTTTTTCGATTAAAAATCTACAGTCGAAAAATATAACATATACCTTGCTATATCATTTTAATCACATGTCTCAACTCATTGTCCTTAGACAAAATTGAATTGAATATTTTAAATGTGACGTACATCTCACAAAGCTTTTAGTTACAACCGGTAGTTATATGCAAACATACATACTTTTAATTTACAATAAAATTACGTGAATTCAACTTAGCTTCCAAGTCATTATCCAAATAGATAAAGATAATTTTGACATAGAACAATTTACATACAGTTTACACGTCCTGGTAACACAGCGTGTAACCGTTAAATTAAACGAAGCAAAGGGAAAATGAGGACCGTCGTGGCGCAGAGGTGCAACGTCTGCCATTAACGCGACGGTTTCTGGGTTCGATACTCAGTCGGATTTTCTTTTTCCATTTTCTTCGCTCTGGCAACTAGGCAAAGCGTGGCGTTGAGTTCCTCTACTCAATACGCTAATAGCTTGAAAAAGACGGAAAGCGGGGACGGTGAAAGAAGGGACTGAGCAACGGAGTTTCTTAACACTAGGTTAATATGGTTTCCGCAGTTCCCTCTGCCTACCCTGCCATGTGTGGGATAAAGCGTGAAGCTAAAAAAAATATATAAAAATAAGAAGACAACACACACCTTGTATCGTCCCCGCGTCGTCTCCAACGTCGGGGCAATATATCGGATGGCTTACGAGCTTATTAGCAATAAACAAAACCGGCCTACCACTGCTTAGAGGGGACAAGTTACTAGAGTTAAGCGGGATATTAACGTACTTATTAAATATACTATTGTTAATATAGATAAAGTAATATTTAGTAACCATTTTATTAAGTATATAACGTTAATTAAAATATACAAGTGCGAGTAGGGTTTCGGGAGGAAGGGTTCTGTACTATTTATAATGGAAAATCACATTTATGGTGGGTATATTAATATTTAGTTTGTTTCCGTTGCATAAGAGCTCGTTCTTGTTTATTCGAGTAGTTTGATAAAATATATTGCTCAATTCAAAATTGTATCAATAAAGGGATAGTATAGATTAAAGAAATTTCAGCTTTCTAGCTATCACAGTTTGTGAGATATAGCCTGCAGAAAGACAGACGAACAGCGGAGGCTTAGTAAGGCTTAGTAGGTTCAGATTTTCGACGTTTTAAGAAATACTTAAGAACACATATTTAAGAAATCGTTTAAAAATTATAGATTAGGCATATTCCTATAACTTGTACCAATTGAAATAAATCACTAAGGTTAAAACATCATTAATATTAAATCACGCGTC
The DNA here is from genome assembly GCA_037178615.1 of Dione vanillae. NCBI lineage: Eukaryota > Metazoa > Arthropoda > Insecta > Lepidoptera > Nymphalidae > Dione > Dione vanillae. The sequence goes on along the minus strand of JAZFAU010000241.1, from coordinate 293,944 downwards.
GGCTCCACAGCGAGGGTCTCGCCCTCTCACCCTCGCGACTCCTCGCCTTTGCTCTGCCAATTAATTGTATCACTTCTTTAATATTATTGTATTTGTTTATATCTTTAAACTGTGCTATACTTTTGTCTATTCTGCTATGTGCGGGATAAAGTTTCACTGTTTATCCCGCACCTGACCCGGAAGGCAGAGGGAACTGCAGGAACCATAGGAACCTAGTGTTAAGACACTCCGTTTCCTGCTTTTCGCCTTTTCCGCACTGCGTGTTGAGTGATGAATCACAACGCCGCGTTTTGCCAAATCGCCAGACCAAAGAAAATGGAAATGGAAATATCCATCTACTATCTTTATCCTATAAGTTTGATTTACAAGACTTATTTATATAGGTTATCTTCAAAAAAGCTTAGTTTTAAGCTTTTTTAGGGATAACACAGGTCATTCAGTAGAACTTGGTCCTTAATAAAAGAAACTGTTTAATTTAAACATTATATTATTTAGACATTATATGTTTGGAATGTTTGATTTTGACTAAAATAATTTAATAAAACGTTCTTTAATAGATGTAAAGATATTTTCAGGTTCCAGGTTTATAGCAGTAGGTATAGGCAAAGAGACACGAGTGTTTACACATTTTGTTCTTCGATTTCCGTCTGAATTCAAGTTGTTTTAGTGTAGGAATTCAATCTTACTTTACCAGAGTATCAAAAGGCTTGTATTTTCAAATTTTTAAATATATATATATATATATATATATATATATATATATATATATATATATATATATATATATATATATATATATATATATATATATATATATATATATATATATATATATATATATATATATATATATATATATATATATATATATATATATATATATATATATATATATATATATATATATATATATATATATATATATATATATATATATATATATATATATATATATATATATATATATATATATATATATATTTATACTTTATTACGAATGTCCTATAATAAGTGTTGTCATTGAAGTTGTATACATACCTAAGGCGGCCATATCATTACCATTGAACGTAAAAGGTTAAAAAAATTTCATATCACATTTTAAGAAAAAACATCGATAGTTCGATATAGATTGGGAACAAAGTTTCCAGCGGCGGTGTGAAAACAGAACGGCGTGCGCGACTCATTTACATATATACAGGTGGTTTGTATACATATAAAATATATAAGAAAGTTTAATAAAAGGACACATGTTTATCTTCTTAGCTATTGGAAGACGAGATATTTTTAAAACGCTAATGCTTAATAAACCAGATGATTTTTAATAACAACTGTATTTTCTAAGAGTTAACTGTTATTAGTTACAATATATTTAATGTAACTTAAAATGTACAATCCGCTTGTCAAATTGCATCAGGTTTTGCACTGAATCTCCAAATTCTTTATTTAGGAGAATACGGAAAGTGTAGATGTTATTTTTACATTATATTACAAAATATTATGTGACTGAAGACTTAAGTAAATGAAAAAAGAAACTGCTAAGTAATCGGTTGTCCCTGAAAACCTGTATTCATCTAAAAACAAATTATAATAATAAAACAGGTATGGAAGATGGATACGGGTTAAGGCGTGACTTGACTGTTGAAGATCACTCAAAAGACACAAGAAATCCCCGAAGAGCACGATTGAAGAAGTTAATGACAGTTGACGACGCGAGAGAGACGTATGCAGGGACCGCAGGCGTTTGGCGCTCCGTTCTCTCTGACTATCCCCACTAGGGATAGAGCGTGAAGTTGTATGTATGTGTTTATGTATATATGTATGTATGTATGCAATTATAAAACCTTATATATATAATAGATTCTATATAGCTTTCTTAATGAAAATGAACATATTTTTGGTGTATAAACAATTTGGAACACGCTGTACAGTCAGCACAGTTCACATGGTATCTTAACGTATGTATGCTAATGAGCGGCCGCTACCGTGCGCCGCTTCCGCTACACAAGTATTCTTCTTTATTCTTACATGCGATAGTCGATGGTATAAAACAGACGCACGTACAATGGCGTGCGGGAGGTCTTCACTCGAAAATTTACCTTTTTCATATTGTTTTTTCATTTTTGGTTTTATTATTAGACAAATAGAACTTTTTTATATGGCAATAAATAGATGAATATTTTTTTTGCTTGCTTTTTTAAATATATTGTATTTATTATACAAAAATTGAAATACGAATTACGTTTACAATATTTCTTATATTAATACAATTTGTACAAGCTATAATAAAATAAAATAATAATAATTTCAGATATAATTTTCATAAAAATTTTAAACCGACTTTGTAGTCGTTATAGCCTAGTGGCGCCGCATCTGAAGGTCTGACAAACAAAGCGATGGTTGTGGGATCATTTAATATTAGAAGTATTTCTTTTATTTGTTTATTCTCTGTTGAATTATGCTACAAAGTAAGCAAAGGAAAATTTAAATTCATTAATTGTCTTCAAATAAGAGAAAAAATATTTTTAGAAAGTACTTATTTTATAAAAATAAAAAAACAAACTTCCGGTCTCCTTATTTTATTCTGATATGTTATCAAAAAATATTTTAAAAAATCTCATTCACTTTAATTATAATTTTTGTAAACTAAACCTAAAACATAAAAATTATATAAATAACTAATTTTGAGATTACGGGTTAGGTGGCGGAACTCAACGCCGCGTTTTGCCTTTTTTAAGCCTCCAACAACTTTACATTGACCAAACGCCAATCACTATGGTTCGTATTAGAGATTATATCCAATATCTCGAGCAAGTAGATGGGTTGTGTTATTTCGTTTTTTTATTGTTTTTAAAGCATTAATCTACACTATGGTTAAAATGATTTGCACTCGTGTTCAAAGGAAGCTGTCCGAGTGCTCTGACCACTGAGATTGGCCTTTTGAAAATTAATTAGAAGGCCTGTTCCGTAGCCTATTAATGTAGCAAGAAGATAACTTAATAGATTTAAAATATAATCTTATATATACTTATGTTGTATATTTGAGATACTTCATTACACTATGTTATAATATCGTATATATTTTAAATAAATTTAATTTTAATATATTATAAAGTGTTTAAAAAAATGAAAAAAAAAAAGTTCGCTCTATCTGACGTACACAAGTGATCATCTTATTGATTCTAAGTGGAAAATAAATAAATAAATATATCTCACTCTAAACATATTGGAAGGAAGATTTCTCACTTTCATCACAAAATCGTGATTCCAACATTTTAACTTTAGCATTATTAATTTTTATTATTAGCAAATATTCACACTGTACACTATACACCTTGGCCACGTGCTAAAGGCGGTTCACACGTGCCGCGTAATCGCGTAATATCTATTTGCTGTTGGCAAGCTCATTAACGCAGCGGGGTGTGGGCGCGCCCTAAAGTTAGATGTACGATAAATTATGTTGCATACTAAAATGTAATGAAATTAAATGGTATAAAAATTTAGTTTAAAATTGTAATTTTGAATATAACAGGTTTTTAAGCTTCACGCTTTGTTCCGCAAATGGCAGGGTAGGCAGACGGAGCTGCCATATATATGACATCCATAGGAAACTAGCGTTAAGGCACTCCATCGCTGGTCCCTGCCTTCTCCGCCCCTGCTTTCTATAAGAAATCTTAGAAACTATATATTTTCCAGCTATATATCACTTCACTATCACTAGCTATATATTCTTCACTTATATGTCATCACTATGTTTCTTAATTACACTAGTTGTAAGACGGAAAAATATACATTTTAGTATAGACTTAGTAGTGAACTATGTTTAAAATCTGTATGTTGTACGTTATTATGTATATATATATATATATATATATATATATATATATATATATATATATATATATATATATATATATATATATATATATATATATATATATATATATATATATATATATATATATATATATATATATATATATATATATATATATATAATATATATATTCAGTATAGATTTAATAACTATATCATATTTAATATCTATATGTTGTACATTAATACATAATTTATATGCTTTTTTAGCATATCTTCTATTCAAATATCTCGCTGTGTCCACTGACACTATATTTAATAGTAAATTGAACTGTCTTCTTCATGTCTTTGTATTGCAATTACAGTAGCGGGGGGTCGCTGGGGTCGGCGAGGTTGGATTTGGGGATTGGGAGTGGAAGTGGAAGTCATGAGAAAATATCATTTTAAATTATTGCTTATAAAGTAATTTTTGATCTGATTTTGTTTAAATTAAAATTGGAGAATTTGTTGGAGAAGAAGGTGTTTCATATTTTTATTGTATTTCTCTAATTTCTTTAATTTTGTTATTTTCTAATATCTAGTTTAAATTAGTAGGTGTGTGAAAAATGAAGGTAAAAAATATTATATGTAATTATATAATTCATTTTACTCAAATATATTTTACACATTTTGTAATATATTTTATATATAAAAAAAATTGTTGTTAATTAATTTTATACTTTATTCTATATCGTGAAGAAAAGTAGTGACAAATCATTGTACTCTACTTCTGTTAGTGTCTGTGTAGTGTCAGAGAAATTAAAATTGCTTAATAAATCTAGACCACAATTGTTACATTTACACTCATATGTTGTTCAAACACCTCGACAGCCTTCTTTTTTATAACGAACATGCGTGTGTGTTTCTCATTCTCGTTTTTCATATAATTATTTCTTCAATTAAAGAAAATATCTCAATACTTTTAATTTTTTTTACATTTTCTTTAAATATTTTTACGTCTCCTCCTCAGTGTGAATTACCACTTTAAAAATATTAATTTCTTTATTTACCTATGTATGAAATTATACTTGTAAATTAGTAAATAATTAAAAACACAAATGGCGTTCTTGTAACTTACGAGCCATCTCTTTTAGATAACCTTTAGAGCGAAAAGAAGCAGTTAATATTAAAAATAAGATTTAACTTCGAGTTCCTCCAAAGTTTTATACATATTACTTAATGATTTACGAGACCAAGCGAAAAGCTAAATGAAAGCTCTTTAAAAAACTAATAACGTTCCACTTAAAGCTTCTTTGCTACATTAATTCGTGCTTTAATCACTTCTTTACGTCAAATGGTATTACGTCATAGTGATTGTCATGAGAACAGACGGACAGTTGTTATACAATATATACATAAATATATAGATCTATGTCCGACGTAAAGTATGCGAAAAACGTCTTTATTTCAATAGACGATAAGAGCTCTACATATTGAATGTATGTAGAGTTAGATCAAATTAAATCCCCTTCTAATAAACATCAATCAAGTGACTATTAAATGCACCTTTGTAGATATTATACGATGTTCCGCTTTGACTCTATGCATAGAACCGAAAAAATTAATGTTAGTATATATATATATATATATATATATATATATATATATATATATATATATATATATATATATATATATATATATATATATATATATATATATATATATATATATATATATATATATATATATATATATATATATATATATATATATATATATATATATATTAAAAAAAAATTAAAATCTATAATATAATTTTAAATTCAATTTTGGATTCTGTTACAACGATTTGTTTTTTTTTTTTACTTTAATTTTACTAATTTTGTTTTATAAGTTTTAAAATAAAGAATGACTTTACGAAGATACTAATTTTGTTTTATATATATATATATATATATATATATATATATATATATATATATATATATATATATATATATATATATATATATATATATATATATATATATATATATATATATATATATATATATATATATATATATATATATATATATATATATATATTAAAAAAAATTAAAATCTATAATATAATTTTAAATTCAATTTTAGATTCTGTTACAACGATTTGTTTTTTTTTACTTTAATTTTACTAATTTTGTTTTATAAGTTTTAAATAAAGAATGACTTTACGAAGATAAACTTCAGCAAAGTGCTCATCTCCGATATGGTCTAGTGGCTAGGATACCTGGCTCTCACCCAGGAGGCTCGGGTTCGATTCCCGGTATCGGAATTTTATCTTTTAATTTTTTAAATAATTCTAATTACTTTTTAAATAATATTATTTTTTTAATTTAATTATTAAGAATAATTCTGACTACAATAAATACCCTTGATATTTATATTTCATACAAGAGTTCTTTAATATTTCTAATTTAAAGACAAGATATATATATATATATATATATATATATATATATATATATATATATATATATATATATATATATATATATATATATATATATATATATAAGACGTTTTTCAGCCTACAAATTTAGTGAGTTAAATAGAAGCTATTCCACGCGCCACCTGTCGACGACACGCGTCTGTCCGTCTGCACTTTGTGCGTACTGCACCGCATTTGTACTATTGCAGGGGTTGTTAAAGTTATTACTATACATAATAAAATTATACATTACAAATATATATGAAACTATATGTTTTGTTTTATAGACAAGAATATTTATTCTAAAAATTTATTTTATTTAGCGTAATAGTTAAAGGATTGCGTAGAGTTGTGTCACTCTAAAAATAATGTTCCGAATTCCAAACGGAACTGGAGAATAGAGGGTTTTTAACATACATTTTTCTATCTTATACCTTTCTCTTACCTCCTCTATCCCTAGCGGGTTAGGCATACCTCCATCGCCTCGTCCACTCTCATTAGCCTCTTAACTACTTATTTAAACATTTTTAATATACATTACGGTCCTCAGTTTGACTCCCCACGCAAATAGTTGTACGTTTATTGATGTTGAAAACAATTTATACTGTAACGCACCTTTAACTCGTCCCCACCCTCGCTTCCGCTCCCGCCCCCGCTTCTATGCATATGGCCGCCCGCCCTGCACGCGACTTGTCAGAATTACTTAACGTATAAAATACTCTATTTGTAATAATATGATTCGCCCTTTGACAATCAAAGTGGGCTTTATTTGATTTTTACTGATTTGATAATTTGACAGTCAGTGTCATGAGTGAGAAGCGAATACTATGAAATTAAAAATTAAATGTAAGATAATGTAGATAAATACATTAACCTATCCAAGTAAGAAAAGAATTAGAAATGAAAAAGTATAAAGCTATTATGTAATAGCCTATTAGGCTAAGCCATTAGGTTGCTATCAGCATTCTATAGTTTTGGGTTTGAATTAAAAAAGATATATTAATTAGTTTATTCGCTTAACACCTAATGAAGTTGCATAAGCAAAAAAAAAATTATAGAAAATTATTAAATTCATGAGATGATCGTGTTGTAGTGTGTCATTACGCCGTCACTACGATTGTGTATTATGTTTCTAAGCGAGAGAAAGAAATAATTTCATTTTCTGGTTCAATACAAAATGTTTAGTGTGAATTCGAGTAGAGTCTTGACACCAATTTCTCCTCTCATAATATGGTATACGGGATAGAGTGAAGCTTTAGGAAAAGGTAATAAAAACAAGTGTTTTTTTAATATTTAGACTCTGTGCTTTTATAAGAGTTACTTCAATATATTGTAATGATTCAAACATGCAAAATATATAATTTTCTTAAACATTGCCCTAGAACATTACAATCTTTAGTACTTTCTTTCAGTTAGTAAATAAAAATAAAGAAAAACATCAACATTTACTAGCGTTATTTGGTCCAAAAAATATGAAAGTGCGGATCCGGTAAGCTGTTTTATAAATCAAGTGTAATACTTTGAAATATGCGGCGAGTAATGGGCCGTTTGTATGCAGCGCGAGATCAGCGGCTCAGTGCGGGGAAAAGATCGCACGATATTAGAGATTATATGGACGTTATGTGGGCGGGATTAATGATATTTACATTGTGGTGTTATGTACTTGTACATACAACATAGTAACCAACATATATAATATATATTTTGGTATATAGATTTCATATAGAGAACTTGCCTATGAGTTGTTTTTCCCTATATCTCCTATATAGGGTAAAGTAACTCAAGGTAAGGTAAAAATTTTAGGACTCCGTACCCGAAGTGTAGTAGATTCCCTGTTACTAAGATAAAGAAGACAGTAAATGTCTATTGCCTGTCTGTCACGAGGCTGTATCTAAGGAATTGTGATAGTTTGACAGTTGATGACCTCCCCGGAGAGATTGTATGAAGAGGCTAATGTCAGTGGACGAGGCAGGAGAGGGATGCAGGGACCGCAGCATTTGGTGATCCGTTCTCTCTGACTACCGCTAGGAATATGTACGTACGTAGACGGTTAAGTTTTTACTGATGATATATTTCTATTACCGTTATATTAGCAAATACAAAATAACAAAAAAAAAAACATTTAATGGGGCTAATAGCAGGGCTCCCTATACAAAAGACATGTTTTTTTGCCGTTTCTATAAATAGTGCAATGATATGATATAATCCTCACTAGTAAAAATCTTAAGAATATCTTATAAAATCTGGCCAAATGCGAGTTGGGTTTCACACAGCCTTTTTTTATCTAATATCCTTGAAACATCCTTAAAACATAACTCTAGTAAGCAAAAGAGGCAGAAAACGTTCAAATTGCCTTCAAATAATATTCAGAAACAATATATTTTTAACATATATTTATATATGTACAGTATATTGCATAAGAAAACGATATATTAGTCGTTAAAAGATTATTGATAAATGCATACATATGGCATACATACGGTATTGAGTACCTAACTCACACTAAGAAACAGTTACATATAATTAAAGTAACGTTCTTTCTTTTCTCCGTATTGTGATTTAACTCTCTTTACAATCAACGTGACCATATATATGTAATAATGAACAAATTGGATGCAAATTGGCAAATGAATATTAGGAATGTCGAATGGAATTCATTAAATGTAGGCGAAGCTATCATTTATTCCACAGATAAGTGGTCAAAGCGTACCTATTGCATACATATATACATACATACATACATACATACGTACGTATATATAGATATGTGGTTCTAATACAGACACAGGCACACAGAATCTAGTACAATATTACATTGTTTATAATTTTTTTAGCTTCATACTTTCATCCTGCACATGGCAGGGTAGGCAGAGACCAGAGTGAACTGCAGGAGCCATAAGAACATTGCGTGTTGAGTGGCAGAACTCAAAGTCGCGCTTTGCCTTTTTACTAGAGAGAAGAAAAATCCAGCTTTCCCAAATGGGAATCGAACCCACAAATTGTTACATCTACAGGTAAAAGACGGTCCTCATTGTATTTTGTATATCATATTACATATTTTCCTTTTTTTTCATTATATGTTGACTTCAGTATGATATATTTTTAAAATTTCTAACACACAGACTGTGATTTTGATTTAAGATTATTAAAAACGTTTTCATAAATGGTCAAGTATTTCTTTAATTTACTTTTTGATTAAAAATTGTATTAAATTTTATAATTTTTATGAATATTATTTGGCACTTTAAATATATGTATATATATGCTGTTAAATTGATACATGTCCACTACACGCAAAGCGGCGGCTTCAAAGTCCATTGAATATTAATTGATTTGGTTAGACCACATCTCCAATACTAAAGGTCCAGCTTTTACATATGTTATAGAAGAAGGGAATTGAATCATTTTGATAAATCATTTACAATAAAAGAAACTTTATAAACTCTAGAAAAAACATCTCTACGTATATAAAGCATATAGAGTGGACAAAAACTAAAATATTTCAAAGCACTTGAAGATAATTTGACTGAAATATAAGAACTACGCCAAGGTGGTGACTCCTAACAGTTAGGAAGAGATTACAATACTGACAAGACTACTTATAATTTACTAACTAAATAAATATATTTTTTATATAAATATAAAAAAAATGTAAAGATTATTATAGATGTTCATTATGATAAATATTAATTCTATGTATTAATATAATCAATATTTGTAATAAGAACATATAGTGTAAGTTAAAAAATGGTACGGACCGAGTGTCTGTAGAGCTAACTATTTTGAAATGAAAAAAAATAATAAATAAATAATATTTTGAATTTGATTTTAAATTGGAATCGAACCCACGCTCTTTCCGTTCTATATCATTGTTTTTAACCTAGTCATACAATATTATATTTAATAGTAAATACGATTAATAAACTAAACATAATTTTCAAACAGCACAAGTACGTACCAACATCTCGGAAACAAATAACAATATATTAGCTCTCTGGGGAGAACAGGGCTTAGCTATTACTGGGTTCGTAGTGATGTCGACGAATTGCCTTATCGAGTATCCTATATTAAATTTAAATAGTAAATTTTACTTTTAAATCATAAAAATATTATTAAATCATTTAAATTAATATAATTAGAGAATTGTCATATTGATTTTATGATATCATCCTGAAGAAAAAGTGTATGGATATTATAATTCTAAGCTCTCTTTACTTTACAAAATCTCTATCTACTCTAAAAAGTTCAAAATAAAGAAAAAGCTTAAAAATAACATCCAAATTATACATTATGAAAGCTCACATCCCTACAGAACTTCGCGTTGAACTTTATGCGGTAGAGCGATTTAAACGGGCAGAAATATTCATTTCGCTGTGCATATTCCGTCGCCACGAAAACGGAAATTTTATTAATTTCAAATCTTCCATTCTACATTTATTAATATTAAAATACAGCTTTATTATATTCTGTTCTGGTTGGAACACCTGTCTGTGTTTAATTGATTTTAGTTTATTGTTCTGGTGTGGTGTCTCTTAGGGAGACTTTAGTTTAATTACTTTCTTAGAAAAAAGAGTATGTGTTTGATATAGCTCTACTCTAATATTAAATAATTTCTCTATTTTTTTTCATTCTCTACTTTTTTACGCTTTATTCCGCACATAGTAGGGTAGATAGAAGGGAACCGCAGGAACTGTAGGGACCTAGTGTTGAGACACTTCGTTCTCCGCTTCTACTTTTGGTATTACTATTCTCTACTTTTAGTACGAAAATCTATATTTAATATTTAAAAAAAATGGAAATATCTAGCAAGTAACGATCTTTCAAAGTATCAACTCTTTTCTGGTACACCAAATTACGTACCAGCTTACTATCTGAAACTTTTTCCGTAACTACTGAAAATGGCCCTTAATTAAATAAGCGAACAACAAACTCCTTAAATGAGCTTCATTATATCAAATTAACCATATTATTTATTAAAAATTTTAATATATTATTTAAAATATAATTTCTTATCAATTATCACTTAAAACAAATAATATTTTGATATAAGCATTAGGGGGAGAGATTGTTCTCTACCGTTTTTTGGATAAAGAGTTTTATTATGGCTATTTTATTGTAATTTTCCAAAACAAAAACATATTCTTAATCACTGTGGTCAAATTTTGACTCATCCAAATACTACCACTGCATACATGTTTAGTTTAGCAATCTGACATGACTCGGCACGGGCCCGCCGAGTTAAAAACCGTGTAAGTTTATTACAATGGAGCGTCGGGTGGGGTGCGGGTACACTGCAGGCCTTGGTAAAGGGAACGTTATATATGTAACCTATTTTTTTTAACTTCACACTTTATCCCGCATATGGCAGAGTAGGCAGAGAAATTGCAGGAACCATGCAAACTAGTGTTAAGACACTTCGTGGCTTAGTCCCTCTTTTCTCTGTCCCTGTTAGATATTATATATAGTTTACCACAAAATATAATACTATGTTAAAACCTACTATGATTACGGTTATATTTAGTAGACGAGGTGTGTTATTAAAAGAAACCTCTTCCTTTCTTGGATAGACTATCGTACAGTCCTATATGTATATATATATTGAAAGAATTGAAAGAAAGCTCTACTAACGTTGTTAAATAAATTTGTTTTTTTATTTATATATTTAGTGTAATAAATATTATTACAAAGCGTACACTTCACATTGGCACACAGTGCACCTCGAGCGCGATCTATCCGCTAAGGCGAGGGCGCGTATTAACTTATAATAAACTACGCGTGGTTTTACGGCTACAATGCGTTACTACCCTTACTAATGCCGAAACACCCTTACAACAAGTTGAACAGACGAAATATCCTACCGTAATGTAGAGTCGTAGAGTTAATGTTACTCTACCCGTGCACTGTATCTTGAAAATGTAATACGATATTGGAATTTTTGGCCATAAAGCCACAAAATTAGAGTATATTTTCCTTTGATATCAATATATTCATAGGGCTTTTTTAAACTGAAAAGAAAATAGATACCCCAAGGCATAACCGATATTAAAACGGGGTATTTTTTATTAAAAATCATCGCTTAGCACCTCTGCGCCTTTTAATGGCATATTTTTTTATGGTATGCTTTGTTTGCATAAGTTGTGTTCAACTAGAAAGTTTCATTAGGACTTTTGTACTAAATTCAATCAAATGAAGAACTTACATTTAGCAAGTTAATTAAACTTCAAGAATGTTTACGACAAATATTGATTTACGAATGAAATTATAAGTAGGTATATATTACAATTACTGTAATCGTATATATATTTTGTATATTGTTGTCATTATTGTCAATTTTACTAATGTGTATTTTTGATAAGTTAGAAATATGAAGGACGGAACTCAACATTGCAGTTTGCTACTAACATAGTAGCAAAATGTATTAAAATAAATAAATATATTATTTATAAATATTACAATTGAGGATGAAAATCATAGTGCAGCTATTGACTTCAAACGAGACGGTTTGGGTTCGATTCTCACTCGGGGAAGACGGATTTTTTATTTTTCATTTTCTTAGCTCTGGCAACTAGGCAAGTGCAACTTTGAGTTTTGCCACTTAACACGCAATGCCTCGAAAGACAAAGGAAAGCGAGAAGTGGAGTGCTTAGTAATAGATTCCTACGGAATAACACGTGAAGCTAAAAAAATATAAATATTACAATTTATATCTCCATTTTATTTTTATAGAAAAGTCAAACTAATTCTACGCTCTACTTTATCGAGAAAATAAAAACATCAATATAAAATAAATTTCTTACACTTTTATTATACTTTACGTACACCGATACACTGTCACCTTCATTTTATATACAAACCATATGTAAGTTTTATAGTATACGATATACCGAGAGGCGTCTGTAAATCAATATCCACTTAATCAAAGTCACTCCTCCACTAAACGTAAATAGCCGTTCGATGTAGCGAGTTAGAGCTGAAGACGCATTAGTGCTAATCCACTATCTGAATGGATATCGCTTTATTATTAAATAAACTTGGTACATTTAAAGACTATGCAACCGTTCCTAGAGTGCGTATGTGTTTTATTGAAAATAATTAGTTTAAGATGTCTTTAGAGTATACGTTTTGGATACATTGACTTCATATTACATTTATGATATATTAACGAAAAGCCAACGATACTAAATACTAAATGTTAGGTCAATCTGTTGTACAATGTCACTCACAATCGAAATCTACGCAAAATTCAATACTTTTACTAGTTATGTCATATAGAGTCGATACGAGGACAACGAAAACAATGACGAGAGAAATTACCTAATAATGAAGAGAGTACTGTAATATTCCAGTATATAGTAACATAATCTAATGATTACCAATATGAGGAACTGTTACCGGGTACCGGAATAAAGGAATTCTGGAGTGGAAGCCTCAGTACAACAAGCATTGTAGGATGTCTTTATGCTTGAAGGAGTGTTTTTAGTTCCAAGCGAAGAGTTGAAAACCGAGCTCCCGATGGAGAGATTGAGAGAGAGACTTCAACTTAAAAATAAAATATAAAATTGCCTACTCAAACCAAAAAATATATTTCTTGAAATATAATAATCATTTTATTATCATATTTCCTTCCTAATTTTGTAAATATTGCAAGTCATTTGTGTATAATACTTATTCAGGTAGTGAAGTATAAAATTTAAAGAGAAATACATAGTAGAATAGAGTCAGAGGCGCAATGACGTCCCATCATTTAAATTTAATAATATTCTTGTACTAGAAACGTTTCCTAGCGAGTGCTTGAAGCGTTTATTGCAGGCAAAGGTTTTGTGAAATTTAAATCTTAAAATATTAGTATGTTAAAAAATGAAATAGTTAAGAATACTTAAGGGAAATTGCTTTAAAGTTTTTATCCTTATATTGAAGGAGCATCAATGTATGCAATAAATATATCTGTACGTACTTTACTATCTGCGTGTTACCGTTTATTCAAATTCAAACAAAATATTTCACATATCTATATAAAAGCTGTTCTATTTTTCAATAAAATATACTATAATATTACTATTTCTAATTACTAAAAAAAATTTGTAAAAAAATCATCACCATATTGATTCTACAGCCCTCTCTACCCCGTACCTCTCGATTTAAGGCTGCTTTTTTCAATTTTGAAAGCCTAGAGGTCAGAAAGGTCAAAATGAGAAAGCTTAAGGTGCTTGGTAAGTCTATGAAGCTACCTAAGCTTAGGTATTCCAACTCTGCATTTACCATCTAGGTTATATTCAAGTAGTCATTTAGGGACCCACCATTGTCCATTTAACGAATATACCAAGCCAAGATAATCTGTTTTCTTAATGCCAAGATAATCTGTTTTCTTAATAATATATTACTGTAAAAACTATGTCACTTTTTAAATGTTTTGTACATAGAGAGTAGAGACCTATGACATTTTAGGTTACATTAGCTACTATTGACAAAGTATTTTTTCAACCAATTTAAATATTTTCTCAAAAAGCCGTTGTGAAAATTCTCTGCTCTAATATATGTGAGTACAAAATAATACAACACAAAGTGACGTTCTCAAATCATACAGTTATAAAGTTTTGCATCAAAGCTGCCTCTCGTCGGGCTCTCGCTCTCGTAACGCAATATACCTGAGCCTGCCCCCGAGCGTAGTCGCTACAAAGCAGGTATTTTTAATCTACATTCCTGAGAGATACTACACAGTAATTGCTAGGGTGGATATCATACATAAATATATACAGCGCTATATACACATATATAGAGAGTGATATAGAGTATGTAGACGATTGTACAGAGGTAATATAAAAAATATAAAAAAGAATATATTAAAAAACAGTGTCACGTATAATTTAAGAAACTGTTTTATTTCAATTTTACATACGAAATAAAATTATATTTCAGCAAGTTTAAAATCGACATATCTAAATGAAATTTATGAAATAATATGTATCTAAGTATCTAGTAATAAAAAATGAGAACTGTCTAACTCAAAATGTGGCATGGCATTTGTAGACTAGTAAGAAGATATAGCGAGGCGTTAATTTCCGCCCTTCAATATACAATTTATTGAATATTGGTCAAAAAGCGGAGAACAGAGTGTCTGGAAACTAGATTCCTTTTGCCTATCCTGCCACAGCGTGAACTAAGAACCCAAAAAATACAACAAATATGTAAGTTTTCTACGCGGATGTAAATATGTTTTTATTTTTTTCGCTATTTATATCATTATCAGTAAGTTATACGTTTCAATACATTCAAATTAAAATTTTCATGTATTTAAATGGTTATAAAAACAATGACAAAGGGTATATTTATTATATAGTGCACATATACACACATATTTTTATTACCTTATGTTATATATTTTCTGAGCATACTAGAACATATTTTGATATCTTCACGCTTTATCCTGCACATAGCAGCGTAGGTAGAGGGAACCGCAGCAACCGTAGGAAACTAGTATTAAGACCACTCCCTTTCCTGCTTTCCTCCTTTTACTTAACGCATGTTAAAGACAATTTAAGCAATATAATTTAAAAACAACACAAAAATAAAACTGCTATATCTATACATCGTTGTAATTTTAAATAAATCGTAGAAGAACAATACAAAAAAATATTCAAGCAACAAGGAAAATTATCTTCAAATGAAAAAAAAAATCCAATTCAAAACGCATTCCTTATTCAACGACGTCCGAAAGCTGGAGACGCTACAAGATATCGCACTCAAGCCCTGAAATATTTCCAATATTCTCCTCTCTTATTTACTCTCGCTATACTCTATCTAGAGCTATAGAACTCTACCACTACACCGCTATAGAGCTACGCCACCGCTACATCACGCTGTATTTGTTTTTTCCATTACAAAAGAACGAAACGCCCTGAACTAACTATACACATTATATTTCAATATCGCGTTCAGGCCGGCCCTGCAGACAAGTGATTTTGCCGCTCTACCATTGGTCGGGCTGACTCTACCACTCTACAAAATACCCAAATCGCATTGTAGAAAGAGATAGAGGTATAAATTTGGTGTACGTCAACCGTGAGATAAAAGAAGACGCATAGATGTTATCTTTAATATTGTAGAATGTCGTATCAATAATACGTGCACGAATGAAATAATAGATTATACGTTTGTTCAAATCGCCCGTAAACAAAATGGTAACATCCATTACTGAATACAGCGGTTTCGTCTCCGTAGAGTCGTATGGCGGTAGTTAGAGTGCGAAGGAGACGACTATATGTGCCTGCGTGCGTCTTTCGGACGTTATCCGGACAACAATGTGAGGACTATCTGTTTTGTAGCAGTCGTCGACGAGTTTCCACATTAAACGATCATTTTAAGGGCGAACCAATCAAACTGCAAATTTATACAAATTGATACTAAACGGGTTATATTAATTTTATAACAAAAATTAAGTGTGTAAATAAGTTGAGCGGAGTCGTAATTGAAACTAATTGTGTGTAATACGGCGCTAATTATTTTGTATTAAGGCGGCTTTTTGGCGATATTCCGCCGCCCTAGGGCCGCGAGTGTGACATCGATATTTCAGGACCTGAAGTGATTCAAACGATTACGATGCTCGCCAGTTCGACGGCCGGAAGTCGAACGTAGAGCCTTAGCGTGTGTTTTTGTGATTATTTTGTGTTTAAAATAGAAATTTGTGCTACAGTGATAATACAATGTCGGCATAGGGGGCGGGCTGAGCTGGGCCTTAGAGGCCATGCTTAATAACCTCACGGCGACAGCTTTAGGAGGTAAGCCTACTTTAGGTACTAAACTTTATCATATCTTACGCTTTAAGTAGAGAGATTAAACCTATTTTCCACAGAAAGCTTTTCATATTCTCTATAACATCTTAATATTAGTGTTTTATAATCTTTGAAGTAATTTATAAAGTAAAAATCGATAATGATTTACATAGCATTTTTTTTTTATCAGGAAAATGGAATTTTTCTTTCTATTAAGCAAAATATAACCTAATCGAAAAGTTTAAATAAATGTAAATAAAACAAAGTAAATGAATGGTCTATGGAAGAGGGCTGTGTCCAACAGTGGATGATCAGAAACTCATATGCCGAGAGTTAAATTAATTTAATAATTAAATGAATGTTAAATAATTGATTTAAGGCAAAATGTCTTTCAAAAAACTCTTTAAAATTTGAAGATTTTATTCACAATAAGAATATATGATTAATTATTTTAACGTCAGAAACATTACCACCGGTGTGCTAAAGTTAATGCCTCAGACCTGAGAAGAACCGGCGCAAGAAATTCAGCGGGATTTTTTTTAAATAGTCACTTATAATTACACAATTCATAGTTGACAATGATACGTTTGAAATAGACTGGAGCGAGCATTTAATTTTGAAGGCGTGTTATCATTTATTAATAAAGTAATAAAATAATGAAAATTGATATACGATGTTGTAGGAAGCACTTAATTTTTAAGTCAATTATTGTTATTTCTACGTAAAATATTTATATATTGAGGAGGAGAAAACTAGGCAAAAGCGCGGCGTTGAGTTCTGCCACTCAACACGCACTGCCTCGAAAATGGTAGAAAGAGGGACGCAAGCAGCGACTAAGCACGGACTAAGCAATGGAGTGTCTTAACACTAGGTTCATATGGATTCCTGCAGTTCTCTCTGCCTACCCAGCCATGTGCGGGATAAAGCGTGAAGCAATAAGAAAAAAAAGAAAATATTTATACATTATTTATTCATTTTAATTTTCTTATAATTTGTCTTGGTTAATTTTTATTTCTGATCTTTATTTAATTAAAAATGTAAGCTAATTTAAATTTATCTACAGTAACCATTACTTTTTACATATTTAGCCAGTTATTATTAAGAAGTATATATAAGAAATATGATTTTTTTTACAATTCTGAAACAGTAATTTTTGCTTATTTCCCATATTACACTTGCAACTTACAATATATTTAATTAAGTTATTAAAAAAATATTACACAAATAATGCACTCATTTCTAAACTTTTATAATTGCTTATAAAACAAGTAGGAGGTTATAATTATATCAAAGACAAAAGAGCAACTGTTGTTGTTTTTAGGACCGCTTCACAGCGGATAGGGAGAATATGTCTTTGTATTAATTAGTAAGCTATACATATGCTCATGTCAATGAAGATCAGGATCAGGATTTGAACCTGTAAAACCGTCCAAGAGACCCGGAAAAAATATTTTTAAATATATTACATATACAAAATAAACATATTACTAGTAAATAAGATCTAATCGTAGACAACTAAAAAGAAGTAAGTAAGTTACAAAAGAACACTAAAGCCTCGTTGTCATAAACCTAAGTTCAGTAGCGGGCGTTCTCTTTAACGAGATTCAATTCCATCAAACGCGCTTTATGATCCCGTTGATCCCGACAGCTTCCGGCGTCTCACAGGTTATATTTTTACTGTAGGGGATATTAAATTAATTGTATTAAGATCAATTACATTTTTCAAATTTTTCCGTATATAAGAGACGTGATATGTGGATTTTTTGTCTAGATTAATCTATTTAAAACGTTGCATTTCAAAAATGCCTCGATAAATGCAGAAAGCGTGGAAGGAGAAAGCATGGACTGAGCAACGGAGTGTCTTGACACTAGGTTCATATGGTTCCTGCAGTTTCAAGCGTGAAGACAAAAAAAAAGTGACCTATAATGTAAGGATATTGCCGAACAAGTGTTCGAGCCGTAGGCCTTCTGACGTCATAAAATAAAACGACTACGGCAGTTATTTATCTAATGGTTTTGTCGTAATCTTCATACAATAAACTATTACAATATCATGATTGCATTACGATAATATAATGCTATATAGCTTTTAAAATATATTTACTTTAATGTTATAACTTATATTATTGTTTTAAATTATATTATTTCTAAAATATTATATGAATCCAGTTGCCAGAACAAAAAAGATGGAACTAGAAAAATCCATCTTCCCCTCATGGGAATCGAACCAAGAAACTATCGTATTTACAGGTAAACGTTTCGCCTCAGCGCCATAACGTGCGACGGTCTTAAATAAAGTTTATCAAAAAGTCCTTTTATCTTAAAGAAGAGCTTATAATTAACTTTCGGGTATAATCTCAGCAGGTCACAAAGAGCAGTGCTCAGAGAGCAAGCTCGAGCTCAAGCCGAGCGTGGAGAGACATCATGCGCCGGCGCGTCTCCTCGCGCACTCCATACGAGCCGACCACCTGCAAGGTACTACCTATCTACATATGTACCTATGTGACTATATACCTATTTACCTAACTAACTACCTATCTACAGAACTACCTGTCTACATATTTACCTATCTACTTATCTACCTATCTATTTACCTAACTACCTATCTACCTATCAACTTAACATACATAACATATCTTTCCACTTAACTATTTATCTTTCTATTATTTAATATAAAAGGTATTATTTATGCAGAAGAGTATACCAACTTTTTCAATCTACCCCGCACATAAAAGTTCAAATCAGGTAAGAAGATCTTGCGGATGCTTTGGCGATCTGGCGGTACATTTACCACTTTGTCAAATTTTCATATTTGGCGTCTAAATATTGTTTCAAAATCTGGTAAATAGAGATCTGTGTGATTATTCATGATAATATCTATGGTCAAGGATTGATCTACGATAAAGAGTCTTTCATCCATTTAACTCTGTTAACTATAAGTGTTACTTATAAGTTAAATGAAAGAGGAGAAGATAAACTCTTTTTGATAAATCAAATACTTTTTATTGCGCGCTTGTTGTAAAAACGTACTGAAGTTTACAAAACTTAATATTTTTGTTTTAATTATTTCTTTTGATTAAAAAACAATTATTTTTTTTATTAGAAAAGCTTTATCACTGTGATTTGACTTTTATTCTATTGTGGGTAATGTGCTTATGTTAAAAAAATAACATATTGTAGTTTTATATTATGTTTTTAATTAATAACTCTAAAGAGAGCAAAACATATTTTTATAGACTTACTTTATCCACCTGCAAAAAATCTACACTCGTCTAATATTGTAAATGTACATTACAAATATTTTATACTACTGCATAAAAAGAAAACCTAACTTGAAATATACTATATGTATGTATAAATATCTGCATATCCCAGATCTAATCTTGAAAAAGATCGTTCCTCTAATAAATTCATCTTTTTTCTATATATTTCAAATACATTGATGCTTCGGTGTCGCATTAAAGTAGTTCTAATTGATAGACTTAAGATTAGATATTTAAGTTTTATTGAGTTATTTGTTGAATTACTTTGTCGTATAAACATACATTTACATATAACTTTTTTTTTTAGCTTCACGCTGTATCCCGCACATGGGCAGGGTAGGCAGAGGGAACTGCAGGAACCATACGAACCTAGTGTTAAGACACTCCGTTGCTTAGTCCCTGCTTTCTCCGTCCCCGCTTTCTGCCATTTTCGAGGCATTGCGTGTTGAGTGGCGGAACTCAACGTCGCGCTTTGCCTAGTTTGCCAGAGCTTAGAAAATGAAAATAGAAAAATCCATCTTCTCCAACTGGGGATCAAATCCAGAAATCGTCGCGTTACAGGCAGACGTTGCGCCTCTGCGCCACGACGGTCCTTTTCTTCTCATCAAATATCTGGACTTGGCTTAAAATTGATCAGAATCTTGTAGAAACAGCTGTCCTTATATCATAAAAATAATTATTAATTTTAAATCTATAATGGCTGTTAAGGATATTGTTAATATGATAAAAATATTTATTCCGATGATGAAAGATTTCGCAAGTTGCCAGCGTGCTATTGTAAAAGTACATTGAATAACATATTAATGCAAGCCTAATTAATTAACTATTTTTACAAGCGGCTTTAACTGTATAGTCAATAACGTGTTATATAAGCTTTTTTTTTTTCTCAGGAAACTTTAATTCTTGGATACAATGAAAAAAAAAAATATATTTCAAACCAATAGTTTTTGAGAATAGTACTGACAAACGAGCTCGAGCTTAGATGTTATATATTGTTTAAATAGAAACTCTTTAGGATTTCATACATATGTTGTTGCAGGCGGCATTCACCAGCAGCACAGCGGGCACATGTCCACGGTGCCCGTCAGTATGTCGTCCTCAGCCTCGGACAGTGACAAGCCTGCCAAGCAGAAACGACATCGGACTAGGTAACATATAAAAAAAGTAATACAAAATGCTACTATCTTTTTCTTCTTCTCCTTTTGATTCACTTCGCCAATGTCACGTTTAATGGAGAAGAAACAATGGAGAATGTACGGTGAAAAAAAGATATTATTACACTATAGACGAATGCATCATAATTTAGTTGATACTACTATTTATGACAAATCGATCGATGTTTTTAATATAGAAACCGTTTCAATAAGTAATACTCTCGGCGAATTCAAAGTATTTAAATTTACTCAGTTATTATAAAAATATTAATACTTATTATTTTCATTAATTAATAATATTACTGTAATTATTTGCGAAAAAGTAACAATTTGGATTAATTATTCAGACAAGTTAACTTAGTCGATAGATACTTGGTGATATATTAAAATATAGAGAAGAAACTGCTTTGCATTCCATAGATTCGCTGTGCGGGGGACCACAGCGTTGTAAGAAATGGAATTCAAAGCAAAGCTTGGGACTTGCAAACCAAGCCCTCTTCACTTCTATTGTCTGAGCCTCTCCTACTATCCAACCAAATTCTAAATGATTTTAACAGTACCGCCTTTAGTACATTCTAGAAATGTACTAGTAATAGTTCTAGATAAGCCGAGATCTTTTTGTAAACTATAGAGAGATATCGCTTCTATATCTCTCGTTCTTACTACTTCACTTCAAAACTTACGAATGTAGGTATTACTGTCTGTTCATATGCACTGCTATTTTCACAGACCAAATGAGTTCTAGCTTATGATACTTGACTTCTATTTTTTACCTACCCAGGTTCACACCAGCCCAATTGAATGAACTGGAGAGATGTTTCACTAAAACTCACTATCCTGATATCTTCATGAGAGAAGAGATTGCGATGCGCATAGGCCTTACAGAGAGCAGAGTGCAGGTATGTACGGAACAAATTACTTTGATGTATTATTATGATTTACTACGTATTATATAGTATTTTTTCTATTTTCGATAAGGGAAACCTACCCTTAGCTATGGATAGTTATAGCGTAATATTTGCATATATATGGTTTACAAAACGACATAAGTATCTTGATTTAAAGATATAAAAACTTCTATTTAAATATTTTATATGAATAACTTGGGCTTAGAAGAGAATATTTTCTTCTATAACTTCTTACTAACTTTGATATTTTATATTGATTTTATCCAATTCTTAACCAATATATTTGACATCCGTTGAGTAAAGAAAAAAATATAAGTAAAAACGGCGGTACAAATGGATCACCTTGCGTGACTCCACTTCGCACGTTCCATACAAAACTTGCACTATGTTGATACTTTTCACGAGACCTTCTACCTGAATCGACCTTAGTAGGTATTATTTATGGATACAAATATATAAATATACGAATATTCTTTGAACTTTAATACTAAGCAAATATAACTCCAATGCTTGACTTTTGCAAAGATTTAAAGTAGTAGAGGGGATATTTGTGGGTTTGATTCCCAGGGAAGGAATTATTTTATTTTTGTTTGTTCTGGTAGCAATACATAGCGCGGCGTTGAGTTCCGCCACTAAATAGGCAATGTTTTAAAATCTAGACAGAAGGAGTGTCTTAACACAAGGTTCCACTAACACTGTCTACAGTACTACGTATTAAATAAAAAAAAAAAAATTCATTGTTTTTATATGTAATAAGATAAACGCTATATAAATTTCACATCATATAAAATATGTAAAGCAGTAATAAAATAACTATACCGATATTAACGTTAATAGATTCTATTGACACTGTATTACGAGTAAGCGATTGTAAATTGTCGAATTATGTGACCTGACGTGTGTAATAATCTGATAGTTGTTAATGGTGGCTTTGTAGAAGCATTTAGTTTCAAGTTAAACCGTACTTTGCGTTAGGAATTAGCCTTAATTTGTGTCGCGCGTCCACTAATATTTGTGTTTCGTTAACGCCGGGTATCGAGACGTAAGCGAAACGAACTTCGACTACTGACGAAGTAGGAGCTCGCCTGGTTAGGTTGGTAAGGTTTAAGAATATTATAGTTGAAGTAGTTGATGAAGTATTAACTAATTAGAAAATTTTAGTTATATCAGTTTATACAGTATAATTTACATATAATTTATACAGTATAATTTGTATTAATTACCGCTTTTTCCTTATCTTTACTCGATAATGGAAATCCATGTTGTTCTTGCAGTTTTATCTTAAAAATAGACTTAAAATATTCATTTGAGAAAATAAAATCTATAAATGATTCCTTCTATAACTGAGTTATAGAAATCTAACCTAAAACTAATGTGTCCAATTATTTCCAATTACACTATAATGACATCACAATCCAATAAAGTTTATAAATACATATATTTTTTTACGTCTTCACGCTTTATTCCGCGAATAGCAGGGTAGGCAGAGGGAACTGTAGGAACCGTGGAAACCTGGCGTTTAGACAATCTTATCTCCGCATTCTATCTGTTAAGTAGCGGAACTTAACGCCGCGCTTTGCTTAGTTGCCAGAGCGAAAAAAATAAAAATAAAAATATCCATCTTTCCCTCATAAGAATCGAACCATCGCGCACATGCAGACGCTACACCTCTGCACCTCAACTATCTTCAAATTTATAGCTTTAAGCGAGCTATATATTACTTTTATAATTATAATAAATATAGATTATTAAAATAATCATAAAAGGTGACAATTCCTCGCTACTCTGCTAAGTATCGGCCACAGTGTTGACTGTTGACTGATCATCGACGTATTGGAAGAGCTACCGCTCATTAAACGCTTGTAAATACTTATTAACACACGTATTAACGATGAATAGATTATTACATATAAACAAACTACATATATATGTTTGATTTGTTCTGTATATATGTGTATATGTAATGTATGAAGATATAAGATGTAAACATCAAGATGTTGTTAATGAAGCTTTTGTTATTATATACTTGTAAGCTTTAAGGGAAAAGTGTTTGTATGTAAATGTGGTAGTGGGATCGATTCCTTTGTAATAATTTTATATACATATATTGATAATTCACTTTAATTTGAGATGACACTGGGTATAAGTACCCTCTACTTAGTCTTACTAAGTTAAATGATTATTGTTATGTATTTAATGTTAAAGTGTATATATTTAAATATCATTTTTTCTTGAGTGCTTTTTTATATATATTTTTTTAATTTGCACTACCCTTTGACGCTGTTTATTTGACATATTCGCTTCCATTGGTTGGCTGGAAGAGATTTCTTGTAGAAATAAGCCCACTTTTGTCAAGTAAAAAAAATAAAACTATTTTCATATTAAAGTTATACGAGAACATCTTAATTTTGAGGTAAATATATATATTTTTATAATAATTCACACAGTGGATCTAAAAACAATACACAATTTAGTTATTTACAAGGAGTGTCTAAAGTAGCGCGATGTGGTGTGAAATGTCATTTCTGTGTAGAACTAACCTGTATGAAGAGTTCTGAGAAACCAGCGCATTAGTGGAGTGTGCAAGTTCCCATATATAGGTGTTTGTTGAGGCTGGCGATGTAGGTCTAATTGATAGACTTAAGATTAGATATTTAAGTTTTATTGAGTTATTTGTTGAATTACTTTGTCGTATAAACATACATTTACATATAACATACATTTCCTTTCTTTTTTTTTAGCTTCACGCTGTATCCCGCACATGGGCAGGGTAGGCAGAGGGAACTACAGGAACCATACGAACCTAGTGTTAAGACACTCCCATGCTTAGTCCCTGCTTTCTTCGTCCCCGCTTTCCGCCATTTTCGAGGCATTGCGTGTTGAGTGGCGGAACTCAATGCCGCGCTTTGCCTAGTTTACCAGAGCTTAGAAAATGGAAATAGAAAAATCCATCTTCTCCGACTGGGGATCAACCACTCTGCGCCACGACGGTCCTTTTCTTCTCATCAAATATCTGGACTTGGCTTAAAATTGATCAGAATCTTGTTGAAACAGCTGTTCTTATATCATAAAAATAATTAGTAATTTTAAATCTATAATGGCTGTTAAGGATATTGTTAATATGATAAAAATATTTATTCCGATGATGAAAGATTTCGCAAGTTGCCAGCGTGCTATTGTAAAAGTAAATTGAATAACATATTAATGCAAGCCTAATTAATTAACTTTTTTTAAAAGCGGCTTCAACTGTATAGTCAATAACGTGTTATATAAGCTTTTTCCTTTCTCAGGAAACTTTAATTCTTGGATACAATGAAAAAAAAATATATTTCAAACCAATAGTTTTTGAGAATAGTACTGACAAACGAGCTCGAGCTTAGATGTTATAGATTGTTTAAATAGAAACTCTTTAGAATTTCATACATATATTGTTGCAGGCGGCATTCACCAGCAGCACAGCGGGCACATGTCCACGGTGCCCGTCAGTATGTCGTCCTCAACCTCGGACAGTGACAAGCCTGCCAAGCAGAAACGACATCGGACTAGGTAACATATAAAAAAAGTAATACAAAATGCTACTATCTTTTTCTTCTTCTCCTTTTGATTCACTTCGCCAATGTCACGTTTAATGGAGAAGAAACAATGGAGAATGTACGGTGAAAAAAAGATATTATTACACTATAGACGAATGCATCATAATTTAATTGATACTACTATTTATGACAAATCGATCGATGTTTTTAATATAGAAACCGTTTCAATAAGTAATACTCTCGGCGAATTCAAAATATTTAAATTTATTCAGTTATTATAAAAATATTAATACTTATTATATTCATTAATTAATAATATTACTGTAATTATTTGCGAAAAAGTAACAATTTGGATTAATTATTCAGACAAGTTAACTTAGTCGATAGATACTTGGTGATATATTAAAATATAGAGAAGAAACTGCTTTGCATTCCATAGATTCGCTGTGCGGGGGACCATAGCGTTGTAAGAAATGGAATTCAAAGCAAAGCTTGGGACTTGCAAACCAAGCCCTCTACACTTCCATTGTCTGAGCCTCTCCTACTATCCAACCAAATTCTAAATGATTTTAACAGTACCGCCTTTAGTACATTCTAGAAATGTACTAGTAATAGTTCTAGATAAGCCGAGATCTTTTTGTAAACTATAGAGAGATATCGCTTCTATATCTCTCGTTCTTACCTACTTCACTTCAAAACTTACGAATGTAGGTATTACTGTCTGTTCATATGCATTGCAATTTTCACAGACTAAGTGAGTTCTAACTTATGATACTTGACTTCTATTTTTTACCTACCTATTTCCTACCCAGGTTCACACCAGCCCAATTGAATGAACTGGAGAGATGTTTCACTAAAACTCACTATCCGGATATCTTCATGAGAGAAGAGATTGCGATGCGCATAGGCCTTACGGAGAGCAGAGTGCAGGTATGTACGGAACAAATTACTTTGATGTATTATTATGATTTACTACGTATTATATAGTATTTTTTCTATTTTCGATAAGGGAAACCTACCCTTAGCTATGGATAGTTATAGCGTAATATTTGCATATATATGGTTTAAAAAACGACATAAGTATCTTGATTTAAAGATATAAAAACTTCTATTTAAATATTTTATATGAATAATTTGGGCTTAGAAGAGAATATCTTCTTCTATTACTTCTTACTAACTTTGATATTTTATATTGATTTTATCCAATTCTTAACCAATATATTTGACATCCGTTGAGTAAAGAAAAAAATATAAGTAAAAACGGCGGTACAAATGGATCACCTTGCGTGACTCCACTTCGCACGTTCCATACAAAACTTGCACTATGTTGATACTTTTCACGAGACCTTCTACCTGAATCGACCTTAGTAGGTATTATTTATGGATACAAATATATAAATATACGAATATTCTTTGAACTTTAATACTAAGCAAATATAACTCCAATGCTTGACTTTTGCAAAGATTTAAAGCCACGATGATGCAGTAGAGTGTGACTGTAGAGGGGATATTTGTGGGTTTGATTCCCAGGGAAGGAATTATTTTATTTTTGTTTGTTCTGGTAGCAATACATAGCGCGGCGTTGAGTTCCGCCACTAAATAGGCAATGTTTTAAAATCTAGACAGAAGGAGTGTCTTAACACAAGGTTCCACTAACACTGTCTACAGTACTACGTATTAAATAAAAAAAAAAAATTTCATTGTTTTTATATGTAATAAGATAAACGCTATATAAATTTCACATCATATAAAATATGTAAAGCAGTAATAAAATAACTATACCGATATTAACGTTAATAGATTCTATTGACACTGTATTACGAGTAAGCGATTGTAAATTGTCGAATTATGTGACCTGACGTGTGTAATAATCTGATAGTTGTTAATGGTGGCTTTGTAGAAGCATTTAGTTTCAAGTTAAACCGTACTTTGCGTTAGGAATTAGCCTTAATTTGTGTCGCGCGTCCACTAATATTTGTGTTTCGTTAACGCCGGGTATCGAGACGTAAGCGAAACGAACTTCGACTACTGACGAAGTAGGAGCTCGCCTGGTTAGGTTGGTAAGGTTTAAGAATATTATAGTTGAAGTAGTTGATGAAGTATTAACTAATTAGAAAATTTTAGTTATATCAGTTTATACAGTATAATTTACATATAATTTATACAGTATAATTTGTATTAATTACCGCTTTTTCCTTATCTTTACTCGATAATGGAAATCCATGTTGTTCTTGCAGTTTTATCTTAAAAATAGACTTAAAATATTCATTTGAGAAAATAAAATCTATAAATGATTCCTTCTATAACTGAGTTATAGAAATCTAACCTAAAACTAATGTGTCCAATTATTTCCAATTACACTATAATGACATCACAATCCAATAAAGTTTATAAATACATATATTTTTTTACGTCTTCACGCTTTATTCCGCGAATAGCAGGGTAGGCAGAGGGAACTGTAGGAACCGTGGAAACCTGGCGTTTAGACAATCTTATCTCCGCATTCTATCTGTTAAGTAGCGGAACTTAACGCCGCGCTTTGCTTAGTTGCCAGAGCGAAAAAAATAAAAATAAAAATATCCATCTTCCCCTCATAAGAATCGAACCATCGCGCACATGCAGACGCTACACCTCTGCACCTCAACTATCTTCAAATTTATAGCTTTAAGCGAGCTATATATTACTTTTATAATTATAATAAATATAGATTATTAAAATAATCATAAAAGGTGACAATTCCTCGCTACTCTGCTAAGTATCGGCCACAGTGTTGACTGTTGACTGATCATCGACGTATTGGAAGAGCTACCGCTCATTAAACGCTTGTAAATACTTATTAACACACGTATTAACGATGAATAGATTATTACATATAAACAAACTACATATATATGTTTGATTTGTTCTGTATATATGTGTATATGTAATGTATGAAGATATAAGATGTAAACATCAAGATGTTGTTAATGAAGCTTTTGTTATTATATACTTGTAAGCTTTAAGGGAAAAGTGTTTGTATGTAAATGTGGTAGTGGGATCGATTCCTTTGTAATAATTTTATATACATATATTGATAATTCACTTTAATTTGAGATGACACTGGGTATAAGTACCCTCTACTTAGTCTTACTAAGTTAAATGATTATTGTTATGTATTTAATGTTAAAGTGTATATATTTAAATATCATTTTTTCTTGAGTGCTTTTTTATATATATTTTTTTAATTTGCACTACCCTTTGACGCTGTTTATTTGACATATTCGCTTCCATTGGTTGGCTGGAAGAGATTTCTTGTAGAAATAAGCCCACTTTTGTCAAGTAAAAAAAATAAAACTATTTTCATATTAAAGTTGTACGAGAACATCTTAATTTTGAGGTAAATATATATATTTTTATAATAATTCACACAGTGGATCTAAAAACAATACACAATTTAGTTATTTACAAGGAGTGTCTAAAGTAGCGCGATGTGGTGTGAAATGTCATTTCTGTGTAGAACTAACCTGTATGAAGAGTTCTGAGAAACCAGCGCATTAGTGGAGTGTGCAAGTTCCCATATATAGGTGTTTGTTGAGGCTGGCGATGTATTAATGAAGTAAATAATGACGATGCTGAGTACTTCCACTCACATGCCGCTCGCTATATATATATATATATATATATATATATATATATATATATATATATATATATATATATATATATATATATATATATATATATATATATATATATATATATATATATATATATATATATATATATATATATATATATATATATATATATATATATATATATATATATATATATATATATATATATATATATATATATATATATATATATATATATATATATATATATATATATATATATATATATATATATATATATATATATATATATATATATATATATATATATATATATATATATATATATATATATATATATATATATATATATATATATATATATATATATATATATATATATATATATATATATATATATGTGGTTTGGGGAGTAAATTCAAAATGCTTTGAATAGGCATTCCTTACAGGCTTTATTTCATCGTAGACTATTTTAAGGGCCCTGTAAATGTAACGATGCTGAAAACCTGTGTTATGATTAAAAAAATGCAATGTAGCGATATATTCAATGTCATATTAACCACACGGTAGTTTAAGTAGAAAGCTAACCAAATAAATATTTCACGTAAGTCTTAAATTTTACATTTAGTGGAAAATAGAAACTACAACGATTTTTCTCTAACTTCTTTATATTTATAACAGATACGAGAGAGAAGAGAGAAGAGCGAGTTGTGATTTGTTTTAATTGTTTTTACTTTATCCGCGTTCCACGTACTAAAGCTAACCGGAACAAATACAATAGCACTACAACGTAGCATCTCAATAAACATGACGTAACGATGTTTTATGGCTTTATACAGTCATCATTCATATTCGTAGATATAACCTGTTTTTGTCGACAAACTAAATGCTCCCGATAATAATTCTCCATACACAGTTGAAAATTTTATCCATACGCTTTAGCAGCTTATTTTTGGTTAAAGTAGCTAAGTTTTGGAACGACTGGGTCTGGGTCTATTTTTCCTGATAAGTTAAACCCTGGAGGCTTTAAGAATAGAATGAACAGGTTTCTTTTGGATAGGCGTGGCCACCTTCGTCCTTATCTACACTTTCCATTAGGTGAGATGGAACTCACACGCCTGTTCCATTACAACTATAAAAATAAAATAAAAATTGCTGGGAATTGTATGGACTCAAAACTGACCCCACGTAAAAATCTTTGAAGTAATAGTTTAGTATATAAGTTCCTCCAACGCCAATATAAAATAAACTAATGTTTTTATGTCTTCATCCGCCAATTCGAGACATTGCGTGTTGAGTGACCGAACTCCGCGCTTTGCCTAGTTTCCAGAGCGAAGCAAATGTAAATAGAAAAAATCATCTTTCCCATGTGGGAATCGAACCCACAAACTGTCGCATTTACATGTAGACGCTTGCTTCTGCGCCATTACGGTTCTCAACTAAAATCTTGAATTATTTTTTTTCTCTATATATATAAAGTATAAATAAATAAAGCTTAAGGTACTATGAAACTACTAATTGGTAGTAATTAACGCTAGGTAATAATTAAAGTACGTGAAACAGTAGCCTTTGTCTATGACGTAGCAACCAAAACTCGCCACACACGTGAATCTTGTACGACGAGTTCGTAAAGGCGGTTTAACACTAAATATGTTTAATATTATTTTAAATATTTTTGTTTATTATTTAATTCTTTTATTAAATATAGTGGTATACATAGTGTAATCTGACAAGTTTTTTACTAACGCTAAAAATTGGCACGAAAACCTAAACTAGGTTTGTGCACCTAGTACACATAGCGTTGAAAAAATGGAGACTTTTTCTTTTACACACACACACACACACACACACACACACACACACACACACACACACACACACACACACACACACACACACACACACACACACACACACACACACACACACACACACACACACACACACACAAACACACACACAGCTTCACGCTTCATCCCGCACAAAGCAGGATAACCAGAGGGAACCACAAGAACCGAATCTAGTGTTAAGACACTCCGATGCATTGCGTGTTAAGAGGCGGAACTCAACGCCTTTTGTCTAGATGCCAGAGCGAAGAAAATAGAAATGAAAAAATTCACCTTCTCTGAATGGGAATCGAATTCACATACTGTCGCGGCTCTACGTCATAGCGTATATTAAAATTGCTTTTATTTATAAGAATATATGAAAATATATGTAATATCCATTAAAGTGCGATATAAAGCGATACATTGAATGAAGCGTCGGTCTATCCGGAGACTACTTCGCGCCAAACTGTGACATTCTTGTAAAGTTTTTATTATTTATTTTTTTAGTGCGAGTCTTTGTGGCTACTTTTTTAGGGATTGAGGTATAATGTGGACTGGTGTTTGCTGAGTTCGTGTTTTTTAGGACTTTTTTTATGTTATGTTATGTTAATATTGTACCTTGAGATATGGATTTTTACTTCCTTGACAAGTCAATCGACGTGTCTCTGTTTGGCAAATTTTATGATTTTTTTTTAAAATTATACACGTTTTTGTTACTTTTTATTTGTTTCTCGTCGTTTTATTTAAAATTTGGTAATATATAAATATTTGACATTTTTAATAATATTTTAATTGTAATTATTATTTTACTGGAATATATTTGCTTGTTTAACATTTTAAAAAATAAATAATAGTGTAAGAATATTATATTTTAAGTTATTAAAAAAAGTAGCGGTAGGTACTTTGACTTTAGATAAAACTATTAACGCTGTCTATTTATTATATTAACTCAAAAATGTTTCTGTGGTATTTTTAACTTTATTATTTATTATACATTTAAATAACATTATATCCACGTATATCTACACAATTACACACAACTAAACCTTTCATAAACTAAAATAATAAGCGCATAAATGTCTTTTCTGTGCCATATTAGAATACATAAATAGTAGACACATTTTTTTCTTCTATGAGTATATCGATCGTTTTAGCGAGTCAGTAAAAATACAAACGTTTACAACGGCACGGCGGGCGGCGGTCGGAGGGCGGCGGGCGGCGGGCGGCAGCGGCGTGTGAAATAGGCCTTTTTGCACTACTTTATAGCGATCTCAGATTGTTCTGACTTATAAGAAATATTTTATACTCCAGGTTATTTTCACTTTATTTTCACTTTAGGGCTGTTGAATGACATCTCAAAGTTATTGCGTTGATTGTGGGTTCGATTTTCTCTCAGAAAACTTAATTTTCCTTCTTCTTCTTTCTTCGCTCTGACAAGCTAAAGTTCAGCCACTTAATATGTAATGAATCGACTAGAGCGGCCTTGAATCTTGTGGCTGTATTTAATTATTCTACCTTAAGGAATAAAATATAGAAATGAAATAACTTACAAAAAGCGCTTGCGCTTTTTGTAAGTTATTTTAACTACTTGAGTTAGTACTCTAATTTATCTGCTATTTTGATTCAATTTTTTTCAAACAACTTATTATAGAGGATGGGTCGCAGATACGTAGCGTCTACCTGTAAACACGACAGTTTGTGGGTTCGATTATAACTCGGGAAAAGTGGCTTTTTCTATGTCCATTTGCTTCGCTCTGGCAACGAGGCGAAAGCGCAGCGTTGAGTTCCACCACTCAACACGCTGGAAACTGGAGTCTCTTAACATTAGGTTTTTGTAGTTCCTACGGTTCCCTCTGCCTACCCTACCATATACAATAAAAAAGGTACTAACGTATTCGTTTAAAAGCGGCAAGTGTTATACTATCAAATAAAAATAAATAAAAAATGTCGCCGCGTCCCCTCGCGTTCGTGATTCGCACTTTGTTTACCAAATCCTTTCATTATTAAAAAGATGTATGGCTCAGTGATGTCACAAGGAAATGTCGATATCGATATAGAAAACGGCAAAAAATATTTTAAATAATAAAATGTTATATATTAAAAAAATAATATTCATAGTTTTTACACTACATAAGCTTATCAAAATGTTATAAATATTTAAAATATTTAAAATCCCTATGATTACAAAGACTTGAAGGTAAGTCAATATCAAAAGTAAAAGGGATTAATTCACAGTAAGTAAGGTTCAAGACTTTTTAACCTTATTCATTATTACACGCAAGTGTGTGCAGGATGTAGGCAAAGCTATCTATTAATTGAGTAATATTTTTCTTCATAATTATGCCAACTTAATAAATAAATTACTGAAATGAAAAATAATTCATTCCAAGAAACGAACATATAACTATTGCGCACAAACTATCTTTTCTATTTTTTTAAGCTTCACATTTTATCCCGCAAACGGCAGGATAGGCAGAGAGAACCGCAGGGATCATTGAAACCTAGTATTAAGACACTCTGTTGCTTAGTCCCTGTTTTCTCCGTTCCCACTTTTCACCTTTTTTTCGAGACATTGAGTGTTGAGTGGCGGAAACTCAACGCCGCGCTTTGCCTAGTTTCTAAAGCTAAGAAAATAGAAATAGAAAAATCTATCCAATCATAACAGGCAGACTTTGCACCTCTGCGCCACGACAGTCCTCAAAACTAAACTATCACTGCGCCAAAAGCTCAGGTTACCTTAAACTAGATGTATATTTAATTAGCTTCATACTAATTTTAAATCGTCAAACTATTTTAATAAGAAAAATCCGTTCTGCAATTCATTTTCAGCTACAAAAACTACATATATCCAATGTAAATACAAAATAAAGTATAAAACAATCAGTTGTCACACACACATACACACCTACACACACACAACCAACAGGTACAAGGGAAATGTTTCTCTATCATACATTATTCTGTCTTTTTTAACGTAAAGTGCGTCATTGCTAATTGCATTATGGACGAGTCGTGTCTGTGACACTAAAAAGACAGTATTTTCCACTCTTGTTACTTTAATATTTAAGTGAGTCTCTTTTTAATTACATCACTACGTATTTTGTAACTATTTTTGGTTAGTCTGTATTTTCGTTTATTGTCGCGTCGATGAAGCTGAATGGTCTAAGTTTAAAATGTTATATTATTTTTAAGCTGTGTGATTTTTTTACTGTGTGTAATGTATTTAAAAAAATTAGAGGTGTTAGTATTCAAAAATTATATAATCTATTACGTTAGTTTTTTAAACTCTTTCTGATCTACCTCCTGAGATTTTCCATTAAGCTCGGCATCCACATCCTCTGAGACTGTAAATGTCAAAAGGTGATTGTCAACATCTTAACATTTGGCCCTTCTGATCGTTTTCCTCTTTTAAATAAACATATAAAAACTAGCCCGCAGCTTCGTATTACTTACTTCGTACAGTCATTAAATTAATATTAGAGAAATAGATCAATAAGAAAAATTCTAAACATATGAAATTATAGTCAATTGAACTAGTTATTAACGTGGGGAATATTAGATAGTGTTGAAGTAGTTATTTGTTTTTAGTTGAAGTAGTATATTTTGAAATTTACTAACAAAGTTGTTTTTAGTTTTTTATATTTTTTTTATATCCTACCAAAAACTAAAAAAATAATAAAAAGCAATCTATGTTACTTCTAATACCTACAAAAGTATGTGTAGAAAGTTTCATAACGATCGGTCGAGAAGTTTTCGCGTGAAAGCGTAACAAACAAACTTACATTCACATTTACTGTATATTAAAAACACAAAATTTACATAAAACAAGCATAACTCAAATAATTTATATAGCATTTAGGTAAACAAGAACATTTATAATACTATATAATATATACAATCGGTTGGTCTATACATCGATATATATAGTACATCCCCCGCATTAGGGGCATTAGCGTTCTCGTGACATTAAGATTTATTAGACCAATAACTTACGTTCAGCGGTCGACGGTCGACGGTCGACGGTCAACCTATACTACGTGTAATACTGGCTTATATTATAATTTTGCTATAACAAAGTATTATACATATTGTATTTTACATTATTATGTAAATATTTTTTGATTGAGAAGAGGTGAATTGATCATTTGCAGTCGTGAGCTTGACGTAAGCTTAGGTAGTGGGTTTGGTGATTTTCAACAGATAATCTATCAGGCTTAAAGTTAAGAAAAGTCCGTATTTAAACTACGAGGAGTTAGTAATTATAAGAAGGCTACATTTAAGTATTGATTTTGGCAATAAAATACTTTTTTATGATTTTTTTAAAGTAGTGACTCCACACTGAGGAAAAACATAAAAATGTTCATCGACAAAAGGGAAATCTCGCTGCGTTCAAAACTTTTGTACGTTTTTCTTTAGATATTTAAAAAAATATTTGTTTTTGTTTACTATAAATATGTGATATCTTAATTTTCATGGAGACCCAATAATACTCGAGAGAATTCATTTTTTATTTTCTCATTTTGGTACGAAGATAAAACATGGCATTGAGTTCTGTCACTTAGCGATTACTAACCATTACTCAGCTGCATTTACAAATTGTATTTTGCCGTATTTAACTAACTAAAGTGCCTACAATTTGGTCATTTCATTACATATATAACAGTTCAATGATCTATCAAGAGTTTTGCCTTCAGTTTGGAAGGGAGCTGAGTTGGTGATAATCTACTAATAGGGACATGTTCTTCTTGCATTCTTGTATTGTATTTTTCAAGTTCTTGAGCAACAATCGATAATGATATTTTTCTGCCAAGGTTGGTAAAAATATTCGAATCTTTACTATACCCATTCGTTCAATAACTCTTGGACTCATACTGATTATAAAAAGAAATTGGTCTATAAACTATTAGGCCGTCTTATAAATACTTCGTTTTTACCGTAGTTAAAAAGAACAAGTAGACGCCATTTATTCTTTTTTACTAAAGTCTTCAATAAAGATGTTCTCGGGATTTCATTGACGAAACGCAATTCATGTAATGTAGTATGTATGTGGAGTTGGTAGAAGTTGATAAACGAGTATATATAGAATAAATTTTATTATCTACTATTTTAAGTTTTCACAAGTGTTAGATAAAAATATCTACCAGATAAAGACCTGTTTAAACTGTTAATTACTGTCTGGTAGACAACATTAACTATCAGCTTACTATCTGAAGCTTTATCCGTAGCCGACAAAATTGACACTAAACTCTTTTATTATGTATTTCATATGCGCTCATTTTTTCTTATTATGGAAACTGCTATCTTCTCCTCATTTATATATAGTACATTATTAAATGGAGGAGTCTAAGTAAATCGGTTAATTAACATAATTATAAATGTTTCCAATATAGATTCTATATATATTTTTAATAAAACATCGCCGTGGCGTGGAGGTGTAGCGTCTGGAAACGCTATGGTTTATAGGTTCAATTTTCACTGGGTGAAGATGGATTTTTTCATTTTCATTTTCTTCGCTAAAAAAACTAGGTAAAGCGCGGCGTTGAGTTCCGCCACTCAACACGCAATGCCTCAAAAAAGGCAATAAGCAATAACAATGTACTCGTCCGCTAGGCTTTCCACAATTACCTGAATTATTAATATAACTTAATAAAACAATATAAATAACACAATATATTCTTCATAGCTATTGAATATTAAAAGGGGTTGCTAAATGAAATCAAACTCACACCTGGAGCCGCGCCCGAGTATCGATCGACAGGTGATGCTTGTTGTGTTGGCATTAACTTTTTTAATTTAAATTATTTGTTTATATTTTAAGGGTAGTTTTTGTTAAACCTCCTTCCTCTCTTTACCTCATTACATTATTATCAATATTTTAATATTTCAAAATTTGTTACTCCAATACTTTGCCATCGTTCTCAAGCGGAATATTAATGTAATCAAATATTTTTCGTTTATATATATATATATATATATATATATATATATATATATATATATATATATATATATATATATATATATATATATATATATATATATATATATATATATATATATATATATATATATATATATATATATATATATATATATATGTATATATATATATATATATATATATATATATATATATATATATATATATATATATATATATATATATATATATATATATATATATATATATATATATATATATATGTGAGTGTGTGTATGTGTGTGTGTGTGTGTGTGTGTGTCTAAGTCTAGCAGAAATAGATTTAGAAATAGCACTGTCTTAAAAACGAACCAAAAAGTATTTTGACACAAATTTTACATTCGGATTAAGTGTGAAGCTAAAAATAATGATAATAATAACACTTTAATGAACCTAAAAAAAAGGAATACAAATAATTAAAATAATACATATTATGTATTGGCGACCTCGTCACTACAAGTCATCTATTACAGGCAACATAATATATTATAGAAGAGTCGAGACGCTACAAAAAAGCCTTACCATTACTTTACTTACAATCACATATATAGATATATATACATACTTATATACATACATAAATATCTATATACATACTAATATTTACAAATTAAGGTAAATATATATGATTAAAAAAACACTTTTAAATAGTTATTTACAAATAAAATACGTAACCTAATCGCGTAAGCGCTATGTTCATAAAAAACCGATGCTCACGAAATGTTCCATAAACACTTTTCTCTATAAGAGTCCCCTGCGCTTCTGATTTAGCTTTATAGGAAGCAATTCGCAGTAACGCCGTATTACGTATCAAGAATATACACATTAAAGTTATAACTGCAATACATTTTAAAGGGATATTATTAAGGTGATATTCTATTTCTTATTTAGCTTTGAATTTTGCTCTACCTAAACACAAATATGTAGAGAAAAAAGACACAACGTTCTCCGCTTGCTCCAATGCAATATACTTTTGTCTAATAGAGCATGTGATTATTTAGTAACTTAGATATTTTTCTATGCTTCCATTTTAATGTAACATGATTTAACGCGTCTCTTGGAGAGATTCTAAAAGCTCTGCAAATGAAGCTTAATTTACTCATAGAGCTGCTCCTCATATGATTTTTACAACTTGCTCATATTACTTATAAAAGTTAATAAAAGATATCAATTATACAGATATATTTATTGTTATTTCCTGAATTAAATCAATTTAAGATGAAAAGCAACTACATCTACAAATTATTAATTATCCTACTCTATAGTACATATATAGAAACACGAATTTTAGAATTGTATTAAAATAAATCCTGTTTTAAAGATTTTTGACGACTTTTGCCAAAATTTTAAGTTTATATAACAAGAAATGGCTTTAAAAGCCATATTTATACTACTTTCTTTAAGCCGTACCGCACCGAGCGACCCCTAGATTTACACAATATGCCATTATTTTGCAATTCGCAATAACAGTGTATTGCGGATCAGTGGTTATTAGGTGGGGTCAGTTCGAATCCCAGATGACTAAATGACCATTACGTTACCTTCCCATACAATTTCCTCTTTAATAGAACTATTTGTTTGTCTCACATCGATTTACGAAGAAAAATGCTTTAAGAATAATTAACTGAAGTAAAAGTTTCTATTTAGTAGAGCTTTTCTTTAGATGTAGTTTGAAACCTGTTAGTATTTTTATAAGTTAAATTTAATTTGTTACGCGTACTCTACGTGTATATACTTTCTATGTTTCTTTGAGTCGTGTTATAATTTGACTATTATTTTAGAATAAAATAAAAAAACAATATTATTACAAGATTAAATCAATATACGGTTAAGTAAAATAATTGTATACAAATATAGATAATATAAATGTATATATTTCTTACAAATTGCATTTTATTTAAATATCTACATTTATTTAGTAAAATTAAAATAAGAATAAAACCGTATCACTAAACAACATAAGCACGACTAAGCTAATTTCATGTAAATGCTGCACCAATATTAAAAGAATTCAACAAAATATTCATAGGATTATCACAGCGGGACCGACGTAGTGTGTACAATCAAATTGAGCGTCTAATTCTCTCATAACCCCCGGTACTGATTTAAAAGTCAATATTCGTGGCAAAGGGTCCGAGTAATTAGAACCTACGGCCCTCGCGAACTAGGGGATGAGTTCGTGTAATGAATAAATTGTTTTGTTATTAACTTTTTTTGTGTATATAAACGAGGTAGAGTCAATAATGTGTTGGTGGAAATTATTATAATTTATATTTGTACTGACCATCTAGTTGATAGTACCAGTTGATATAAGTTTGAAGTTGTAAAATTATTGTATAAAACTCTGAGTAGGACATATTTATGTTTTTTTTAGGGAAAAAAGTATAGATAATTAAGTCAACTATCCAATTGGATAATTCTTGTATACGTAGTAAAACAATATTTACGTTTAATTCTTTCATCTACGGTAGATAGCGCAGAAGCCTAGCGTTTGTAAATTTGACAGTTTGTAGATTCAAAACCCACTTTCAGAGAATATGGATTCTTCCATTTCTATTTTTTTCTCTCTGGCAACTAGGCAAGCGTAGCGTTGAGTTCCATCACTTAATACCTCAAAAAAACCGAAAGCAGAGAACAGAGTACCCTGATACTAGGTTTTCAAGGATCCTGCAGTTCTCTCTGCCTACCCTGCTATAAGCGCGATAAAGCGTAGAGTTAAAAAATAGAAGAAGACAAAAAGTAGAGTTCTATAACGTCATATGCTTTACATAGGGTGTATATAAATATATACAGATATAAATGATTAATAAATTAACTATAAAACCCAAGTAAAATAATACTTCCCTACACGGCCGCAAATGACAGTTACACGTAAAGAGACTCAGCGCGGGGAGTCCCCGGGCGACACGCGGTGCATCTGTGCGTTAGACGGTCGTAAGTGCAAGTTTGTGTTGCTTTGTAAGTAGAAATATGTCGCTTTAATTAAGTTTTGGTAAAGTAACAATATTCTTTTTCGTTCTTTTTTATGTCTTCACGCTTTATCCCGCACATGGCAGGGTAGGCAAAGGGAACCGCAGAAACTATTGGAATCTAGTTTTAAAACACTCCGTTGCTTAGTCCTTGCATTCTCCGTCCCCGCTTTCCGCCTTTTTCAAGGCGTTGCGTGTTAAATGGCGGATCTCAACATCGTTTCGTTTTTGTATATGTTGGAACTTTGGTTTTTAACCGTACGTGCACATAAACTGAAAATAAATATATTATAACCTAAAATAGACAAAATTTTATAATAATCGAACATTATCATACTCTATCACAACGGCTTCATATGTTCACAAACTGTTATAAAATTAAAAAACCTAATTTCACATACTTCTACTATTTATTTAAAACATTTTCAGTATATTGAAATAAAACGGTAGCGAGAAATATTTTTAATAACTTCTCCAATCTACCGGCAATAGATACAATAGGATTTTTCCTAGGAGAAACGTTTAAATTGTTTTTTTTTTTTAGATAAAATTCATAGATGAAAGCTTTTTTTAATTCAATTTGTGATTTTATACTAATAAGAAACTTTCGAATTTTTTTATGTTTATTAATAAAAATGAAATAAAGACATATCTTATACAAAAACCTTCACCCTTTTTCCCGTATGTATAGGTAGGTATAGGTAGAAATGGTGTAGGTAGAATTAGTTGTGTAGGTAGCACGAATAAAGTAGACATTGAGAATCCAACGATCACTGTTCACTCTGTCCCTTTCCATCCTCCCGAATTTGAACTGACGTCCATTACTTATTTTAATACTAATATACATAATATTAATAAACAATGTTAATATCTAAGTATAATGACACAACGCTCAGAAATGGTAAATATTATTACAATTGTAATTTTCTTGTTCAAGAAAATATTTCCTTAAGATCCTCGGGTTTCAATTAAATAATAAAATGTTTGCAGAACTTATTTTCGCTTTACGAAGAAAGCACAAAGAGACAATTTGTACTGTTAACTTAGATTTTATAGTGAAAGGAATATTTAAGATTAAGAGAAAATATATTATAAATTAAGATTTGCTCTTATTTAAAGTTGTGTTTTTTTAAATTAAAAGTGATTTATTACTATACATTATATATTTCTATTTTTATATTAAAATTAAAATGAATATGTGCACGTTTTAAAAGTGCTACTAGTGCCAACTCTACTTCGATTGCAAGTTGCAAGTCTGTCTCAGGTGTAGTCCAATGTTCCAATAATTTCTTCTGGGAATGTACTTCCATATGTATAGAAAGGACATTACAATATACACAATGTCCATGCATTTTGCAAACATTCATGTTTTAAACAAAAAAAAAAATCAAATTTGTCCGAATAAATTTCAAAGTTGACGTGACTAGAGCTTTTATTCTTTTTGTTAACAACTTGTGAAATCTCCCAAAGTAAATGTGAAATAAATAGTTGAATAACGAAAAATTATGAATATAATGTAAAGTAAAAATAGTCAACGAACAATCTATAGTAATTTGTTTTCATTAATCTCATACGTGATATATATATATATATATATATATATATATATATATATATATATATATATATATATATATATATATATATATATATATATATATATATATATATATATATATATATATATATATATATATATATATATATATATATATATATATATATATATATATATATATATATATATATATATATATATATATATATATATATATATATATTCCGTCTTGCTCGTATATATGTACCTACAAAGCAATTCAACGGAGCGGAAGTACTGGAATGCGTAGGGCGGGGTCACGCGTTCACGCGTGTCAATGTTTATATCGATAAAATTGTATTATAGGTGAATATGAAAAAAATATATCTAAAAAAATGTTACATTTCTACTTATTTAACAAAGATTGTCTATTAGATTAATCTATGATTTCTTAATATACATTTTTAAAATTAGTCAGTGACTAATCGTGTACTTATCTTAAGCCTTTACACTTGTAAAGGTAATAATTATTTTGTTTCACTTAATTTTCACTGCGCCGAGGCAGCATTAATCAGGAAAATTAAGATAATTTTGTATATAAAAATATTAATAGTAATGGTAATAATATGTATAATAAAATTTAGCGAAAAAAAATACACTCATTAAATATCGATGTTGTTGTTAAAAAGGTAAATATTATCCATGTTGTTGTCTGAGAAACCGCTAGAAGTGTGTATAAAAAATATTATTTTCTCACTAATCTACATTACAAAATAAAAAGCTTTCTTAAAGCTTACAAGTATTTTTAAACTGTGTTTAAATATGTTAAGCGTTAGTAATATAGTATTAATACTATTTATTATTAAATTATTTCGTATATTTTCTTGCACAATAAATATATAATATGTATATCAAATACAACAAAAAAAAATTAATTAATAACTTTTCATCGATAAAAAGTGCACCCAAGACTAAACTGATCGGGCGTTTACGCTTGCGCGTTTATGTATCGAGCGATTCTGTACGGACTTCCGCTCGAACATGTATTATACATACATACATGCATACAGCCTTATATACTATGAAAGATACGCCTTATATTATACTGTAGGTAGGTATAGATATACCTAAACCTTACTACCTCATAGTAATTATAGGTATGTACTGGGAATGTAGAGTCCTTTATGTGTTTCTTTTAAGGGATTTTGATGATACTTTGATGTTATTATGATTTGTCTGAGTTTAAAACGTAAGTGAAACATTTCTTTTAAACTTCACGCCCTATCCAGCACATAGTAGAGTTCAGACACTCCGTTCCTGCTTTCTGCCTTTCTTCGAAACCCAACACCGCGCTTTGCCTATTTGCCAGAGCGAAGAAAATAGAAAAAAATAAGCGCAGCGTTAAGTTGCACTTATAGATACAAAATATCTGTTGCAACTTATGTTCAAATACATAACATAACTAACCGTAATAAATAAATCTGCGAATTTGAAACAGCTTTTACAATATTATTTAGTTTAAAAATATAAATTATGAAGTAGAATGCATTTGCAAGTGGTAGAGTGGAGCTTAAAAATAATAAAGTTATTTTAAATGTTATGTTAAAAATAGATGTCTAATATCAAACAAATAAAGCTTAATGTACATAATTTTGTCTCTCTTTTTATATGAAATAAAAACATGTAACAAGAGGACGCCAATAAAAAATAAATGAAAGAAAATTTCATATATCAAAAAAATAAGTGAAATATATAAAGGTTACAAAGCAAATGAAATATTGCGAGCTTTTCACAACATTGTTTCACTATTAAAGTGAGACAAGCTTACATTGTACATGTATATATATATATATATATATATATATATATATATATATATATATATATATATATATATATATATATATATATATATATATATATATATATATATATATATATATATATATATATATATATATATATATATATATATATATATATATATATATATATATATATATATATATATATATATATATATATATATATATATATATATATATATATATATATATATATATATATATATATATACATGTACAATGTAAGCTTGTCTCACTTTAATAGTGAAACAATATTGTGAAAAGCTCGCAATATTTCATTTGCTTTGTAACCTTTATATATTTCACTTATTTTTTTGATATATTAAATTTTCTTTCATTTATTTTTTATTGGCGTCCTCATGTTTTTATTTCATATAAAAAGAG
Source organism: Dione vanillae (assembly GCA_037178615.1). Taxonomy (NCBI): domain Eukaryota; kingdom Metazoa; phylum Arthropoda; class Insecta; order Lepidoptera; family Nymphalidae; genus Dione; species Dione vanillae. The sequence continues at coordinate 249,871 of JAZFAU010000241.1, read as the reverse complement.
AGACAAATTTATGTACATTAAGCGTTATTTGTTTGATGTTAGACATCTATTTTTAACATAACATTTAAAATAACTTTTAGTTTTAAGCTCCACTCTACCACTTGCAATTGTATTCTACTTCATAATTTATATTTTTAAACTAAATAATATTGTAAAAGCTGTGTCAAATTCGCAGATTTATTTATTACGGTTTGTTATGTTATGCATTTGAACATAAGTTGCAACAGATATTTTGTATCTATAAATGCAACTTAACGCTGCGCTTATTTTTTTCTATTTTCTTCGCTCTGGAAAATAGGAAAAGCGCGGTGTTGAGTTTCGAAGAAAGGCAGAAAGTGGGAACGGAGTGTCTCAACTCTACTATGTGCAGGATAGAGCGTGAAGTTAAAAAAAATAAATCACTTACGTTTTAAACTCAGACAAATCATAATAACAATAAAGTATCATCAAAATCCCATAAAAGAAACACATAAAGGGCTCTACATTCCCAGTACATACCTATAATTACTATGAGGTAGGAAGGTTTAGGTATATCTATACCTATCTACAGTATAATATAAGGCGTATCTTTCATAGTATATAAGGCTGTATACATGTATGTATGTATAATACACGTTCGAGCGGAAGTCCGTACAGAATCGCTCGATACATAAACGCGCAAGCGTAAACGCCCGATCACTTTAGTCTTGGGTGCATTTTTTATCGATGAAAAGTTATTAATTAATTTTGTTTTGTTGTATTTGATATACATATTATATATTTATTGTGCAAGAAAATATACGAAATAATTTAATAATAAATAGTATTAATACTATATTACTAACGCTTAACATATTTAAACACAGTTTAAAAATACTTGTAAGCTTTAAGAAAGCTTTTTATTTTGTAATGTAGATTAGTGAGAAAATAATACTTTTTATACACACTTCTAGCGTTTTCTCAGACAACAACATGGATAATATTTACCTTTTTAACAACAACATCGATATTAAATGAGTGTATTTTTTTTTCGCTAGATTTTATTATACATATTATTACCATTACTATTAATATTTTCATATACAATATTATCTTAATTGTCCTGATTAATGCTGCCTCGGTGCAGTGAAAATTAAGTGAAGCAAAATAATTATTACCTTTACAAATGTAAAGGCTTAAGATAAGTACACGATTAGTCACTGACTAATTTTAAAAATGTATATTAAGAAATCATAGATTAATCTAATAGACAATCTTTGTTAAATAAGTAGAAATGTAACATTTTTTTAGATATATTTTTTTCATATTCACCTATAATACAATTTTATCGATATAAACATTGACACGCGTGAACGCGTGACCCCGCCCTACGCATTCCAGTACTTCCGCTCCGTTGAATTGCTTTGTAGGTACATATATACGAGCAAGACGTAGGCCATATAGGCCTTGTCTTGCTATATGGTTATCTGCTCAATTTCCTTCCTTGGTCATCAAACCCGCTACATTCACTTTACCAACTAAATTTACCAGCATTACTTTACTAAATTACGATACAATGTGCAGTGTATATATGTATATGTATATAACATAAACTCGTACATCCGAGGTGGCAACAGTTAGCTACCGTGAGATGTCTGTTTGTTCTATTCATTTACGCGATACGTACTGTGGGGAGGTGGCGCAAATTGTAAGTAGAAGCGATTTATTGTTAAATATTAAATAGGTATAGAAATATTGAAATGGCACTTAGTTTACTAAGCAAGGAGTAGTTGCTTTGTTGCTACTTGAATTAGTGAAAATTATACTTATATTATTTTTTATCAAAAATCCAAATAAAATTTACACATTTAATACAATATTTTGTTATTTAGATATTTATACAAGAAATTGTAAGTAATAAATTATAGTAAATAAATATTATTTAAAAGTTACAGTATACTTTATAAAAATGAAATTTAGACTAGTGTAATGCATTATGGACTAGACAATATACTGATACTGTTACTCATTTATAAACCAATCTTATTATGATTGAAAATTAAAACTGTGAACATTAATAAAGTAATTGATTTTCTTATCTATAACACATACGTTGTAACAATTAGGTCCATTTTACCATACAAGCCATTTAAAGTATAAAAAACATAATAATAAATATATCTTACACATGCCGTAGTCTTGTGTCTTGCACATTAACGTAAACGTAGAGGAGGTAGACGCGCACGACAAGCAAACACGCGGCGCGGCGCTAACTCTGCGCTCACGAGCGCTGACGAAACCACTTGTAAATGGAGCGGGTGTTGGATGCTATGTTGTATATGTATATATATATATATATATGTATATGTGTATGTATGTATGTATATATGTATGTATAAATGACCGTGACGGTTTTTGGGTTCAATTCCCACTCGGGGAAGATCGATTTTTCTATTTCCATTGTCTTCGCTCTGGAAACGAGGCAAAGCGCGGCGTTGAGTTCCGCATCTCAACACATTGCCTCAAAAAGGCGGATGGCGGACGGCGGACGGCGGTTTCTACTGGGAATGAATTTGTTCATTTTCTACCTCTTATAAGAAAACGAAGCGCGGCGTTGAGTTCCGCAACTGAACACACAATGTCTCGATAACTTACTATCGAATAAAATAATGCCATATTACTAGATTCTCATTGTCTAGTTACGATATAAACGGAAATATACCACTTTGCATACGTCTTTCTCTTTGGTACACCAGATCTTACATAAAAATTAATCCATTGTTTAATATCTTAACTTTTAGGTGGTAATATTATTGACGTTATAAATGAATCTTGAATTATTATTTTGAATAAAATAATTTGTATTTTTTCTTCAACTTTATGGGACTTTATGATTCTTTCACTTGTGTACTATGCACTACATTTCATCTACAATTTGTGAGTATATATAGTTTAATTTAGTACTAATTATAATATATAATTAGTACTAAATTAAAAATATTATATAAATCATTAATATAATTATAAAAAATATACTAAACTGTTTACTTAACATAAGTAATGTAATCAGTCGTAAATTGTCATATTGTCAAATCTTTAATGAAAAATGTTGACCATACAGTGGTTGTCATTGAAATGCTAAATAGTGTCAGTAGTAACGTTAGAAGAAATGTCTGTCAACGCGACAATATGCAGGTTCGATTGCTATGAGGGGAAGATGGAGTTTTTTATTTCCATTTTCTTTGCTCTGGCAAGTAGGTAACTGCGATGTTAAGTTCCACCACTCAGCATGCAATGCCTTGAAAAGGCGGAAAACAGGGAACAGGTTCTCTTAACAAGAGGTTTTCTTCCTTCCTGCGGTTCTCTTCTGAAACTCATCTAAAAGAAGTCAAAAATCCTTTCACTGATAGCATCTTTCGTTAGAAGGTTTTGTCTGTCAGAACTAGAAAAAAATAACTGAAACTTTTTTCAATTAATGAACCAAAAAACCCAAATTAATGTATGAGATAACTTTCAGTAAATTATTTTATTTTTTGAATTTTGTGAGGCACGTGTTTAAACAATTTCGGTAGATGATGTTTAAGTGAATTTAAAGCAACAATGCGGCCGCAAACACGGTATCTCGTACATCTAACTTTAAAAGCCCAAAACTTAAAGTATTTGTCGTATTCATTACGACTGGCAAATAGAAAATTCGGGACGCCATTATGACATCGCCGTGGATTTGGAGACTTGGAACGAGAAAACTTTGACAATTCCACTAAGTCCTTCAGAAGTTGTAGATTTTACGTACAAATGCCATCGGCTGTACAGCTAAGTTAAGGAGCATTGGACGGAGGTTGCTTACTATATAATTTATCTATTAAGGGAAATATTAACTACTGTCATATATAACTCCTTTTTTTAGCTTCATTTTTTTATTCCGCAAAATGCAGGGTAGGCAGAGGGAACTGGGTTAACCATATAAACCTGGTGCTAAAACACTCCGTTGTTTAGTCCCCGCTTTCCGCCGCCTTTTTCGAAGCGTTGCGTGTTGAGTGGCGGAACTCAACGCCGCGCATTTGCCTAGTTTCCAGAGCGAAGAAAATGGGAATAGAAAAATTCATCTTCCCCGAGTGGGGATCGAACCTACAAACCGTCGCGTTTATGCCTCTCCAACACGACGATCCTCAAATAACTCTTTTCCAGGGCAAAACCCAATAAGCTAATAAATGTTTTATGTTAGCCTTTCTATATGTATGTCTATTTAATAATATAACCTTATAAAACAAATTGATACTTTACTTAACTAAGAAACATATTCTAAGGTTACAGTTAAATTCGAAGTCAAATTTAATTTCAAAAATCACCTAAAAAGGAAATAACTCATTCAATATACTCCGCATATTATAATAATTATAATAAATAAATAAAGCGCTTGAACCACAGACAGCGCTGTAAGACAGCAGCGTTGACAAATGATGGTGGATTTAGTGCAAATCGGGCGTCATGACTTATTGATTCCGGGATAAGCCGGGCGTGTCCCGCGGGATCTGGGTTGGAAGCTGCGAAGGTTTATACTTTGAAATTGAACGTTTTGGTCAAATATGTTTATATGTATATTGTGGGTTTTTGTAATAGAATGATTAATGTCTTAGATGTTTTATAAACTGTCTATGGTCAGTCTGGTCAGAATTAATGATATTTTTACGTTACTGTTACCGCTTATACGCAAAATGAAATAAGAGTGTTTTGCGATTAGAATCCCTCTGCTTACGAAGAAAAATGCAGTTTCTTTTACAGTTTTCAGCATATAAAGTGTAGGCAAAAAAACTATGAGTATTGTAGTAAAGTGTAGACTCTAGTTCTTCAGATCTCCAACGTCGATACTGTAATTTTTTATAGCACCGAGTACCTTTCAAGTAAAAATACATTACAGCTATGTTGGCTCACATCACTTAATAAAACTACTTAACGAAAACATATAAAAATTATTTTTCTATCATTAATGTGGATTAGCACTTTAAAAATATATATTATAAAGAATACATGTTACAGGACCGTCGTGGCGCAGAGGCGTAAGCGTCTGCCTGTAAACGCGACGGTTTGAGGGTTCGATTCCCACTCGGGGAAGATGGATTTTTCTATTTCCATTTTCATCGCTCTGGCAACTAGGCACAGCGCGGCGTTGAGTTCCGCCACTCAACACGCAATGCCTCGAACAAGGCGGAAAGCGGGGACCTAGAAAGCAGGAATTAAGCAATGGAGTGTCTTAACCCCAGGCTCCATGGTTCCTACAGTTCGCTCTGCCTACCCGGCCATGTGCGGGTTAAAGAGTGAAGCAGAAAAAAAAGGAATACATGTTATATTTATAATAAATTAGTACAAAAAAATAAAACCTATCAAAAATAACTTAAAGTACTACTTACATCTGACAAATGATCTTAGAGTATTTTCTGAATTGAGTTATTGATTACACTGTGCGTGGGACGTAATCCGACTGGAGGTGTCGGGACGCTTAAGACCGGGTGACGAGTCGATATTAAAATATAACACGTTTATAGATTTGACTTATATGGCGTTGAGTTCCGCCACACACACACATAATGCCTCGCAAGAAAGCAGGGGACGGAGTGTATTAACACTAGATTCCCTGGCTCTTGCGGTTCCCTCTATTTACCCTGTTATATGCGTGATAAAGCGTGAAGCAAGTAAAAAGTTATGTATTTTAATGATTTGTATAGTATACTATACGTATATAGTGGTCCCATCCATAATGACTAAAACGCGACGGTACTAGGTTCGATGGCCAAAGGAAAAGTGAAAAAGTGTGCCTTCACAATAGGCTTCCTCTATCCTATGGAGGAAAGAGTAAAGCAATTTTTTAAATACTGATATCATATAAGTAAATGTAAATCTGTGGTGTAAAGGTGGCTCTAACCGTATGCAAAGTGATACGTCGAAACTAACCTTATATAAATTAATTAACTTTTTAAAAAATAACTTTATGTAATAATAGTCTATGGTCTACATGGATTGATGGACTGTCAAACAAGTGAACAACTTGTTAGCAAAGATTTTGAATGAAATTATTTTTTATATAAACCTTTGGATGGCCATTACAATTTGAAACAATAAAAGTGAAACAATAAAAGTTATTAATGTAACACATTTTTAAATATTACTTACGTTACCCATCTTTTCCGTTCTCAAAACCTTTCTACACAAAATTTTAATCTAGATTCTAGATTAGATCTAGATTTAATTATATATATTGTAAAACGTAATAAATAATTGAACTTTATATCACTTGTACGAACGCTCTAGTAAACTGAATAATTTATTTTTTACGCTTCAGTAAATAAAAATACCAAGCAGCCTTTGTTTCTGTCACATGCACTGTAACAAAATTTTCAGGAGAAATGCCTTCGCGACGAACCATAAATAATAGAGTTTCGTTCTGACGTGAATGAGAACTACATCCGTCCCTCTTACACCAAATTATAACTAGATTTATATATTGTCCTCTCTTTCACATCTATTGAAATAAAAGGTTTGCGGGGTATTGCCATCTCTTTCGCGCGTATTGCGACAACATTTTCCTCTCTTTTAGTCACCGCGGTGCATCTTTAGTGTGATTGTCGTATACAGTGTTTTGCTCTTGATGTTTTTACTTTTTTTCTTATAATTCTTTTAAAAGTAAACGTAGAAAATTTATATTATACGAAAAATCCTTTTTTTTATCTTAAACACACTATTTTTAACAAACGCCTAATTGACGGTGCGTCAACTAGGTACAGTACATAAGTACGTCACACTAAACCAGATTTTCTCAAATTTCGATACTAAAAATTTCTAACTTAAATATTTTTATATTGTCTATGTATCTTATTAGACTAATCTCAATATTGAGTTCTACCATCAAGTACCAATTTCTAAAATGAACGGAAAGCGAACAAAAACAAAGTGTCTCAACCTTAACCTTATTTACTAATATCATTATTTATTTGTGTACCATAATTTTAGTACATATTCTTTGGACGAGTCAAAACAGTAAGAAATTTACACACTTTTTCATTTTATTTCTTAAAACATTTTAAAACATTTTTTTTTAACTTCACGCTTTATTCCTTACATAGGAGAGTAGGCAGAGAGAACTGCAGGAAACATAGCAAACTAGTGTTAAGACACTCCGTTGGTTAGTCTCGGCTTACTCCGTCCCCGCTTTCCGTCTTTTTCGAGGCATTGTATGTTGAGTGGCGGAACTTAACGTTGTGTTTTACCTAGTTGCCAGAGCGAAGAAAATGAAAATAGAAAAATCCATCTTCCCCGGGTGGGAATCAAACCCAGAAACCGTCGCGTTACAGACAGATTTTGCGCCTCCGCGCCACGTTGGTCCTCATATCAACCTATTAATAATATTTTAGATAAAATTTAAAAACAATAAAGCTCGATTACCGAAAAGCCTCCCTAAAAGCTTATCCGATTACTATATATCGATATACCGGAAGTGACGTATGACCGCGATTTGCCATGATCTTAGCGAGGATGGATCTGAACAGTGATTTACTGTGGGGAAAAGCGAGATTTATGAGATGACGGAAGTTGTAGTGGCTTTCTATCATATATTGAAAATAATTTTGGGTTTCTACATAAATAGTATGGGAGGAGAAATTGTATGTGTTTAACGTACAAATTTTTTCAGTGTAATTCTTTAAGTAAACATAAATATAAAAAAATTATGTAAAGATGAGAATTCATTATGATTAATATGGATTCTATAAACTATGTATCAACAGTAATACAGTTAATATTTATGATGAGAACATATAGTACATATGAGTTAAAACAGTACAGACCAAGTGTCTGTAGTGTCAATTTAATTTCAAATAAAAAAAGTTGTAATTCTTGATATTAAAATACAAACAGTGAATAATTGAGCATTCTCATAATAAATATACTATAAATCTACAGAGTCTTGAAATTCTTATATGCTTTTATACAACTTATATCGCTGTTAGCATCTCTGTAGGGAGATTTTTACAAATTTCCGCTACCCAAAGACCATTACAAAGAACAATCAACGCGGCGTGATGTAGAGCGCATGGCTCAGTGGTGAGAGCGCCTGCACGGTTCGCAGGAGGGCGCGGGTTCGAGTCCTACTGCGTTCAAATTTTTATATGTTTTCTTTAAGTATTTTTTCTATCCTCAGTGTGGATTAACACTTTAAAAATCATAAAAATATTTAATAAAAAAAAAATAGCATTCTCTCTCGCCAAACGATTGTTCTTGTTCTTCTTCTCAGTGGTGAGAGCGCCTGCAGGGTTCGCAAAAGGGCGCGGGTTCGAGTCCTGCTGCGTTCAAATTTTTATATGTTTTCTTTAAGTATTTTATCTATAGAGTATTTCTCGTTGTCGTCCAATTATGAAATTTTACAATAATATAGCTTACTAACTTAAAATAGTAGTAAAATTTAAAAATGGCAATTTATAGATGTCCCAAAAAGCAATTACAAACTTATACTGTAATTTATTTCCTACATAATTGAGTGCATATGACTGCAAATATAAGTTTGTAAATTTTTTCCATAATACATAGTGTTTACTTCCCGCAATTCCTTCAACCTTACAACCCTTGGTGCTATAGTCGCTCTTCTAATTACTTTTTATATCCTTTACAACCAACCATATATAGAAAAATAATTGTAATTGAAAAAAAATCCTGTCAGCTTCTTTCGTCTATAAAATGTCTTTTCGGATCTTAAGCCGTTTTATGTGGATTGAATACCACAGAAGTCAACAGAAACGGGCTTTTACGTTTTGCTACGGTTCCTTCACTAGCGTGAACAGCGTTAAACTGTAAACCAATATTTATAGATTCTTGCAAAAGTTTTATTGGATATTATTTTTGACCGGTACAAAAGTTTATTAAATATATCTTATTATTATTATTAAATATGTAAGTGAGTGAGGCCTAAATAGACTAAATAACATTGCCACTCATCGTGTACGGAAAGCGGATCATAATGCGACATTAACCGTGAACTTACAAAAATTCAAGAATAATACCGCAATAAAATATGAATGTATATTACAGGTGTGGTTTCAAAACCGTCGTGCAAAGTGGAAGAAGCGTAAGAAGAGTACAAACGTGTTCCGGTCTCCTGGCGCCTTGCTGCCCTCTCACGGCTTGCCGCCTTTCGGGGCGGGCGACGTGTGCGGCCCGGGGGTGTTCGCTGACAGACCATGGTCCATGCCCGCTGGTAAGAAGCTATTTAGTATAAGTAGTAGTATATCATGCTTAAGTTAAGTTAAATTTAATCAAAAGAAGATTCGTTATACGTAATATATGTATATAATTTAGCATTAATTTAAATTATTATGTATATGCATTTGCAATACTAAATTAGTAGGTTTTAAAAGAAATATTTAAGTTATCACGTATAAGTCTTTTAAAACCTGCAAATTTGATAATTTTTCTTATATTTATACGAGATAAATCAAACCGTAGAAAAGGTCGTAGTGCTTTCATTTTATTTCGTTACTTTTTTGTTGTCTTCACACTTTACTTCACACCCTACTTTCCCACACATGGCAAGGCAGGCAGAGGTAACTGCAAGAACCATAGGAACCTAGTGTCAAGATACTCTGTTGCTTAAAGCAGGATTTTCATTTCTCGTTACTTATATATAACTGAGTTTACAGTGAAAATATATTTCTATAATAAAGCAACCTTCCTCCACCAGGTCTAGGCCAGCTGTCGCAAGGCGGCGTCTCCATGGGCGGTTTCGGCGCGGGTGCGCTCCCGCAGCTCGCCGCCGACCTCAATCCCTCGCTTCCGATCAGCTCCGTCGCGTCACAACCTTACCAGTCACATTACCCGCTTAATTCGCTTGGTGAGTGGTTTTTATAAAATATTAACGTGATGTGAAGATATGTGTATTTTGAATTAGTTTATAACAAAAGTAAATTATAACAAATGTATTAAAAAAGTCTTAGAATATTAAATTTTTGTTTAGACATATTTTGTTTTCTAAATAGAAGAGAACGTATGATGTAATTGTCGATTAGTGGTATTACTTAGGTTCGAAGATTATATAGATATAGTATTAACATAGTATATTAATTTTTATATATATTTTTTAACAATCTCTGTAAATCATCGTCTTAGTATAGTAACATATTAACATGTTTTTCTACCACGATCAAATTAAAAGGCAACATATGTAGATATATATTTAAGTCATCGAATGCTGTATAATTTTTTTTAAATTACAATTAGAATAAATTTGTTTACGATATTAAATCCCGTCACATTGCTACCTTAATGAATGCGGTTACGATTCCCATGAGAGAAATATTTTTTTTTCATCTTTTTGGTTAAAAGACAAAGCGAAGCATTCCTTTATTCAATAGTCAATCATACTGCTATTAGTCAGTAAAAAAGGCGTGGCACAGAGGCGCAGTGTCTACCTATGAACACGACGGATTGTGGATTCGATTCCCACTCGAGTAAGATGGGTTTTTCATTTCCATTTTCGTCGCTTAGCAACTAGGCAAAGCGTTGAGTTCCGCCACTCAACACGCAATGTCTCTAAAAAGGCGGAATACAGGGAACGGAGTGTCTTAACACTAGGTACCTACAGTTTCTGCGGTTCCTTCCGCTTACCCTGCCATGTGCGGCTTAAAGCGTGAAGCTATAGTAAAAAAAATAACATTTATATTTAAATTAATAAGGAGACACCATGATGTCGTACTGCAACAACATCAGCGGGCAGGGCGGGCAGGGTGGCCTGGAGGGCTCTCCGACGCCGCCGCACATGGGGCACTGTGGGAACAACGCCTCGCCTACCACCTCTGGTAAGAACTCGTAATATACTCCTTGACACGGTAAATATTACTTGGATGTTTCGATTGAGATCGTCGTGGCGTAGCGTCTGCCTGTGCCTGGGGAAACGGATTATTTTATTTCAATTTTCTTCGCCCTGGCAATTAGGTTAAGCGCAATGTTGAGTCTGCCACTCAACTCGTAAAAGACAACAGGGAACTGAATGTCTCAACACTAGGTTCGGATGGTTCTCTTTGCGTACACTAAAACGAACTACTTCTAAAAAGAAAAAAAGAAAAAAGAAATTAAAAAGAAATACTTGGATAAGTTCACTTTCTGGACACTTGCTAAGTTACGTAATATAAGCTATCCCGGTTGCGCGGAGCGGCATCCGACTGTAAAAGCCATTGCTGTGAATTACATCAGTGTCAAAGAGTTTCGTCACTAAATCAATATTTTTTTGTTCAAGTGTAGTGTCTTGTCACTAAACTCTCTCTGCAAATTACATTCTGCATACTATACTTATATTTATTTGTTTATTATATCAGCTTAAAGTCAATATCCCTCAGTAACTATTTTAACAGTTTTAGAACCGTTCAATTAATCGAAAGATTCTTCATCCCTTTAGCAACATGTGTAGTTATAAAATATTAATTAGTTTATACAAGTAGAACATTGGTCGCTGTATCTCAGAGGTAATATTTAAAAGTAATATCAGAGGTAGTCTAGAGGTAGGAGGTAGAAGAGGAGAAGGTAGTATCTAGAGGTAGATTGTACACCTTATATAAGATGTTTTAATTAAGTATGAAACGAACTGATGAAACAAAGTTTTTTGTAATTGTAGAAAATGATTGGCATTATCGAGTGCCAGTCACATTCAAGCAAGTAAAATTATGAGGCCAGTTTCTGAGTCATTGTTCTAATGAATCTTGTTCTAGTTTAAACAATGATGTCATAAAATGATGCGACTTAGGAAAAGTACCGAATATGATCTTAATTTTAGACTTTAGTTTTTTAAAGTGAAATGCTTTAAAAAAGGAGAAAAAAACAAAGAAAGTCCCGTTAAGTTTCTTACGCCGATTGTTCTCAAGTCTGAGCCATTAACTTTAGCGAACCTTTGGTAAATTAAACTATTTGTCGTTCAAAAAATAAACCCTGTAAGTTCTTATTCTGAATAAAACTATTTGACTCTGACTTTATAAGCTGGCTTCTGGTTTCATTATTCTTAACTAGATATGAGTAAAAATATATAGAGAGTTGAAAATGTTAACATATTTTTTTATTATTGCTTACTTATTATTGTGTTATTGTAAGAATTGACTATATTTTCCGGGACAATATGGAAATCATTGGAAAAATGAAGGCATTATATCTAGCGTCTTAAGTTTTAAAATTTCATTTAACATATGTTGTATGTATTTCATTTAACATATATATTTATAAACTTTAGGCGGTGGGGCGGAAGGAGAAGACGAAGTATGGCGTGGGCACAGCATCGCGGCGCTAAGGCGACGCGCCTCAGAGCTTTCGGCTGCTATCCCGCCTTACTTGCAACTTAACTACGACGCACACAGCCCCGTCTACTGACCGCCTCGTCGATGGCCTAAACTACATCGCCAATACTGATAGACTACGTCACACCGTACACGTACGTCACGTGTTATCAGCTTAGAACTCCATATATAAAGAATAGCGATTTAAGTAGATATCCTTTTGTATTAAAAATGCTAAGTTTTGCTGAATATTGCCCATATATTATCAATTTTCATCAGTCAAAATATACTATTACAATTTTTTTTTCTTTTTAAGCTTAAAAAGTTTGTAAGCTCCTTATTTAAATTAAAAAAAAATAACGACTGTGTGAACAATTCATTTGAACTTAATTACAGTGAGATTGTTCTATAGTAAAAATTAATTTATTTTCAACAATATTTCGGCTCCTAAATACAGTAATTCAATAAATATATATAATATATATACGTATATGATTGACTAAACAATACGCAGCTTATTTACGTAAAACAAAAATTTAATCAAAATTGCCAAAATGTATATAAGCTCTTAATATAAACATATGTATACGAAAAAAGCTCCTTGTACAGACAATATGAGGGTAACATTATAAAGTTACCTTATTATATTAAATATTATCTTATATTTCAAATGTAATTACATCGAACTAACTGTTTTACCTTAGGGTAAGGTAAATAGGTGAGGTAAAAGGCTATGCTTAAAGTTAAAGAAAAATACGTACATATTAATAAAAGCAACCCTTTCTCTACCATTCATTTCTGTAATAGCCATAGCTGTATTAAAAACTGGTGTAAATAATTTAAATATCGACTTCTGACTCGTGGTATTTAAGTATAATGTAATTTTAGTGTAAAATGTGAGCTGTATCCGAAAATACTATTGTATACGCGTTCGTACAATAATAAATAAATATATAACAATATATTTATTTAAGGCATAGTGTAGACATTCCATACTTAGGTTATGTAATATTAAATATAGTAACATAATATATTCATATATAACTATGTGTAATAGAAACAAATTTTATTGTTCTTTAATTCTTGATGTATGTCAACTGTACTGTACTGAACTGTGCTAGGTTCAAGCTTAGGTGTTACGTTCGCTGGAAGTAGTAAAGGAAAATAACTGTGGAACTAAACTGTAATTTAATACAAGCAGTTGGCTTTTTACTTCTACATAACAGTAAACAGTCACTCAGTCTGTCTCATAATATAGTCCATTTTACGTCTCATACATTTAGTCCAAACTTTTTTCCTTGTTTTTTTACCATATTTCTGTTAGCAACATTTGCTGTAAAATGTTGTTTTCTTTTTGTTGTAATAAAATTTTACAGCAATTATGTTTGTTATATTTATTTACATTTACAGTGAGTTACTTTAATACTTGAATACTGATTTGTTTTTCGCTATGCCTTTATTGGTTACATAGTATAATAGCATAATACTTACTTAAAGTACGTTTTTACAGAATATTTGGTTTATAAATGTCCAAAAACTTTGTCACGCGATCACATTCACTTCTATGATCTGTCACAATATAGATATATAAAGTAACTCATAATTTTATATATATATATATATATATATATATATATATATATATATATATATATATATATATATATATATATATATATATATATATATATATATATATATATATATATATATATATATATATATATATATATATATATATATATATATATATATATATATATATATATATATATATATATATATATATATATATATATATATATATATGTTTATTTAATAAATAAATAGTAAGTAAGAAAGTCATATTACAATTTGTTTGGAATGAAGCCACTCTACAGTAATCTCTAGGCAAGTGGTTGGAAGTTCCTATTTAATATTTCGTTAGTATAACAAATTCTGTACATTTTTCTATGTTTTTTTTAATTTATTGTAATGTAATAGAGCCGTCCGTTATTTTGTATGGTATATTGTAAGTTTAATTTGAACTATTGGTTTTAACAATACTAAGAATTTGGTTTTACTTTTGGTTATAAACCTGCCGTTGTCATGTCATATTATATAGGACAATAACATTTATAAGGAGAAAAGCTTCATATAAAATTTTAAAAGTTTCAATTCTTATAACATAAAGCGCGTCGTTAAGTTACGCCACCCAGTATGTAATGTCCCGAATTCAATCGAAAAACAGAGAACAGGAGAGTTTTGACACAAAGATGAGAAATGAAGCTTTTTATTAATAAAACAACATACATATATATATACATATATAATTTCAACTAAATATACTTTTTATTTCAACATAATATGTAATAAGATGTCATTTCCACAATATTGCAAGCTGTCACAGCGGGCTTATAAATAAGGTGCCGTTGTAATTTTCAAAGTTTGAACCAAAGTAATAAGAAGTTTATTTTTCAAATAAATTAGAAACTTTACATACTTTACTTTGTCATACTTAATTTTGTTTCGTTTTTTTGCTTGTAACTTGTTTTTTTATATTTAAATAATATTTCGTAATATCATCATATTTTACTAACTAGAGAATTTTTTGTGTGTATTTAAATTTTGGGTCACTATTTTTTTACTATCAATGTTCCAAGGTTTTTTTTTACATTTTGATGTAAATACAGAGCGTAGTGTCAGTATCACTAAGTCCCGCATATACTTTCACAGACTACTGTAACTGCTACTTTAATAACTACTGTCAAAATCTCATTTATTGTATAGAAATAAAGGACTGAGTGTTGAAAAATAAATAATTCTTTAAATAATAATTTAATGACAAAAAATTACAATCTTCTATTATATAGGCTCTTCATAATAAAATGATGAATGATCAAAATGAGCTTTCTGTATACAATTTACCTATAGAAAGCTGCATATAAAGTGCATATGTCATTACTTAGATATTTCAGTGAATTGTCTGAAGCATTGTATTGTATAGCTACGTAGTACGGAATGTTAGATTTAAGTATTAATACATACATACGATAGACAATGTTCATTTTTTGGTGTTTTTATTTGAACCTAACCTAACCTTGGACAAGAGAAGAGCTTTATAAGTAAGTAGTATAAAGAGGAAGAGTTTACGTGTACATTAAGTTCATTGAACACTGTTTGCTTCCCATTTTCTACATATTTAGAGAAATTGTGTGTTGAATAAAGAACGCGATCTACCAGCACCAAGTATGCCTCATGATTTTAAAAATCATTTAATGCCTTTTGCACATAAAAATATAAATATTATATAATTGTATGAAGCAAGCGGGATATCATGTATATTTTTTAATTAAATGAATTAAATAAACAAGATTAACTATTACGTAAAGAATTTCAAAATTCAATAATAATTACTAACAAATATTAATTCTTGATTTACTAAAATAATGCGCTATTTCGTCATAAGGTGGTGCCATCTGTTATTTTAGAAATCCTTTATTTTAAAATATTTTTCAATAAGAACCACATTATTTTATTGTCGCTTTTGATCGCTAGATGGCGCTTATAATATTTTACATTGCCATCTATCCACAAGTGATACAAGCATTTGTGCCTAAAAGAACTATTGTTATGTGTGTTTAGTGTGTCTATGAGCCGCTAGATGGCGCTGACTTACAGTGGTAACGCATATTGATAAAATAAGAAACACTAATTAGTTTGCATATTAAAAATGTCTATAAAATCACAAAAATCTTTAAACGATGAGTGTTCAGAGATATTTGAAAGGAGTTACTCCGTTAGAAGTGCTTCAGATGAGAGCTTATCGGGGTTTGTATTCTATTTATGTTTAGTAAAAAAATAAAAGTATTTCCTGTTAGGTTGGCATTGCAATATCAAATTTTTTAAGTAATTAATTTGTGAAGCATTTTGTGTTCATTACAAATAAAATCAGCTTTAAGCTCGTTCATTTAATATGAAATATCTTGAAAAATATATATCCAGTTGTTTTCATATTAGAGTAGGGACTCTACTCTATAGTAGCATATATTTAAATTTTGCAAAACATGGCGAAAATTTAAAAAATATTAATTCCCTATTTTAAGTGAATTCACTACACTACAAATTGACATTTTAACAAAAAATACAAATTAAAACTTAATAAATATAAAAAATATACCTTAATATACTACAAGTACGTTGATGTTCAAATAAAGTGACGACGACGAGGAATCTTTGTCACGGGAGCTTTTGAAAAAGTTAACACCGGCAGTCCTCAGTAAGCTCAGGAGGAGCTTTAAAAAGGCCAAAGAGAGGAATGCAAAGAAAGATATAGACAGGTATATTACAATCTCTATTATAATATATATAACCCAAACAATATTTATTACAATGTTTATAACCATATATAAAATCTTTCATGGAGCAGTGTACTTTTTTACAATAGAATCCCAGAAAACGTCCAACAACACTCTGTATCACAATTTAAAATAATTGTGAAGACGTTTGTGTGTTGAAAGTTATTACCTGATTAATGATTTTTTAAATGATAACACACCTTGGGAATGAAATGCTCGCTCCGGTCTGTATCAAACGTGTCATTATCATAAATTAATAACTGTAAAATTCTATGACCATTTAAAAAATATGTCCCGCTGAGTTTCTCACGCTGTTTTTTCTCAGGTCTGAGGCATTAATTTTAGCGAACCGGTGGTAATGTTACTGACGTTCAAAAAAGCAAATCATGTATTCTTATTTTGAAAAAAAAAAGTATTTGAATATATAACCTAATAAATCTTAGGTCAGACTTAATTCAAGTGCTTAGAATGTGTTTTCTAATCGATCTAATAAGGTAAAAATTTAGGTAAATTCTATTTATTATATAACAAGTAATATTTACTTCCACATTACAAAGGCGAGTAGAAGAGGTGATGCGAGCGGCGGCCGCAGAGGAGGGTATAGAGTTCGCGGCGTCAGCGCCTGCGACGCAGAACCCGCTGTTCCTGGACGAGAGCGACTTTGTTGCAGCTTTTACTAATATATTTGGCATGTTTATATAAACACTTGTTAACTAAGTCAATGCATAAGTTTAAAAGTAGTAAGTTATACATATTAGTAGTCCTTGATCGTAAGTTTATTTGTATGATGATGATGGTGATGGTGATGATGATGATGATAATGATGATGATGATGGTGGTGATGGTGGTGATTATGATGATCGTGGTGAAGGTAATGATAATGGGGATTGTGTGTGGGTAAGTTCTATTATTTCATTCCTCCTGATAATTGAGTGATTTTGTTTCTGGATAAACTAAATTCAATATTTATTTTACCTTGTAAGAAAAACTACACGTGGCTGTTTATACTACTCTCGTGCTCAATCATATATACTATTATGCCAATTACAATTGTTAGGAAGAGTAATTAAGTAAGATATACGTGTATGGAGAAGCGATATAATACTTATATAACATGTTCATTTTATTTAATTTTAAATGTAGGTATATATGTGTCTTTGTGTTGTTGTTTGTGTGTATGTGTGTGTTTGTGTTTGTGTATGTATGAGTGTGTATAAATAATGGAAATAACCTGTTTCAGGCCACAAGAAATACACGACGCACGCGCAGCATCTGTTCCGCACGCTGGACCCGTTCAGCAGCGGGCGCGTGTGGTGGCGGCAGTTGGTGGCGCGGCTGGCGGCGGCGGGCGCGCGCTCCACCACCGGGCGCAGCGAGCGGTGGACGCCCTTGGGGGCGGGGAGGGTAATACGCCTAGAACACTGTAAGGTGAATGGAAACTTATTGGTTTTTTATTTTAACATTGTTCGACCGCCATAGCAGAGACGTAACGTCTATCTGTAAGCGCGTTGGATTGTGGATACAATTCTCATGAGGGGATTAGATGTTTCTATTTCCATTTTCTTCGTTCTGGCAACTACGCAAAGCGCGACGTTGAGTTTCGCCACTCAACACGCGATTCCTAGAAAAGGGCGGAAAGCAGGAATAGAGCTGCGGAGTGTTTTAACACTATGTTCCTATGGTTTCTGCAGTTCCATCTGTCTACCTTGCGGGATAAAGCGTGAAGCTATAAAAATATGTTAGGTTCCTTTGCAATTATTGTAAAGTATAAGATGAGCAGTTACTTCTAAAGATTTGATACTTTGTTTGTTCTATACGAGGCAATATATATATTCCCAATGTATGTAGATCCTACAATGTCAAACTCATTTCAATTACAATCATTTCTTTCTCGTACTCTTTTATAGTACCTAACATTTTTTCTTATTATTATGGCTTGTTTAAGTTAAATAATTTAAAGGTACGCAATTTCTGAAAAGTTAATAGTGATGATGGAGTTTTTTGATAATATTTATTTTACGTTAGTTATGGCATGTAGAATATAATACTTCGTCATATTTTTGTTTTCTGGTTTACTTTTTTAAGTGGTTTAAGGCTTTCGGTTAGAGCAGCGTTAATATTAATTAGCATGGTATATCTAAGATTCTATATATTATTACGTTTCAGAGAGAACCAATAGTGAAGCTCGTCAGTATACAGCGCGAGGAGTCCTTCTGTTACGCGGCGGTGTCGCGCGGCGGCCGCGTAGGCGTGTACGGCGGGGACATGCAGCTGCTGACTGCCTATGAGGTAGATATCTGTGAGATAGTTCATTAAAATGTTTTAAATAAATGATAATAAGAAATAAATCAAGAACTTTATTACTCCACATAATGTAAGTATGACAAAAAAGTTATTTCTAAGTTCTAAGAAGTTTCCAGAGCGAAGAAAATAGAAGAGGAAATATCCATCCTCCCCGAGTGGGCATCGAACCCAGAAACCGTTACGTTACAGGCCGACGTTGCGCCTCTGCGCCACGACGTATTGTTTACAATTATGTGAGACTGACGCTTGTACTAAGCCCTATGCTTGTGTTAGTAGTCGCCAGGCTCTAATTCACGAAGATGCTTAATACATAGGTGTGCACCCACAATACATTACGCAGAGTGTGCGTAGTGTTATTACTAGTTAATAGCAGCGTTTTACCTGAAATAAAACGCTTATTAATTTACTTACCTTATTCGAAGCTTTATTAAATGAGATAGGCACATCCGTTTCCCGCTTAGCTGTTTCCTTCTTAAGCCACGCCTTCTCTGACGTCACTTCCACTAGGCAGCACCGGCGCTTTTGGTAGGGGGCGCAGGTATAATAGCGCAGGCGCAGGTGATAATACTCTCTAGGGACGAGGCACACTCCGTCCCCCCCCGCCCGGTGACGCTGTCAAGACCAATTGAGGTCAACAGCATTCAAGCCAATTTCGAGAAAAAAAAAAAAAAAGGTGATAATACTCATTGCGTTTTACTAGTACACCAGGCAGCGGTAAACCGCAAGCTTCGAATAAGGTAAGTAAATTAATAAGCGTTTTATTTCAGGTAAAACGCTGCTATTAATTTGACTGTCCCTTATTCGAAGCTTTATTAAATGAGACGTGTCTGTTATCGCCTGGTGGAAGTGATCAACGCCAATGTGACAGTATGTACTGATATACGGATTGTTTATAAAGATTAACACAAAATAGCACGAGGACAACATAACCTGTCGCTCGAGTTTGATATTAATTATGGTCGAAAGTGTATTCGAGACAAGTTATATAAATATTTCAATTAACGGTAACCAAATAAGACATACTTGGTAAATAAATAAAATAATAGAATTGATATTGCAAAGATACTCAAGTCACAATAAAAGTGAAACGATCACGTAAACACTTCAAGTCAAATAATAGAAGTAAAAAATCAGGTCACTTACCGATTCATGACCAGATTTAATTCAATGCATATAATACTTTGTAAAAGTATCCTGTGAACGCCACCTCTTTTTTCCCATTCTGCAAATTATTTCTGGCCAGAACCTCGTCAAGGGCTTGATTACCAATTCTAGAGGCAACAGCAGATCGAACGCTGCCAAGAGTAGTTGACATACCAGCAACAATAAGGGTTTTGATTCAGCAACCAATCAAGGTACAAGATGCAAGTCTGAACTCACATTTTATGTTAAGAAAAAGATTAAATGATTTATATTTTCGATCGATTATTATTTTTAATATTCGATCCTCTAGCTATGCCTTTTTAATGTGATCCAAAAATTCGTATTTAGTTTCACATTTTCTTCATTAATTGAACCTTCCATCCTTACTGTCTGTATGAAATAAAGCCAGTCTGAACCAAGCAGTGGCCAAAAAATAATACGGAATAGCCTTTAAAAACACAGCTGTCCATGTCCACCGTCAGCAACGTCAAAGGTGAAATCTCCTTCTTAAACAAAGAGACAGCAAGATAGCACAGTGTCGTTGCATTTGAAAATGATTACACATGACAATATTATAACTATACATATAATATTGACACTTTTTCGCCAATATCCCAGATAAGATCTTTCGACGACTAATAAGTTCACGTAGTGCTATGTATACCACATAATGTACACAAGTGACAATCTGTTTCATACAGCAATATGGAAATTATTATTATTAAATTACCATTTAAAAATTAAATAAAAATTCAATAAAATTCGGCAATTTTACTGGATTTTGGCTCAAGGTGATATATTTTGTAAGATCCATCTCAAACAATGCATCTTTTTCATGGAATGACACACAATTTACGGGATGACGTCAGCAAGACTCCTGGAGGAGTCTTAATTAGACTCTTATAGACTATCCCCATATTTACATACTTCCATTGTCAGTTCCAGCACTTTTGGAGGAGGTGATCCTGTCGTCATGTCTACGCCCACTTTGTTCAAGCCAAGATCATAAAAGATCATAAATTGGTCTGATATTGCGCGCATTCGCTCATATCTGAACACTTAAACGCTTGTCTCCATAAGAGGGCGTCAAGAAAATAAATTCTATAATCATGATTGAGATAATGGTGAAAGAAAAACTGAAGCGAGATTGAAAGTCCAAGGCAAAGGCGTAAGTCAGTACACGAGGTCGACAAGTTGCGAACAGGTCTATCATTGGAGCTCCCCATAAGAGAAACGCCGAGCTTTTACATGCGAATCATACGTGATTTGGGGCTCCCTCGCAGCATCAGTGTGACTGTTGTTAATTCCATAGATATAACCAGCTCTTACATGGATGTGGCATTGATCAAGAATCTGAAACGCCCAATATATATCAAGTCCAAGAGAGATTCTGGTTTCGTCTTGCCCTCGTGGCGTACAGGCTCTACCATTGACCATTTGTAGGATTAAACAGTGCTGTGCTCCAACAACAGACACATCTCTGTGTATACAGCATCATGACATGACATCAGCACCTGTGACCAGTATCTTGTGTATACCCAAAAACCGGCGAGTGGCAGGTTTTTAGTTAAGCTTGTCAAGCAACATCTGACGTTAGAGAGAAAATATCAGGGCGGTTCGAAATAAGTATCGACCACCTGCAATTTTGTAGCCACCACATAAATTTGTCTATTGCAAGTTGGAAAATAGCGTGGCTCATCTTGCTCGCTTGTTTATCTTCAATATTTTGTTCATTATTCCGTTAACCTTCGACTTAAGGCTGACACCAATGCTGGAATTTCGAACCCAGGCAGGCTTTTGCGGCTTGTCTAAGGAATCCAAAGAATTCCTAAGAAGACCAGGCTTTTTCTAACAGATTTGGATGATTTTCCATGATTTTCCATCCTTTTTGCTTCAGAAAATCTATGACATTTCATTTCTTAGGATGGAACAGCTTTGGCTGGGTACCAGGAATTCATCCAAGAATATAAGAATTCTTGTTCTCTCTTAGAACCGGCGCTACGCAGTTTCATATTGCCACAAATGTTCATGGAGCCATACTCAGGCCGAATCCTCCTATTGATATGCAAAAGGCGTAGGGAACTCATAGCTTTGCAGATATGAGCCGTTTGTTTTTGAACCATTGATGAAGGAAAACTTGTGAGTGATCGCTACCTCCTGCAAAACTGTTCTTTCATCTCCTTTATATTTTTTCATATCGACTCATTCGAGCATCTGCACTTTTGAATTGACAGCACAGGCTGAAGGGTATGCGATACCCTGATATTTCTCCTAGGCAATATGGTGGAACCTCTATACGTTCCCGTGAATGCACCAAGCAACCTGCTTGAACAGCCAACAGTCTGAATCAGAATCTTCGCTTTGAAGAGACTTGATAATGCTCATCTTTAACCAGTCATCCTCTGACTTTGATGTCACGTATTTTGCCAAAAATTTTGCACAACATTGCCTTGAAAATGACCAAATATTCAGCTTTGTGGCTGGCAGCCTAAATGCCACCCTGCGTAGATGGGGCAATATGACTGCAATGTAGACGTGTGTAACTGCGGTTACAACAAGCTGCAAACCCCTGGGAGGGCTTAAAATTTTGAATAGGGACCTGAAAACGGCCTTGTTACATACCTGAAGCTGCCTGCGTAGCAGCAACAGCTATTATTTTGAGCAGGCCAAAAGCGATCAATCAAACATTGCCTGCAAATTACCCATTATTCGGTACTTCCAAAATGAATTAAACCTTTTGGCTATCAGTTCAAAACACCACCATGCAGAGGTGGGACATCATGAGAGCAATGTGTAAGGATGTAACTGCGGTTACATCAAGCAAAAAAACCCTGCCAGGGCATAAAATTTTGAATCCCTGCGGAGGATTCTTTTAAAGCTGTCTGCGAGGCAGCAGTCACAGTAACTGCGTTTATAAAAGCTGAAAAACCCTGCGAGGGCTTAAAAATTTCGAGTCCCTGCGAGGGACTCTTTTAAGGCTGTGTGCGAGGCAGCACTCACAGATAACTGTGTTTACCAGAAGCTGAAAAGCCCTGCGAGGGCTTGCAATTTAGGCTCCTGCGAGAGACCATGTGACTTTCTTGCCTGCGAGGCAGAAATGCTGCGAAGAACTCCTTTAAAGCTGTCTGCGAGGCAGCAGTCTCGTTTATTGTTTTGTTTTTGAGTAAGCCAAAAGTCACTCTGCATAGGTAGGACTGCACGTGTTGGTGGTATAAACGTGACTGCGTTTACAAAAAGCTGAAAAGCCCTGCGAGGGCTTGCAATTTAGGCCCCTGCGAGAGACCATGTGTCTTTCTTGCCTGCGAGGCAGAAATCACTTAACCTTTAATTCCACTGGCACTTCTTAAGATAACGTTTGCAGAAAACATTTCAGTTGACTGCTTAATTCATTGCAGAGCCATTGTATTAATAAAGTCGTAGTGTCACTGCAGAGTCATTTTATTATTGACATCTCATTTCTATTATTTCAGCACGGTGGCCACAATTATCTGTTGAGCTATTCTGAAAGATACTAGATTAGCAAAAATCGTTTAATTTTTTTTTTTTGATGCTTCATAATTCTTCGCCGACAAAGTCTCGTAAATTATTATGTAAACCTTCACTTTGATTAAAAGCACACACATGAAGCAGCAAAATTTGTATCAGCATGTCGAGTGGTTTTATATTAACCTTTTTTTATTATTTTTTTTTTTTGTCACTCCTTAAATGCTAAGAAAAGCCTGGAGTAACATTGTACAATTTAAACCTCTGAAAAACTACACTGAGCATTTGTAAAAAGGCAATCGAAGCCTTAGTAATTAAAGGCTTTTTTAATTTTGTACTAGAAGAGAGAGTAAAGATTATTTTACACTGTGGGTAGTGGGTAGTACCCACTCTTAATAGATTACTCACATTTGACATGAACACTTTATTATAAATAGTCGATCAGACGCATCAAACATCTTTTACAAAATTTTGTAGGTACTCACATGACAGTGGTTCCCTCTCTGGCTTGCAAGTTCCTCTTCAAGCCTTTTCGAAGACTTCTTGAAATATTAGATACGTTCATATAGCTTTCTCCTCTTTATTTTTACGTTACTTATGCCATGAATTGCTTGTTAACGAGGAGTGTCTGGTAGTGACCAGAGCTGGAACTTAAACTTGTATTCGGTGACCTTCGTCGTTACCGACTTGACGTAGACGAAGGCCCTAGAACTTCAATACATTATCCATACCAAATACAAAAACACAGGTCCCCGAAAGGAGTAAAAAACACCATATATAAATAACAAATACCATATATAAATAACAAATACCATGTATAAATAACAAATCGCATCACCATTATCAGCGTGACAAATTTACAAAGTTAAACTTTAATAAAAATTTGAAGGTAGACTTGCAAATAATATCAGTCTGAAATTACTTATTTCATAGATTGAACAACAGTAATTTAAATTTATTTAAAGAAGGAAAATGTAAAAAACTTACATGAAAAATCCTCAAGTCAAGTTGATATTTTAAGAAAAATACCTTTAAAGAGTCGGATTTGTACGTCGTTATAGACGTCCGACTCGGCGGGAATGAAAAACGCCAATGAGTATTATCACCTTTTTTTTTTTTTCGAAGTGGCTTGATTGCTGTTGACCTCAATTGGTCTTGACAGCGTCACCGGGCGGGGGGGGACGAAGTGTGCCTCGTCCCCAGAGAATAAAATGAGCATTAATGGCTGCTCAGAAGAAGGTGTGTAGGGCGGTCATGGACCGACTGGCCCCGCCGCGCCGAGGCGCGGTCGTGCCGTTGTGAGAGATGGGCCGCGTCGCCTGTTACGGCGGCGACGGCGAGACTTTGGTACTGAGGAGTGTAACCTTCCGTTGTAGTTACGGTTGGCTACAGTAATTGGGTCATCGGGGTCTAAAAGAACGCTTCGAGGGCGTCGAAGTAATTTGTGAGGATGGGGAGCGTACTTAGACGCTTGAACGATTAGGGGATTAGGATGAGAGTCTGCGCGCTCGTAGTAGCGCTTGGCTAAGCCTTTGCAGAACTCTTTAATCGATTCCAATTCGAAGTCTTTATGTAGGTCAACGTTGCGAACGTACCAGGGGCATCCGGATGCTATCCTGAGGAATTTATTTTGGACTCTCTGAAGGAGATTTGTGTTAGTGTGTGCGAACACTACACTGGCGTAGGTCATTATGGGGCGGATGCAAGTTTTGTACAATGTCAGCTTGTTGCGAAGTGACATTTTACTCCGCTTGCATATGAGCGGGTATAGCCTGCTCAGGATGAACATGGCTTTGTTTCTCACGTGTCTAATGTGAGGACGGAAAGTGAATCGCGAATCTAGGATGACGCCTAGATATTTGACCTGGTTTTCCCAGGGGATCGGTTTATCTTGTAGCCGTATAGTAGAGACGGTTTCGTAACGTTTACGCGGAAAGAGTACCGCTGCGCTCTTCTCCGGGTTGACCTCAAACCGCCACTTGCTAAACCAATCGCCTAAGGCGTCGGCCGCGAGTTGCAGTCTTTCGGCTAGGATCCAAGCGGAGCGGTCCGTAGTGTAGAGCGCGGTGTCGTCGGCGTACATCGCGAGTTCTACTTTTGGAACGCGCGGAATATCGCTCGTGTACAGTGCGTATAGAAGGGGGGAGAGTGTGGAGCCTTGTGGGACTCCAGCGCGGACGGGACGACGCGACGAGAGGGTCCCTTCTATACGGTAGCGGAACGTGCGGTTCGACAAGTACTCTCGAATGATGTGCACGAGAGTGTCCGGGAGTGCCATACGGCGGAGCTTGAAGAGCAGGCCGTTGTGCCAAACCTTGTCGAATGCTTTAGCGATATCTAAGAATACGGCAGCCGTGTCGCTGCGGATCGAACGGTGTACGTGGTACTTAGCGATATGTTCTGTCAGTCGGTGAACTTGATGAACGGCAGAGTGCCGTTGTCGAAATCCAAACTGCTCGTCGATGAGCAGTTTCTTCGTCTCTACTATTTCTTTAATTCGAGCGAGTACGATTCTCTCGTAGACTTTCCCAAGGCAGCTGATGAGGCTGATGGGTCTGTAACTTGAGGGTAGGTAGGCGGGTTTATTGGGTTTTCGAATCCCTATGACGGTGGCTTCCTTCCATTCGGCGGGGAAGGAGCACCCTGCTAGAAGAGCATTGAAAATCATGACCAATAAAGACACGAATTGGATCGGGAGATTCTTAAGGACCTTGTTGGGGATGTTGTCAGGCCCCGGGGCCTTCTTGGGATTGAGGTCCTTGAGGATATTTTTGACTTCGTCTACGTCGGTCGGGAGTATTATCACCTGCGCCTGCGCTATTATACCTGCGCCCCCTACCAAAAGCGCCGGTGCTGCCTAGTGGAAGTGACGTCAGAGAAGGCGTGGCTTAAGAAGGAAACAGCTAAGCGGGAAACGGATGTGCCTATCTCATTTAATAAAGCTTCGAATAAGGGACAGTCAAATTAATGGAGAAATAATACAAACAAAGAAATACAAGAATGCAATATGTATTATATGTACGCGTACGTGTATATGTATGTATGTGTAAGTGTGTGTGTGTGTGTGTGTGTGTGTGTGTGTGTGTGTGTGTGTGTGTGTATGTGTATGTGCGAGTGTTTGATTGAATTGTATTTCATCATTTACTTTATATATAACTAGCTAGCTCTAGCTTACAACTGCGGCTCTAACGGGTGACCGTTATTTTCAAATAATCAAAATTATTATATACTGAGGTAGTTTTACAATAAAAAAGGTTTCTTTTTACTTTTAAAATTTTGTTCCAGTACTTCCTAAGACGGGAAATAACAAATCTGTTATGACGTGTGATCACACTATACATGACTCATGAGTCAGTACTTCGACTAAAAATGAAGATTAAATACATGTCAATAAACGATTTAAATCAAAATGGCAAATATATATAATTTGTTTCATCGTCACAGGTGTTCTACCACCGCAGCGGAGTGCGTCGGCGCGTAAAGAACTGTTGGATAACAGACGCGATTTATATGAGTGTAAGTTGAGACATTCTCTTCTAGAACTTACAAAAACAGTAGAATTTTAAAACACAATCTTTACAATATATTACGCCTTCTATTATTTTTAAGTATTATTATTTTATATACGTATTAAATGTTTCGTTGCATACAAATATGTTTTATCAAACTTGTAACGATCGTTTCTAGTCACATAATAAACCACTGAGCTACAATAGCGTTCGAATAGCATTAAGGTTAAGATTTTATGTTGTAGAAAACTAAAATTATGCATTTTGAATGCAGTTTAAAAGAAAATATCTTTAAAGACTTATTGTAACTTCTTTTTTACTATTTTGCAGTGGAAATTATGTATTTAACTAAATTAATATTTAATCTGTACTAATAAATTAAATACAGGACGTACAGTGTCTGCTGCTGTCGGCCTCCGACAGAAGTTTGACCATCTATGACGTCACCACGCTCAACCACAGCCCGCTGTACTGCGTCACCGGACTACCGCACATACCCACTGTGAGACGTGTACTATATATAGTACTATATATAGATGTATGTAAAAATTAAATAGAAAATAGTAATATAAAAATGAAAATTAAGGAGCAGACGTTAATTGAAATAATTCTTTTTTATTTAATGTACTCTTAGATACTAATAAATTTGCCTTATTTATACTGAAGGGAAATGTGCTTGTGAAATGGTCTTGATCCAGATTAACTATATCTACCTAATAAAATGGTATTTATCTGAATAACTTTGTACTTCAACTAACTTTATCCATTATTGACAAGCCCAACATATAGGTAGGTAGTATGGTTGTCACAGGAACTTAGTGTTACGACACTCTGTTTCCAACTTGCCGTTTATCGATTACAAGTTGAATGGTGGAACTCGACACTGCGCTCTGCCTTGTTACCAGTGTGAGAAAAATGAAAATTATTAATTTTCTTTCAGTGGAAATCGACGAAACGTTTCTGCACCACGATGGTCCTTAAAACAAATTATGTAACAAATACAGATAGGTTTTACTATAACAACGATCGTTTTAAGTTCGATACCCGCTCGGGGCAACGATTATATTAATATGAAAGTATTGGGCAGTGTGTAGATAAAGGAGCGATTGAAGCCTTAATTTCTCTTTGCTTATCCTGCCGTATGCGGGAAAGAGCGTGAAGTTATTACATGAATACTTAAAATTTATGTAAAAATACTAAAAAAACTGACTAAATATATCAATAATCTAATTTACAGTGTCTCGCGTACACACCGGCTGGCGGATCCACCGACTCAGTGCTTCTCTTCGGGACGGAGCGCGGCGACGTGACGCGGGTTCGATTCCTGCAGCCCAGAGTGTCACTGTTGTACGTCAGGTCACCGGACAGTATGAATTGTTATTATTGGATGGTAAATATGACATTTTGTAGCAAATATTTAGTGACAGGTTTCTGAAATTTAGAAGGCGTTTTAGAAATATCGTGTATAAACATATTCCTGGAAGTTTTATAGTTTTCTATTTTATAGGGTTAAGTAATTTGTAAAATATTAATATTATGTTTTTAATAAGAAATATAATAGAAGAAAATAAAGATAACAAAGACTATTATTAATTGAGAAATAATAATTTTAATGTGTGATT
This sequence comes from Dione vanillae, assembly GCA_037178615.1. Classification (NCBI taxonomy): domain Eukaryota; kingdom Metazoa; phylum Arthropoda; class Insecta; order Lepidoptera; family Nymphalidae; genus Dione; species Dione vanillae. Next base: position 221,216 of record JAZFAU010000241.1, on the reverse strand, counting down.
TGTTAGTAAACAACTTAATTTGTTCGTTCCTTGTTATCAAAGGACTTTTTATTTATAAATTTTTAGAGTTATCAGAATTATTAATACCATATTCTTTCAATGGTCGGTATCCGTCACAATAATAAGAAAATTATTTAAAGTATAGTCGCCTAAACCAAAGCATCACCGGAAATGTATGTGCGTCAAATCACGGTTGATTTGAAAGTATCTGAGGATACCTTACTTACTCATCTGCAACTACTGCTTATCGGAAGCAGCTACATATTAGTTCCTTTCTTAGTTAGGATGAATGAACTTCCACGAAGAGGATGAATGAACTTCCACGAAGTAAAGCCTGATTCCATTAGATATTTATTTTAAGTAGTAGTGGCCTCAATACAAATAGCAATATCCGTAAGTACCTAGTAGAACTTTAACAATTTAAAATATAAGCAATGCAGTAGTAGTAGGTAAGTAAGGTAAGGTATCCTCAGGAAATGTTAAACTGACAAGTGCCAAAAACCGAGTAAAATAACCCCTAGGAGCTGACTTCTCTTCCACACACGTCGTACTGCAGCATCTCTACGTGGAGACGAGTACACGCTCGTTCCGTGCGCCGCCTCGTAGTAGGAGATCTGCTACTGTCGTGCTCGTTGGACTCCAGCGTCAGTGTTAGAGCAAAGCATGCTTCTGGGATGCTGGAGGACTATATCTTCCGTGTTCAGAGAGTAAATATATTTTTATTATTAATCATGTATTGTGTTTTTGTTTTATTAATTTTTTAAATAAGTTAAATGTTAAGTTAAGGTTTGTGAGTTCGATTCCTAAGAGATAAGATGGATTTTCCATTTCCATTTTCTTCTCTTTGGCAACTAGGCAAAGCGCGGCGTTGAGTTCCGCCACTCAACTCATAATACATCGTAAAAGGCGAAAAGCGGGGACAGAGAAAGCAGGGACTAAGCAACGATATGTCAACACTGGTTTCCAATGGTTCCTGCGGTACCCTCCACCTAACCTGCAAAAAAATATATAAAGAAAATAATTAAACTGAGTTTACAGTCAATATTTGAATTGCTTATAGTTGAGCAAGCTGCAGATGAAGGGGGAAAGAAACGCGATTATTTTCTAATTATTTAATATATTTTATAATAAAACTTATCTTAAAGAAATCTATGGCTTCTGGATTCGATGTTAGAACTACAAGTGATCTAAGCTTACCGTTAACACGATATCAGACCACGTCATATAGTCAAAGTCAAAGTCAAATAAAATTTTATTCAAAATAAAATGATACAGGATTAATGTTTTAATGTCAAATAATTTATTTAATTTACCACCAGTTCACAAAAGTTAATGCCTCAGACTTGAGAAAAACCGAGGCAAGAAACTCAGCGGGACTTTCTCTATTTTTTTTCAATTTGCCAAAAAATTACAATTTAACAAAACTTATATATCAATTCTTCTACTAATAATTAATACTAATATTACTAATACTTATTGTTTTATTTATTTTGAGTCGACTTAGAACTTAATATATTTTCTAACTCTAAACGATCTTACATATGTAACCATGAGTTGTAATATATGCGACCATCTCGTAACCAACCAACAGCGACACCTAGCACTTTCGTATAATAAAGCTTTGCTTGCTTCAATAAAATTCAATAAAATTGTATGGCAAGGTAACGTTGAGGAACTCAGATCGTGTTTAAGCAGAATTTTGTACCATGAAAATTGGTGTTGTGATTCCAAACTATTTATGTATGTGATTTTATAAATAAATACTTGTATCATAGTTACCTAATTATTAGGTAAATTATAAAAAATATCAACAAAAGCGAGATATTTGTATTATACGTTTTTATAATAATGTTATAAAGCCTTGACTGGTTATAATTAAGATAGATGACCTTCAAATGACATTTCCTTTTTATATGAATGTTTAGATATATGTGGACTATAACAAAATACTTCTAAATTCTTTAATCTATAATCAAAATACTAGAAAATTCTTTAATCCCTAATCTTTGATCGTTTATATAGGATTACGCTTTATTCCGCACATGGCAGAGTAAGCAGAGGGAACTGCAGTAACTATAGGAACCTAGTGTTAAGACACTCCGTTCCCTGCTTTCCGATTGTTATCAAGGCATTGCGAAGATGTTAATTGATGAAGCTTAACGACTCGCTTTACCTTATTGCCAAGGCGAAAAAATGGAAAAAAATCCATGTTCCCCGATTGGGAATCGAACCCACAAACCATCGCGTTAACAGGCAGACGCAAAATCGTATAGATCGTATTTTAGTAGTTCAGATTTAATGTCGCCAACGTCCATACCACGTTGAACACACCGGTTCTCGTCCGATCACCGAAGTTAAGCAACGTCGGGCGCGGTCAGTACTTGGATGGGTGACCGCCTGGGAACACCGCGTGACGTTGGCTTTTTGCTACGTATTTAATTATTAATTAATATTACGAAACTACTAAATATATGTTATTAAACATATCTTTTTGTGTGTAGCTTACACGTCTAATACTATTTCTATGAAGAAGTATAAAAGAATTATGATTTAACGATAATTTTTTGCCAATAATGCCATCTCTACGAGGATTGGTTCCTATCAATCCTTTGATTAGATTGGTCTATGTACGGAAATATGAGGTAGTGCGTGTTAATAAACAATCTTTTGGGGTTTGACTTACAACAGAAACGATCAAATACGATGAATGATTTTTATAACAAAGTACACTTCCAAAAGACGCGTAATAATTTGCCATAGTTTTGTAAATTAAAAATGCCAGGTGGCGTCGGCTGTTAAATATTGTTTTATTATTTTTATGGACATGAAATCGGCTCATATTGCCTTTTTTTAACGCAGTACACTGACGTTTTGGCTTATATTAATGTATAACTGTAAATTATGTTAGAAGCTTATCATGTAGTAAAGAGTATTTTTTAGTTTTACGTTCCACGTGGGATAACTTAATATTAGATTATTGTAATCTTCAATAAAGGTGTGCTCTAAATTAGCATAATTTCTTTACTGAACAATGGAAGAAAAGCTGAAGGCAAGTTAAAGAGACTACAAACATATAGGTAAGATTGTGCAACTATCAAGGTTGGCAGTAATCGTTTTTATTTAATTTTCAGTGTATGTGGATATATACACACATACATTAAAGCATACCTAGCTTCAAACTTGCAGGGTAACTTGCAGGGTAGTCACATAGAAAGTAGCGCCAACGCTGCGGTCCTTGCATACCTCCCTCGTCTCGTCCGCTGTCATTAACCTCTTCATACAAGCTCTCCGGGGAGTCCTCATGCTTTTTACGTGACCTTCCTCCAGTATTTCCGATACTGTGTTTTTGAAACACAACCGAAGTCTCCCTTTATATCTCTTACTTACTACTAATACTTACTATTTCATATCATTATATCATTTTTACCATTCATTTATCATTCATTCAATCTGAGCGCGTTCTTCTTTATTATATATATGAACCTAGGGAGGGTTTTATCTGTCTGTATTGCTTGGAGATATCCAAAATCATTTTCCAGGGCGTATCATGCTTCCACTCAGTTCCATCCCTGCACCTGCTGGCGACAGGCGGTCCAGATGGCATCGTTCGTCTCTGGGAGAGTCCGCAAGGTTCTCCGTTCTCTGCTCTCCGTGTGCCCGCCACCGCTGCTGTACTCGACGTCGCTGTACTTACTAGCTTAGAAATAGTGATTGCCTTTTGCAATAATTGCGTGAGTATTTTATTATGGTCCTTAAATGTTCATGAAATAGTTAAGAAATCTCTTACTGTAATTTATACTTAATAAGTAGACGAAGAATTTAATGTAAAGCGAATGAGTCTATTTGAAATACAATTTGATTGTAACAACAATAATACTGAAAATATTATACCCACACGGTATGCGGCTAATAATATAGTAACAATAGTAATATTTTGGATTTAAAATAATAATCCAACAAATAGTACATGTTCCAGTGAGGATAGTTAATAGTCTTCGTATTAAAACTACTTTTAATTTAACATTATCTTTCCCTAGACGAAATTTTTTAAAAAATCAATATTAACGTCATTTTTACAGCATTTACATATTTGGGATTTGTATGAAGAATGTCTTCTTCAAACTATCAAAATTAAATTCCCCTTCCTTGGTGTGCTCGGAAAGAAAGTAGAATTTGGTGCTTATTGCATACATCCTGGTAAGAACATCACTAACAGTTATTTAAATAGAACACATGAGTCACTTCACTTCACTAATTATTTCAATTATTATTTTGTCATCCTCTACAGCGTCCCTAAAATATTTAAAGTTGAGCCAAATAAATTAAAAATAAAACTTTTAAAAACTTAAATTCACAATATCTAAACTGAATAAATAAAAGAAATATTAAATTAATCTTTCCTAGATATCTTACAAATATAATCACTAAATCCCTTGCAAGGTCCTCCCACACAGCAGCTATCAGAAGACGCACCAGCGCCGTCTCGTCGCGCCTCTAGCGTGCGGCGTGCTTCCGGTGGAGGACTGCTGTTACAGCCTGATGGAGAACTTAAGTCTAATGGAAGAAGGAAAAGGGATCCGTAAGAACTTACTTTAACTTCATTATTGTCTTTGTGGCCGAAATTGACGCCTTTCGCTGTATCAGGAATTAAAATAATTTTCATACATTGAAAGATGAACGAGAAATATTAACCGCTGCACTACAACGGTCATTTGCAACTTCTTTTGATAATTTACATCCCTATACATACAATATACTACCTATACCTTTATTTTTAATATATCATAAAAATAAGTCTATATAAACCTTGGAGTAATCTATACATCATGTAATTCCAATATATTTGAGCCATTTTAAATATTTTTACTAATGCCAGGGAAAGTACCCGTTTCGATCGTTCAGAACTGCTAGTAACATGCTGCGACTACATATGTATAATCTCCATGAAAGATAAAGAAGGTACTTTACTTCCACCTCCGAGAGACACGCTGAGAGCACGACGACCTTCTTTTTGGGAATTACCTGCTGATTTAATGGGTATTAACATATATATTTTGTTTCTCATAATTATAAGTAGATATATTATTTTCTTACAAAAATATACAATAAATATGTCGACTGTGATTAGATAACAAGATAGGGTGGCCTCAGAAATAAACAATGTAAAAGACACGAACTGGCTCTTAACACGTTTTTTATTTTCAAAAGTCTTCAAATGAAATGATTTCTCTTAATCTAATGAATACGTACACTTGGTATAGCACCGGTATCTGAAGGCCCCATTCGATGTGAACTCTTAAATATTCGTAAGCTGTTAGCTTCCATGTCTTTACTCGAATTATGAGTCATCGACCTAGCAGGTTTTCCCATAGACATTTAAATTTACAGTGACTTGCAATGTGGCATTGTTAGATCCTGCACATTGGTTCTTACTAAGATACTCCGTTGCTTAGTCCCTGCTTTCTTTGTCCCTGCTTTTCGCTTTTTTTGTAAAATAATTGTTTCGTTTAATATAAAAATTAAATACAGAGCCTCTTTCGTCCACAAGTGCGTCTGTGATATCGCCGCCATCTCCGAAACTACTTGCGCCCGTCGAGGCTAAACATCCGTTGCAGGATCTCGATGATCTTTTGGAAAAAGCAGGTAATAAATGAGAATTATAACTAAAATTTTCTAAATATTTTAAGCGTAATAATTTTACATTTTTAACTTTTTCTAATTCAAAAAATCCTATTACATTAAATAATTGCCATGAACGTGTCAAATACCCAATTTGGCACTGACTCCAAGAATAATTAAATCTAATAATCATTTATTCTATTCAGTATTTATTACTATTTCTTTAACTAATATGCCAACTGTTACACAACTGCAACTTCATTGTTGTGTAACAGTCGGCATATTAAGTATACAGATACTTATCATCAAGAATAAACTTAAACATTAATATTTGAGGCTAATAAGAAGTTTCCCACGTTGCATTCATTATTGTGGACCGTTATGGCACAGAAGCGTCTACCTGTAAATACGACGGTTTGAGGGTTCAATTCCCACTCATCGAAGTTGGATTTATCTATTTCCATTTTCTTCGCTCTGGCAAGTGAACAAAGCACGGCGTTGACTTCCGCCACTCAACAATGTCGTAACCGCGAAATAAGCGGGAAGCAGGGAACAGTGTGTGTTAATACTAAGTTCTTAATAGTTATGATAGTAAGAAAGTTATGGTTCCTGCGGTTCCCTCTGCCTACCCTGCTATGTGCGGGATAAAGCATTTAACTGTTTATGACATACATATTGTATGTTAGTATATTAAATATTAGCAGTATAATGACTATACAATGTTCTCGTACCAGGTCTTCAAGGAATATTAGAAAAAAATTTCGTCCTGATGCAAGGCTTGAAGCACGATTTGAATAAGAAGTTATATGAAATGAATAATGACAAAGAATCCGTAAGTATATTAATACAGAGCGAGAATATTTCACTATGTAATTAATTTTTAATATATAGTACTCTGGTACCTAGGGGCGGCGTGGAGTTCCGCCACTTAACGTGCAATGCCTCGAAAAAGGCGGTGCGTGGGGAACGGAATCTCTTAACACTAGGTTCCTACGGTTCCTGCGGTTCCCTCTGCCTGCTCTGCTATAAGCGGGATAAAGCGTGAAGGCGTGCGTGCGAGTGCGTGTGCGTGTGTGTGTGTGTGTGTGTGTGTGTGTGTGTGTGTGTGTGTGTGTGTGTGTGTTTTTCTATCGTTTCTACTAAGAGTAAAAGCCAAGGCGTTTTTTTCCGCCACTTAACACGCAATATCTCAATATGTCTATATCGTAACCTCTTCATCCGTCTATCTTCACTAACTCCCTCGACCCACAGACTCGCTGGGCGGTAAGCGCGGGCGCGCCGCACTTGTCGCTGCGCAGCGCCGCACCCGCGCCGCTGCCTTCCTTTGACTATTTAGCGGAGGAGTGCGAGCGAGTGATGCGGTAAGAACTGTTTCTTGTCAAAGTTAAATTCAAACAATTTTATTCAAAATAAGAAGAACATGCTTCATTTTTTGAACGTTTAATAATTTAATTTACCACAATCACTTTAGAGGGTCACATATAATAATATATGTTGGTTGGCTGAGACTAGAGAGTTACCATATACATATACATATATGAAACAATGTAATATAACAAAATCGAGAACACACTAAGTTCTTTTTTCAGAGTTCCACATCCAAAGGGTGAAATGGGAAACCTATTACTAAGCCTTCCGCTGTCTATCGGTCTGTTTCTAGGCTGTATCTCATTATCGTGACAGCTAGGGGTCCCTATACACTAAACCTTTTTAGTATTTTTTGGTCAATATTAAAAACGGTAACAGGTTCTTCAAATTTTACAGAACATTTACTTGTATATTTTACAATTTCATTTTTCCCAAACTAGTGAGATAAAACGATAATTATAAAAAAAATATTTTCAACAATTACAATTTATTTTAAATTTGTGTATTTTGTGCTTTTAACTTAAAAAGAAATTAGTTATTTACTATTAAATTAGTTTGTGAGACAAAGCGTGGTATTAGCTTCCTCCATTGAACGTGCAATGTTTGAAAACAGTGTAAATAATAAATACAAGTGATGTAATTGCCGCAAGACTTAATATTTACAATATAACGTACTGGTACGTCGTCGTTCGATGACCTCCGCAATGTCACTGTGTTATTGTAGAAGTTATCTCGAAGTCTTTTTTATATAAAATATGATGAAAATATACAAAATATTACTATATATCATTAATATATATTATAACTTTATACTATTATAATTTTTATTTTAAAATTTATTTCTACACCATATTTTCCTTTCTGTTTTTTATCATTATTTAAAAATATTTCAAACTGTCCATTGCATTTGAAACTTTAAAAGCATTAAAAATACTTCAATATTCTTTTTCTCTCCCTGCCTTCTTTTAATTAGCCTAGTTATTGTATACATATATTATAATATATGTAATAATATATTTTATATTATAAATAATCATAAATCTACATATATTATAGCACAAATATCCTCATTTACAATTCTTTAAACGTTATAAAAATTTCTGTAAAAATTATATCTATAAGTATGTGCAAGTAAACATATGTGTTTTATTGATAGAAAAATAAACTATTTAACTACCTCATAGCTAAGTGGTTATAGTGCTTTGACAATTTCCTTGGGATGCGGGTTGAAATACGTTTATTTATTGTGTTTGTTATTTATTTTTTTAAATATAAATATTTTTGTTGTTCAGGCTATTCCCCGACTCCAGCACTGTAGCGACACCTACAGGAAGTGCACTTTCAACGCCACAGACTTCGAAACTTTTCAGTTATAAATCTTAGCTGTAGATTATTTATTTATTACACTGGAATTAACTATTTGTAAATTATTATAACAAAAAAAAATCGAATAAAATATAGTCTTGTTAAAATCTTTGAAATGTAGAAAATACTACTAAAACATTTAAGTTTGCTTTCAGTTTGCTGAAAGGTTCTTGCAAAGAAACAAGGAAAAAAAAATAAGCGACAGAAGATAAGTGATGTGAATGTGTGTGTGTGTGTGTTACATAGAATATTTGTACTTACAAGTACAAGTTAAATAAAGTTTTTTTGTGTATAAGGTATATAAGGTATATGTACGAATTGATCTATGATACTTTTTTATAGACATTTTTTATTTATTTTATTTTATTTAACATGAGCTACACACGTGAGTGATGTTTTCGCTTTTTAATGTTCACAGTTTTTATACTATTTATATTTCAATTTTTTATTTTAAAATAAAATGTATCTTTTGTGTGTGTGTGTGTTTTGAAACAACATATTCTACATCAAAAGATATGTATGAGATATAAAATACACTATTATACAGCCAACAAGTTTTAATATTTCATTTAAAATAAATAAATCCTTTGAAGTCAACGTGTCTACCCTCTACTCTCAAAAAACACGATAATTTTGACATATACAAAATCAGTTGACATGTAATTGTAAAAATATTATGACATTCTCCTTTGTGTGTTCTCCATTCGTGACATTGGCGAATATCTTCTAGTGATATATAAATGAAAGAATACAGAGAAGAAGAAGAATATATTATGTTAACGAAGAGATAAAATTAAAAAAAAATATGTTTAATAGCGTGTCTTAAAAAGTGAGAATCCTGACATTTTGTTTCGTTTAAAACGTGAGATTATGAAGTCAAGTCATATAAAAATGAAGAAGACCTGTATTATGTGAAGATGTTTACAACTATTTTATATTACCGATATAATGTGTGATAATATCAGTATATAAAAGAGGGGTTTGTCTATTGAAGAAACGAGACACTAACATATAAGCTGGGTTTTACAGCAATGGAGAGTAATGGGAACTTTTTAGTTTATGTAATTTAAATGAAGATTAATTAAGAAGGTGGTGGTATTCCAAAGATTTATCACCAGCTTTTAGAAAAGAGATAAAAAATTGAAACAATTTTATCCTAATAGCAAAAGCTTGCAAGAGCTTTTTCGAAAATTAAAGAAAAGCTTAGTTTTGTTAATATTTTCGAAAGGATTTAGTCATCATATCAAGAGCTGGTCTCTAATATATGTTAAAAAATATTCTTTATACAATCATGTTTAGATATTTGTTCGAAGTGTAGTGGGCTTTTTAGTGAGTAATATAGAGAATACTTACAATATAATAGGCCAAGAAAATTACCATGCTAGCAGGTTACTGCTGGATTGCTTAGCGAGATTGTGGAGAGGATCGACCTCTTCGTTGTTCCTTTAACACTAAGACGAATACAGTTGTTCCCAGTTTTTTAAAAAACTTGTAAAAATTATGATAAATGGTGAACAATGGTCAATCATTGCATTTGTCAGTCATGGAAATAAATAATAAAGAAATTGATAACACGTGTTAGCTAAGTTTTCAAAATTTATTACTTGTTTTATCAGACATGTGTCGCGCGATTTAACAAAATTGCCGTTGACAGCGAGCTATCTACAATAATTAGTATTAACGAAAATATTTCGAAGCATATTATCTTGAACGTCCACGTCTACTCATTACGTGCTTTAATTCCAACGCAGACGGTTCAAACCGATTGTATTGAGAAATAAAATTATTATAATATTATATTTTTAAATTAATTTCATAATTTATTATAAAAATATATAATTTTTAATTAATAAATTTATTCAAAAAATAAAATGTCAGTCACAGCGCAAATATCCAAAATGAATGTAAAGTTAGTCAAATGTTTACTCGACGTCCGACCGATTTACACCGTAACTAAAACCAAATATTCTCACAATGTTGAAGATATTTTTAAATTCTACAACGAGGACCAGGGCAGTGTAAATAATCCGTACAAGGTTTTGGACGAGAAAGACTACAATAGATTTCTTAGCAAGCGGTCTTTAAAGAGACAGCCGGCGCTGACGAGACAAGTCGGTGAGTATATTTTTAATATATATTTTTAGCTTCATGCTTTTATCCCGCATATTGCAGGGACATACAGGAAACTGCAGGAACTATATGAACCTAGTATTAAGACTACTCCGTTGCTTAGTTCCTGCTTTCTCCATCCCCACTTGTTGAGTTGCGGAACTCAACGCCGCGCTTTGCCTAGTTTTCAGAGCGAAAAAAATGGAGATAGAAAAATCCATCTTCCCCGAGCGGGAATCGAACCCACAAACCATCGCGTTTACAGGCAGACGCTTACGCCGCTGCGCCACGACGGCCCTCAATTATCAGTGAGTATTTATTATAATTTAATATATTTAGAGGCTATCGTGGCGCAAGAACAATCTATCTGTAAACGCAATGATTCTGGGTTTAATTCCTGCTTGAATCTTTTGTCGTTTCAAATTAAGACGAAAAACTGAGATCATAACATATTTCTTTTAATTTTAGATATATAATTAGTACTACAGACATACGCCAAATATTTTTTAACGTATATGTTATACGTTATATTTAATACATATTAATATTAATCTTAACAAAATCTTATCTTTACATAATTTTTATATTAATTGTTACCAAGAACTAAAACTATGATAACAATCGAATTACACTTTGTTTTTATATTATACACGTCATCAATTAACTATTTTTAACGGAATTTTTCAACACTAAAAGCTTTCAGTAAAAGCTAAAAAATGTATATTTGTTACAAAATATATATTTTTCTGTCGTGGATACCGTACTATAAAAATTTAACAGTCTAATAATGCCTTTTCAACTGACCGGCCATATTCAAAGACTTGAACTAAACTAATAATGCCTTCATAATAACTATAGTATAATGGTATTAAAGTGAATATGACATTTGTATGTTAAGTTCTGTTAAGAAGATTAATGAGAGAGAGAGAAGATAATGTTTAACTGTTCTGGTCCATTTAGTATCTAGAGCTAGACTCAATTCTAGACCAATCTATTTCGTAGAAACTGTTGAACAAAAAGAAAAATATTCACAACAAGGAATGTCTTGAATATTAAAATTTAAATTCTTTTAAAAATATCTGCTTAAAAGCAAATGTTTAGTCCAAAGAGACTGAGATCCATTTGTTGTTAATAAAAGTGATTCAAGTCAAGCAGATTCATAATATCTCAACTGAACTGAGATAGCCCCATTTTTTATATATATTTTATAAAATAAAATGCTTAATCACTATAGATAGCAATAACAACAATAATAAATATAATAACATAATTTCTTCTACACAATAAATGAAATATATAAAACAAAAGAAGTGTAGGAAAAAGATAATGTGAAATAGGTGACATCATCGCTAAGCTACAAGCGTATTTACTCTGCTAGGAATCCTTAAGGTATAGAAGATAGGCTTCATATAAATATACCTACATAGAAATTGTTCATAAATATTGTAATAATGAGGACCGTCGTGGCGCAGAAGCGTCAGGTCTGTCTGTAAACACGACGGTTTGTGCGTTCGATTCTCGCTCACAGAAGAAGTATTTTTTTATTTTCATTTTCTTCGCTCTGGAAACAAGGCAAAATGTTGAGTTCCACCACTCAACACGCAATGCCTCGATAAAGGAGGAAAGCAGGGACTAAGCAACGGAGTTTTTAACACTAGGTTCCTATGGTTCCTGCAGTTATCCTGCCTGCCCTGCCATGTGCTGGATAAAGTGTGGAGACATAAAAAAACAGTTAATAATAACTATTATAAATATATCCATTTACAAAATAATATTATTGCTATGAGAAATTATGTTATACGTATGGTATATATGGTATACATAAAACGAACACGTCATTAAATAATCTATAAGAAAAAGATTTTTTAAACTAAAGGATAATTATGATGCTACTTATGTAAGTGTATACGTAATGTGAAAAACATAAGAGAAAGAAAGTTATTATAGCAAAAATATTAAAGAAAATATGTAACTCTAAAGAAAACAAACCAATATTTACATATTGATTTATTATTTTATTATTATAACTATAAAAATCAACATACAACATAAAATTAAATGAGATAAACCTTATTATTTCTTGCTTCACGTTTTTTCCCGCATATCCCGCAGCCGACAGCTAGCATCTACCTTAGCGTTAAAATGCAATATACTCTTACTGACATACATACACACATATACACAAATATATTAAAAATATATAAATAGTTCGTAGTTAAGTCAAATTGAATGTACTCGAAAAATAAAAGCAATTATTATTCTCTAATCACCAAACGTAATATAAAATTCTTTTAATTTGCGATAAAATACTGTTATTTCCTTCATTCCCTCTATCAATAACAAGTTAATCCTTTACACGACTAGACGTAGCTCGGCGTAGGCAAATCAGTGATAACACTTATCAGTCAAGAATGCCAGTGCCTTTTATTAAGTGATAATAATTCTGATAAAAACTAATTAAAAATGATAACTTTAAACATTAAATATAGTAAGTGTTACATATATGAAAGGATAAGTTGATAAAATCCTCTAGGTTACTAAGAGGTTATTATAATTTAGAGGTCGAATCGATATTGGGTGACAAAAAAACCCACAATATCCACACGGTTCAAAGATTAACAAGTTAGTTATTAATTACAGTATATTAAATACAGGCTATTATGTATCTTTATTACAGAAGAATTAAGTAGAAATAAATATAATATAAATTATAATTATTATGAAAATTTTATTTCTTTACCTGTAGTATGCAAGAAATTCCAATATTAGGCGGAAGGTTCTTGTTTAGTGACAACTTCCTAAATATTTATGTACTGTTTGAAAACTTGAATTATTAATGAAACAGTGTTAGATGTTAATTTTTTTTTATTAAGAATATAATAAATATTATATTATATAATGTTATCTTTAAAAAAATAACATTAAAACATTTGTTTACTTTTTCCTATCTAAAATTTGATTGTTATGTAATCGTACACACGACAGTTCGACTTTGACCTTACAGTGATAAAACTGGGTGGTGCAAAATTTTTATATACTTAGCCAATATATAGGGTAATGATGCCAATAATGAGATACCATTTCTTTTTGGGTTATACAAATGAAACTGTTACATGAAAAGCTTTCCCAGACGTGTTTTAGGATCGGAAATCTTATTTACTTCAAATATGTAATAGTAATTTATTTCTAAATACAATATTTTTTTGGCTGTGTTGTAAAAAGTGAACAATGTCAGAAAAGGTATCTGAGGCAAGTGGTCTCTCATTATGAGATAGTTTTTTATATTAGGTTTTTTGAAATTTTAGAGGCAAACAAATAAACAAAAACAATATTAATGCCATTATAATCAAATTTTAATTGCAACTTATTAATCAAATATTATAGACAAACGTCAGTTATAATATTTTGGTATTTTTTGAATTATTAAATTATAGACTAGCATCAGTCAAAACAGGTTCACAGTAATTATTGTTTACACTTTAATTACATTTATGGTAATCATATTTAACATTTTTAATATACATATCCTTTTGATGGGAGATATCTGAAATAAAAAATATACGATTTATTCTAACTTCTATAATATCCCAAAAAGTCACCATCTAAACTTAATAAATACTTCGATCTTACAAACGAACTGACCAGGAATAGGTTTAAAGTTAACTTATTTGCGGTTGAAGTAGGAGCGAGAGGTATAACAGCGTAATCTCTCTATAGTTTACTAAAAGATCTCGGCCGGTCTAGAACTATTATAAATTTATTTCTAGAACGCACTTCAAAGGCGGCTTTGGTAGAATCGTTTAAAATTTGATTAGGTAGTGGGAGGAGCTCGCACAGTGAAGGTGAGCGTTAATGCATTTTAAAGGGGCCCCTTTAAACCTACACTTGGGTCGTAAGTCCCAAGCGCTGATCGGAGCTCCTCTTCCTACAACGCAATGGGCCCGGCACCCGCCGGTGAATCCATGGAATGCTAAGCAGTTTTCTTCTCTTTGTTTTTTTTTTGGGTACCACAGGATAAGATCTCACAAATATGTATAATATATATTAATAAATGAATTTCCCCACAGCATCCCTCGCATACAAAGTGGGCAACCAAAAATTATCACTAGCAGAGGGCATGCCTAATGAAGCCATCTTCCCTTTCACACGACTGGAACTTACGACGAGGAGTGGAAATAAAATGCTTTTTGAGGAAAAGGATCTTGCACCAGCCTTCCAATATGTGCCTTCACAGGGGTAAGTAGACTCTCTGTTATGATTAAAAAACAATTTAAGGGGCATTGTTATTTTTATCTATCAATAACTAAACTTACAAGAAATTATCTTTATATTGGTAAAAAACCAATACATTAAGTATTTCATATATTAGTAAGGTACAAATAGATAATGGGTTTACCTGGCACTTAGGCGTTATTTGCTAATTATTATGATAAATCCTTTGATGGTTATTTCATGTGTTATGTACACAAGTTGTTGCTACAAACGAGAGCGGAAACTAGGTATTTAATCAAGATATTTTTTTTTGGTGCATAACGATATCATTTAATATTGCCTTAATATTTTAATAAAGCCTATCATTTAATATTATTTTTATGATTTTTTTAAAGCGTTAATCCACACTGAGGATAGAAAAATACTTAAAGAAAACATATAAAAATTAAAATCAACGGGATTTGAATCCGAAATATTTAATAAAAGTAGCGTTCTCTCTCGCCAAACGATTGTTCATTGTTATATTCTTCGTGTATCGGAAATTTGTAAAAATCTCCCTACTGAGATGCTAGCAACTAAATAAGTTGTGTAAAACATAAAAATTTCGACGCGGCGTGGTGAAGAACGCACGGCTCAGTGGTGAGAGCGCTGGCACGGTTCACAATACAGCGCGAGTTCAATTCCCGGTGCGTTCATATTTTCATATATTTTCTTTAAGTATTTTTCTATTCTCCTTGTAGACTGACACTTTAAAATCATAAAATTAATTTAAAAAATTATAAAAAAATACCTTTATTTGACAGCTTTCCCCCTCTACTGACGGAACTTCGGCAGTTCCAGAAGGAACTCCACCGCCCTCCTCCCCTACCGGAAGACCGCGATGTCTTAGTCACCAACGGAGCACAGCACGGCATCTACCAGTGTGTAGAGATGCTGGTTAATGAGGGTGACCCCGTACTTACAACCGAGTACTCTTACACAGGGATACACAGCGCTGTTAGTAATTTAAATTTTTAAAGCGATTTAGACTGTGTGGCGCAGAGGCGTAACGTCTACCTGTTAACGTGGGTGTGAGTTCGATTTCCATGATGGGAAGATGGATTAGTTTAGTTTCCATTTTCTTTAGTCTGGCAACTAAGGGAAAGCGTGCCTAAAAAAGGCGGAAAGCAAGAAACAGTGTCTTAACCTTTAATGGTTCCCTATACCTACCCTGCTACGAGCGGGATAAAGCGTGAAGCTGTGTGTGTGTGATTTAGAACCTTTTCAAATATATAAACATTGATTTTCTTCATTATAAATGAGAAGAAATTGCTTAACATTCCATAGCTTCACCGTGCGGGTGCCGGGCCCATCGCCGTTGTAGGAAGAGGAGCTCCGATCAGCGCTTGGGACTTGCGACCCAAGTGTAGGTTTAAAGGCGCCCCTTTAAAATGCATTAACGCTCATCTTTACTGTCCGAGCTCCTCCCACTACCTAACCAAATTCGAAATGATTTGAGTGACTTGAGTTTAATAATTAAGTTGTAATTTTAGCAAACCGATGGTGAAATAATGAGTTTAGAACTTGTTTATTGCTGTAGATCACTATAGTTTTATTATAGATTTGTTGAAAAAAAACTATTTCTATTTCTTCTAGTCTTTTATTCTTACTAATAACTTAATATAAGTCAATAAAAATGTATAAAAACCAAAGTAAAGCTTACTTACTTACATAGTATACTTGTTACAGCTTAGGCCCTATACACCGGAAATAATCGGTATACCAGAAGACGAACACGGCATGCTACCCGGTAGTTTAGAGTCCACATTAAATGAAAGACTAACGCGTGGCCTGAAGATGCCTCGTATGATGTACCTAATACCCATCGGCAACAACCCCACCGGTACTGTGCTGGACGAGGAAAGACGCAGGGCGATATATGAGATCGCCTGTAAATATGACTTCTTGATAGTGGAAGACGATCCTTATATGTTTTTGAATTATGATGGGGTAAGGGTTCTTTTATTTTACTACCATGTGTGTGTGTGTGTGTGTGTGTGTGTATACATAGCGCGGCACTAAGAGTTCCGCCACTTAGCACGCAAAATCTCGAAACATAAAAAGCTACTGACGATGTTTTTTATCAGTTATTACAAAATCTTTTTTTTTTTTTTTTTTTTTTATGTTAGAGGGAGGCAAACGAGCAAGTGGGTCACTTGATATTAAGTGATCACCTCCGCCCATTGACACCCATGAAGCCCAAGGTTTCAGGGGTGCGTCGCCTACCTTCAATATTCATGATTCAATATTCATGTAAACGTAATTGCACTCTGTCGCACTTAATTTTATCAACTTTTTATTATTTTTAATTACTGAGGTGTCAATTTTTTACATAGCCTACTGAATTTAATGTCAGGTTAGTTAGAGTAAATACGTTATAAAAACACTTTCCAAGGCCATCACAGACTAAGGTATATTTTAAAATGTATCAATAAAAATATTTCCTCAACTTACTTCATATTTTTACTATAGTAAATTCTGTTTATCAATAAAATAAATGAATATTAATTTTGTAATAAGAAGGTTTGTAGTATAATACAAATATGAATGATTGATTGTGTTGTGTGTAGGTTCAATTCCTACTCAGGGAGGATGGATTATCGTCATTATATATGATCATTTCCATTTTCTTCTTTATCACAACTGGAAAAAATGGAGTGTCTTAACACTACGTTCCCACAGCTCCTGTAGTTTCATCTGCCTAAATAAAATTCGCGGGTTAAAGCGTGAAGAAACAAAAAATACATATTTAAAAAGAAAAACATGGTAAATGTTTGTAATGTAATGCCGTTGGCTACAACGTATGACAAAATATTTTTTTTTATGTCTTCCACCGATTTTTGCTGTTTATATTAAAAATACATAAATAAATAAAGTTTAAAATAGTTTAATATTTAGATTTTATTGTAGGATACATATTTTTATTAGGACAAAATACAGGATAATTGCTTTCTGCTGACGTACTTACCTAAACTTTACAACCACGTGCCAGTTGTTAATTAAAATATCTATATATGTACATCATGTAGCTCTGTTGTTGAAATTAATTATTTTTTTATAAAAACTTATAGTGTTTTTTTTATCTTTTACATGCTAATATGTACTATATTTTATATTTAAATATATATAGTATTTAAATTGCGAAACCATGTGTGATAATGTACCATAGTTATAGGTATATTGGGGATTCATATTTTAATTTATTATTTTCGTTAAGTTTAACTTACTTGCGCGAACTGTCTGTAATTATAAGACAACGGTTTGTGGGTTCAATTCCTACTCGGGGAAGATGGATTTTTCTATTTCCATTTTCTTCGCTCTGGCAACTAGACAAATTATGGCATTGAATTCTACCAATTAACACGCAATGCTTCGAAAAAGGTGAAAATCAAAAAAACGGAATGTCTTAACACTGGGTTCCTATGGTTCCTGCAGTTCCCTCTGCCCACCCTGCCATGTGCGAGATAAAGCGTGAAGTTATAAAAAAAGTAATAATATAAGAAGTTTATTAAAATGACAATTCATCCCAAATACCAGGCAGTACCACCGTCCTTCCTATCAATGGACGTGTGCGGGCGAGTGATCCGTCTGGACTCGCTGTCTAAGGTAATTGGTGCGGGTCTGAGGGCAGCGTGGATGACTGCGCCCACCGCCCTTGCTGCACCGAGCCGAGCTGCACGCGCAGGCGGAGATATTGCACCCCTGCACTTTGGCACAGGTCAGTTAGTACAATAGATTTTGTTTTCAGCTTATCTATAGTGATTAGCGCAGTGTCCGGGATGTTATGCTAAGAGTAGCCTAGTAACCATCTCCTTTTCAATCTGATTTTTTTCCAGATTGTCATAATTGAATAGTCATATGTTTATGAATGTTGCAATATTAGGACTATTTGTGACCGGTATAAAAGTTTTGCATAAGCTTAGATGTTTGCATATACCAGTGTTATATACGAGTGTTTCATTAGTTTATTATTTTTTAAATATGGTAAAGCTAGAAATCTTTATTTGTTAAAAGACAAAGTTTTTGAGACTGCTCTCTCTCTCGACTCGAAAACTGGTTTAATCAATTATCAATTGAACTGCTAAAGTTCGAACATCGGCTGTATTTTTCACTAAACCATCTTTTTAAGATCTTTAAAGCGGTAACGAAAGTATAATACTAGGTCAAAAATTGACTTCTCTAAGTGTGCGCAATTAAAATGCTTTCAAAAATAATATATAATGATTATGTATAGACGAATAGAATTTAAATAAAAAAACTAATATCTTTATTGGCCTTGATTTCCAAAATCTAAGCTTGTAATAGATAACGATAAGGTGATGTCAAAAGTTTTATCACTAAGTCATTTTATTTTTCCTTACACATATTCAGTCAGATAGGCGTAATTATTTATTATAAATTAAAATTATGAACGAACACATATCTATAGTGTCGCTACTTACTAGCGACTTTATACAGTGTGAGGATATTTATTAAATATAGGTCGTTTATATTCAATGAACTGTATAAATTTAGAATTTTACTACATGAAGTCTTTATTACTTGCAATGCTTATTCTTTAAACATTAACATAACATGAGGACCGTCGTGGCGCAGAGGCGCAACGTCTGCCTGTAACGTGACGGTTTCTGGGTTCGATCCCCAGTCGGAGAAGATGAATTTTTCTATTTCCATTTTCTTCGCTCTGGCAAACTAGGCAAAGCGCGGCGTTGAGTTCAGCCACTCAACACGCAATGCCTCGAAAATGGCGAAAAGCGGGGACGGATAAAAGCAGGGACTAAGCACCGGAGTGTCTTAACACTAGTTTCGTATGGTTCCTGCAGTTCCCTTTGCCTACCCTGCCATGTGCGGGATACAGCGTGAAGCTAAAAAAAAAATATCATATAATTAGAGCTTTGTAAGCATTTGAATTTTATTTCTTAGTTAATAATGTATGTAATACGTGTACAGAGCTTTAAATTATTCCCTGAATCTGTTCATTTAAACTGTATAGGATTTTATGTTTAATTACTGGCTCCACATTGTACTGGCATGGAGTAGGAAAAGTTAGACAGTTCGTTCCACGATTCACTATTCTCAAAACATGATAGATGACTGGTGAAACTTATTTACAGACGGAAAGAAATTTATTAAGCTCAAATTCCGATGAAAGAATTAGCTACTATAATTTGTAATTGTTGTTGTTGTTAAATTGTAAATATTTGGCAAAGTACAAAAAAAAATAAAAATAAAAGTCCCGCTGAGTTTCTTGCACCGGTTCTTCTCAGGTCTGAGGCATTAACTTTAGCGGACCGGTGGTAAATTAAATAAATTATTTGAAGTTAAAAAATGAAGCATATATATTCTTATTTTGAATTAAATTATTTGACTTTGACTGTTTCTTTTGTGCTGTCAACAAGACAAAGCTCGGCGTTGAGTTCCGCCACACTACACTAGTTAAAAATGTTGAATTTCTCCAATAAGAGTTTCTTCTTAGTATTCTGATTTAACATTACTTTGTTTAAATCTCCTCGATATCGCAGTCCGTGACCGTAAACCTGTTTATAGTGTAGCTCGTGGAGGTCGCGCCGCGCGGGTCGATGTGTCGATACTTGTACACCGTTATCACTGTTACACGTTGTTATCTATATGGATCTTTATGACATATGAATTTATATTAAAATATTATTTATTGTTTAAGTGAGAAATGGCGAATGAGATATTAATTAAAAATATTAAACAAAAGTGGTGTTTAAACCGTATAAAATGATTTCATAACATAACAAGCCTTATTGCATATAGAAAAAAGGTTTTTTCCTATTCTGTATAAATTTCCGTCCGCCACGAACAAGTGATAAGCGATTGAATGTAAAAAACATTTGAAATAACAATACAAAAATAATAAATTAATAATTTAAAAGCGACTTAAAGCTATTCTAGGCGTATTTATGTTAGAGACTATAATGGTACTAAGTAATACCTCTTGATCGTAGCCGAGATTTGTGAGTTCACTTGATACCTCCATAAATTTATTTTTACTCTTCGACCTCGGTCTGGATAGTGAAATATCTTACCACTTGGATCTACATGTCTATTCTGCTGTAAGAAAAACAAAGCTTACACCAAATAATTACAAAATGGGCAAAAATTATAAGAGGTGTGCCTTGACTTATATATAAATAACTATATAAATAAATGGTATATTATAAGACTTATGTACGCACTTGTACATCTATATAATGTATATAAATTTGTGCGATAAGAAACGGAATATGCGATTATTGATTCTTTTGCTTTATATTGTTATTGTTGAGATAAAGGGTTCAATTTTAATTAAACAATGGATTCTTCTAGTAAAATTATAATTTATGATGTCATATAAACAAAATAATAAAATATAAAAGCTTCAGTATAAGCCCCCATACGCCGTTTTTTTCAGAAATTTTGTTTTAAATACTTATCAACATAGCATATATTTCCAGGCAATCCTCTTCTGGTTAATCTCAAACCGTAGCGCCTTCGCCTCCCACATGCACTCAACGCGATCCTTCTACAAGCTACGTCGTAGCGCCCTCAGCTCCGCGCTAAGGGGCGTAGAGGGGCTCGCGGACTGGGCTGAACCTAGAGCTGGGTTGTTCCATTGGCTTAGAATTAGAGGAGTTGATGATGTTCATAATATGGTAAGTTGGTATTTTTTAAATAATTATATTTATAGGAGATTTCTTTTTAATACTATATCAGTGTACGTGTAAAGAACGGACGGTCTTAATAGTAATTGTTAGAAGTAGAGATTCAAACATAATAATTTAATACTTTAAAAAAAAATTAAAATTCTTTAATATCTCAACAAAGGCTCTATTTCAAGGCCTTATGAGGCTTAGTAAAACTTATCTTGTCATTTTTGTAGTCTAAATACAGTTAATCTGTGATTCATTTAACGATCTTACGTATGTACATTTAATTTGTTTTATAATTATAATTTACAAGATTGTATCATTTCTTTGAAATAGTTTTAAATTAAAAAAAAAATATGATAACAATTACGACATATTGTAATATTTTAATCTCTGCAAATTATAAAAACAAGTGTCAAGCGATAAGTACTTTATCATAAGACGTCATTTGAATTACAATTTTACACAAAAAAACTGAAGACCAGATATTAAATGCGTAATGTAGATTTCTTGTTTCTATATATTCTATAACGTGTTATATAAAGCATATAATTATGTTATTTTTTTTACGAATATAATTAACACTACAGACACTTGGTCCGTACTTTGTTTCACCTTATAGTTATTTTACGTTGTTACAAATAGTTATTATAAGACGATTATTACAAAGTGTATAAAATTAATATGAATTGCAACAATCTCTTATCTCTATAGTTAAATTGCTTTCATATTGTTTGTTACCCAGGACTGAAACAAATTTTGTTTATTTTTTTTGTTTTTTTTAGCTTTACGCTCTATCCCGTTTATGGCATTTCTATGGTTCTTATAGTTTCCTCTGCCGACCATGCAATGTGCGGGATAAAGCGTGAAGACTTGAAAAATTATAAGTTCTTTATAAAATAGGTGCGAATTGTTAAACAAGGCAAAAGCGCTAAATTTCAATATTTATTTCTAATTCCAGGTTTTTCACACGGCGTTTGAACGCGGCCTCATGCTAGTGCCAGGACAGGGCTTCGTCTACGACGCGAGCGCGCCCTGCCAGTACGTACGACTCACTTTCAGCAAAATAAACATGGACGATATGGAAACAGCGGTGCGACATCTAGCGGAAATTATTAGACACGAACAGAAGCTGAAACCACAGAGACTCGCTACTGAAGGATAGATGACTCTAGCAATATTTTTTTACATTAAATATAAATAAATAATATGTTACAATTTATTCTGAAAAATTAATTGGTCGTTGTAAACGTAACTAAATAATATTTTAAATTATTTATTCTTAATGAAGATTTTGCAAATTGTAATTTGTAAAATATATTCTATTCGACACAAGATGGCGCTAGCCAATATTGAACAAAAAATAATTGTAAATAGTTGTTAGGTGTAAAGTGTTGAGCACTGTACGCAGAGAAATTACTTTTAATATTAATCTATTATTTTATTTATAAGAATATATATTGCATTTAGGATTTACGTAAATACTTAAGAGATGGTAACGGATCAAAAGTGAAGGCAGAAATGCCTTTTGTACATAAACATTGCCAAAAATAGTCCACAGATCTGAGTACCTGTAAGGAGATCAACGAGGTCTTCGAAATGCCTATAAACGAAGATGCCTATAGTAAATATATTTGATTAATTGAACATTTTTAATATATTTGATTAATTTAGCATAATTGTATATTATAATAACTGTAAACCAATAATCAATGACTGTATTTATGTGAAGATTTTATTTTATTGACATTTAATAAATAATTTTATGTATTTGATTTTTTTTTCATTGTTGATTATAAATACTATTTAATAGCAAGAACATGTTCCACTTCACTTGTGTTATTCCTAATTAATGTGGGTGAAACTGAAAAATTAAAAAATTACATATCCCAAATTAGTTTATAAATATTTTTAGTAGTTTTAATATCACTAAAAATTAATAATATATAATGAAAAAGTAAAATTTTAAAAATTACATCATTTAAAATAGTAATACTTTTTATTTAAACGAGAAACAACAGACCATTCCGTACTGTAAATGAGCGAATCATTGGCTATCTCCGCACAAGGAATCCTAGTGAGATATCCAAAGTTAAGACATTCAAGTGATTTTCTTGCCCTTCTTGCCCCAAATTTTTAAAACTGTCTAATTGATACATGTAATATACAAATTTTACAGATATTGTGTACTTTGGTTGTACTTTTATTTCACAAAAATTTCGAGAAAAAAGCATATATAAAATCAAACAAATTATAAGAATATTATTAGAAATATTTAATTTAGCTACTTGTATAAATAAATGTTTATATATGTGTATATTTGTGTGTGTATGTAAAGTAATAATACATATACTTTAGATGAAGGAAATGTAAATAAAAACTTTATAAATAAATAAATAAATTGGGACCGATACAGTCCCAATTTAAAGTCCATGCTATTTTATTAGTAACATTTGTTTACAACGTAAATATTTCATTAAATATATTGACTGAATAAAGTACTAGTTCAATACGAGTATTACAGCGCTTCCGCACAGCATCATAAGGGAAATATTAAATATTTTAAATCAAACCGATTTAAATCTATATTAAAAATAAAAAAATTATACAATATAAATATAAATTCGTTAAATTTCTTTTGTCTTTGTAATTTTTCTGAAAAAATATATGATAGAAATTTATCTCTTAAGAAACAACGCAAAGTTGAAGAATGAAGAACGAAAAGGAATGACGAATTGTAGGTTATTGTGAGTACTCCGCCTTGACAGAACACGTCTATGACAGACGACACAAAAACGGAGAATGACGGAAGAAAAAAATATAAAAAATGGTAGTCAATGAGTATTGAGTGGTTGATGACGTCAAGAAGATAGTCAAGGACCGTAGCGTCTTGTGCTGCAGCGCAGAGGTGCACCTCTGAGACGTGACTGTTCTCATAATAAATTGAAAACAATTAATATTTGAAATGGTGTTTATTAGCAAAAATATCAATTAGAATCGGTTGTCACGCATGATTTTATTATAATATTTACAACTGTATTAAAACTTCTAAAGGATCTTGTTCTATGAAATGCGACACTTTCTTATTTAATATTTTTTTGTAGAAGTAAGATCTCACTAAATTGGAACGACTTCGCTCGGGCTTTCTGAAAATTAAGGGTAAGTTACTTTTATCATTATTTTATTATAGCTTCACGCTTTATCCCGCACATAGTAGGGTAGGCAGAGGGAACTGCAGGAATCATATGAACCTAGTATAAAGACTCTACGTTTCTCATCGCATTTTTCGCCTTTTTGAATAATTAGTGGCAGATTGAGTGGCATAATTGAGTATTGAGTGGCATAACTCAACGGTAGGTTACGGATATGTAATAAGATTATTCCTGTACTCAGTAGAGATCTCTTGTAGAATCTGACCTCATATGTACAAATATATAATATATATGTTACTTTTCTATAAACCTATATGTTCTACGCTACAATACATGGAAATATATAACAACAGAAAGACCGGAGTTACCAAACGTCTCGCCTATTTTGCTACAAATTGTGTTTTAAGCTACAAGTATATTAATACACAGGTTTTGTGTATCTAATATTTAAATATAATTGTTAAACAGTAGTTAAGAAGTAGCTGTGTGTGCGCATCCTCAATAAGCGCTTAGTTAGCGTTGCCGTTTGATTCTGTGTACAGAATAATTAAGGAACAAGGGAGCTTTATAAAGTTATTATTCTGTGAATTTGAGACTTTCATAATTCAAAGCTTAAATTATATTCATCTCATTATTAACTATACTATTATCATCTACTTCAAGAATCTACATCTATATGAATCTTTATATATCTTATTTATTTATTTATTTAAGTCGCCAACACAGCGTACACTCACAATACATATAAAACTGGATGTTTTAATATAAATAACTAAGCGTCGCCGCAATTATAGGCAACGACGGGAAGCGTTACTTACATCTACAATACATTTAAAAAAGAATGAAAAAATATACGTAAAATAAGCGATTACTAAATATGATAAAGTTGTATACACAAATTATAAAATAAACATATAAGTGAATCAAGTACTTTCAAATATTAGTAGATCACAATGGCTCTAATGTTGTTCCGCGAATAATGCTTTGGTAAAACGTAGTCTACACAAACTAAACACAAAATTAGTTTTTTTGTTTTTAGCTTTTTCGTGCAAATAGGCAGAGGGGGAACCTCAGGAACTGTCGCAGTCGAAGGAAAAATTCCACCTTCCCTGAGTGGTAATCGAACCCACAAATCAATTTAAAATGGTTACGACGGTTCTCATATAAAAGTCCGTCTCTAATAAAAAAGTCGTTCTAGTATAAAAAATCTTGACTGAACCAACTGTTGATGTAATAAATATAGTATAATATTATTATAATTTGTATGCATCTGTCTGTGGCTTGCCTACTCTGTACATACTTTCTCATTATTAGCGCAAAGAGTTGTTTTATTCCGACGTCGCCGAGTTAGCTCACAATTTCCCATTTAACTCTACTCATCAGTCTGTACATTACATAATATGCTTTATTACATTAAGATAGAGCTTAAAATACTTTGACATTAATTGACTTGGAAATCAGCATGTCTTATGAGATACGTTGCATTGCAATTTAAATTTTAACCTTATAATCATAGAGTTCAATTTCGTTGGCAAAATTGTCTATTGGAATGAAACGTTTTTAAACGGGCAATCGCTCAAAATTAAGGAAATAAGCACTGTTAATTGGCGAGCGATTATTCGTAAGCGATTTCGCGAAAGCTTTCGAAATTAGTTTTCGAGATTGAGTTGTGATGACTGTTGGTACAGTGCAGTAATTAGCGGTACAGTACAGTACAAGTGCTAGGGCTTTTGGGGCTTTGAGCTTTGAGCTTTTTGTTATACTATAGTCGTGACTTTGTAAATCTATGTATTGTTATTAACAACTTTGCCCATTGACATAAAGTGAATTATGTTTCCAGTATTTGTTTTTCGTATATTGTTTTATTTTTTAGTAGAGTTGTGGTTTATATATTTTTTTACCTAAACTAATTATTTATTTTACTTATATACTAAAATATTATAAAAACGTCGACACCTTACGTTGTTTCTTCGTAAGTCTCCAGATCTTTTATTTGGTAAATATGATTGAAATGAATTATTCTTTTTTTAGCTTCACACTTTAGAGGGGTAAGCAGAGGGAACTGCAGAAACCATACGAACCAGCTTTCTCCGTCCCCGCTTTCCACCTTTTTCGAGGCATTGCGTGTTAAGAGGCGGAACTCAACGCCGCACTTTGTCTAAGGAATATAGAATATAATAAAGCTTCATCTTATTAATTATACGCTTAACATGTAGTTCTACATATTTTAGAAAAACCTGATATTTTTTTATCAAAATGTGTAATTACGCATTATTCAATAAATAAACATTTAGTTTGTATTTTTCTTCTGAAACATTTAAAACTTTATCTAAACTGCGTAAACTGCTAAATCAATGCATCTGCCTCTCGAATACTAATGTGAAAACGAATGTATAAATAATGCAATAACATCTAAAAATTTTGATAGAATGTAAATTTAAGATATTTTACATTTTAGGTAAGTTACATAGATTTTCGCCAACTTGCAGAAATCAAAGATCTGGAACATCTTATATAAAACTACAATATGAAACAAAACTATAATTAAAGTAATAAGAATTCCGGTAAATCGATACAACCTGGTGTCCAAGTATTGACTAGTTTCTTAATATTTCATTTGTTTTTAATTTACTAATGTTATCAGAATCAAAGATACTCGTAATTATTTTTTTTATTCATCTCATGTATATCAAAATGAGAACTTTTTCTATGTTTTTACTTAATTTCTCAATTTTCACTTCGATTATAACTTTATGTTCGGTCCTTTTATATTTCAAGTAAGCTGTCTTAATATAAATCCTATAGAGCTTTTTGTATATGATTTTGTAGATAATGTCTTCAATTTGAATTCAACTGAAGCGGCAAGTATTCTATCACAGAATGTGTTAATCTCCAGCTTACTTCAACCGACACATGTTTACAAACAAGGCGGTTATACAATGTGATATAATAGAGCTCTCGAGATTTGTGCAAACTTACAAAAAATTGTCAATTCTAACACCTTGTAATCACTTGGAAGTACGTAAAAAATACTAAAAGAAAGAGGAGTCGTCGCAGCTCTTACTGCTTCAAGTTAAAGTCCAAATATTGGGAAGTAAAAGGAAACTAAACTTTTACGTTAGTTGGCGGTTTTATACAATACATTTATTTGGCACGTTCTTACAAATTTATTTCGTTGTCAGTTAAATATAACTTAACTTAATGTCTACGTAATAAGGTTGTATTTGGTTTAATTTTTATATTTGAAGCTTTTTAATTATCTTTGCAAGGTTACGCAAACACATTGTTCGTCTCTACAATGGTGCGAAACTGATATATTTGTAACGAGGATTAGTTTCAAGAGCGCGGCAAATTTTGATTTTTTTAGGTATACTCGTAGTATAAAAAAATAATAATCCCCTCGGCTTTATGTTGAAAGCTAAATTACATGTAATCTATAATCTGTGCTTGAGATGGTTTCCCTAAACTCTACTTTACTAAAATAAAAGAAATATTTCTTTCAAGAAAAATTGTTTTTCTTATATAAACAGTTTTAGGAAAACTTTAAGCTCATCATCGTCCAGCTATTCAAAGCTTAGAGAAGTCACATTTGGTAAGACACCTCTCAGAAGATGAGAAGATGGCGCAGCATCTGACTGTAGATGTTATATGTGTAGTCTTTGAATTCGATGACGACATCCTAATAATTATGCAATGTCACAAAATTAAGGCGGCCATTTTTTTACGTAAAATGAGTAAATAGAACATTTAGGGGACCATCGTAGCGCAGAGGCATAGCGTCCGCCTGTAAATGCCCGTAGCATTTTTTTTGAGGGTTCGATTCCCACTCGAGGAAGATTGGTATTTCTATTTCCATTTTCTTTCCTCTGGTAGGCGGCGCGGTTAAGTCCTACCACTGAACACACAATGCCTCGAAAAGATGAAAAAGGGGAAACAGAGTGTTGTAAACTAGGTTTCTACGGTTCCTGCGGTTCCCTTTGAGTACCCTGCTGTGTGCAGGATAAAGCGTGAAGCTAAAATAAATACAGGCTATTGATGTTCACATAAAAATTTTATGATTATTTTAAGTATTGTGAAAGTCACATTATGAAAGATTTTTCAAATCGTTTTCACTCTTAATAGACTTACTTAAAATAGTTTACTAATAAATATTATCCATTAACAAAAATATAAACACTAGTAAATAGCAACGAATACAATGTTTTAAACAGAAAATAAATAAAAATCAAATAAGCGCGAGTCGGGATACAACATCGACGATAAAGTATAGAAGCTCGTTACTCGTCTAATTGCGAACGAAATGAAATAGAGAGAACGAAGGGAAATGGGAACTTAATCGTATTAACGGCACTTGTTCATTGTGTTGTTTTACTGCACAAGGTGCGGGAGGTGGCGGTGGTCAGTCAGTCAGTGCTGCGTCAGATATCGAGGGATGGGGTTCATATACTGTCAGGACAAATATATAAGTATTTATTTGTTTTACATATAATGCTTTTTTGTATTTTTTGTGTAAATGTACATTATTTTGCTTGGGGAGAAATGTTTTTCGTATATATATATGAAATAGATATCAATCTTAACAGCGTCTGTCTCTTTATCAGCGCCTGTGTTTTTATCAAATATGTGTCTCTATATGTCTTTCTATCGTCTAATATTTTCTTTCGATTCTATTGTCTAATATTTCCACGCATTATTTGTTCTTTTATTTCCATAAAAAATATTTCAACATAGTGTTACAATTTACATTTAAACGTATTATAGTATATTTAAATGTATGTATGTCTATAAAAATAAAGTTTAGAATGGAAAGAGGAGTGTCTTAGCACTGTATGTCGTTGTAAAGTTTTAATATTTCATTTATGTAGAAAATTCTGGTATGTCAAAGCGTTCACAACTTGGACACTACGAAATAACATAGGATGCTGAATGCATTTTCTTTATTACTTCCTCAAATGCAATGCCTCGACTCATCGGGTTTTAATTTGAAGCGGATGCAAAACGTTAATTTACTTTTTACATAGTCGGAACAATTGCCGGCGAACTACATATATTTCCATTTAAATTATTGTAACTTTTTGTATTTGTTTTATATGAAAGAGAAAAACGTGATTTGATTTCATTTTTATAAAAAAACAGGTAATTAATAATAAAAATTATTACTTAAATAAGGTAAAAAAGCTCAAATTTAGTTATATATCAACATATCGTGTAGTAGAGACTGTAAATGATGTGAGAGCGACCAGTCGAGCGACAAGTCGAGTTCCTTCATCAATACATAAAAATTGTATTAAAATAATTGTAATCATATATTTTGTATGCCACATGGCGCAGAGGCTGCCTGTAACGCGACGGTTTTTGGGTTCGAATCCTAGTCAGGGAAAAACGAATTTTTCTATTTCCATTTTCTTCGCTTTGGCAACTAGGCAACGGGCGGCGTTGAGTTCCGCCACTTAACACGCAATGTCTCGAAAAAGGTGGAAAGCGGAGACGGAGAAAGTGCGGACTATGCAACGAAGTGTCTTAACACTAGGTTCCCATAGTCCCTACAGTTCCTTCTGCCTACCATGCCATGCGTGGGATAAATATTTCCGATTTATTAGTTTATGAAATTATTTACTAAAAAATAAAAGTTATTTTGTAAATGAGTTTTAGTAAAAGATATTCTTTTAAAACACAGCAAAGTGATCTGGAATCTCATTTGGATTGAGATGTAGAAGTATTCCAAAGATCTCTCTTCATTTTTAACTAGTTTAAGATGATCCATGTCCTTACTTTGATGTCACACAACATATAGCATAAAAGATAATTAACTAAGGAAAGAATAGATCAGCGGTATAATATCAGTATTTGTTAACATAATTTTTACTATTTACACTATTTTTAGGTAACTACATATAAAATTTAAAATGAATGGAATAATTATGCGCATAAAAACGGACACCGACACGTTTGTGTATAGATGTTTATTGTAGACATTTTTTTAGATATTACTAAATACAAAAATATTCTATGCCAAAGGAGGAACATGTCGATTGCAAACATCAAGTTTTACTGTCATTTAAGTTAAAGTATATACCAGTTTCCCATAATATCTGAACAAAATGCTTGATTAGAATGAAGTAATATGGATTTGATAGTATTGTATTAAATAACGTCACTAAAACTTTCAATATGCTTTACAGATTATCGCCTTACCCACTAAGTAGTAGAGTAGAGTAGGGAGCCTCTACAGTAATACACGACTCCGTACAAAATTTGCCACATTATTAATGTCATTAAAAGTAATTTTCAATGCGCTCTCCATAATTCCGTGTAATCTCCTAAACACTTCGACCTCACGCTGTTATATATCTTTAATAACAATTTCAATGGGGATTATGGAAAATTATTGCAAAACACAACACTGCTACTTACCATAGTAATTGTAAGAATCAAATTTGCTCTTTATTAGTAGAGCCATAAAAGCGAAAATAGCTTATACATTTTAAGAATTGTACTGTCTATAGTAAGTGCACAAATTTGTTACGCATATCGGTTTTATACGAAAATAATTTTCTGGATTTTGTGTTTTATTATATAAGGAATAAAGTAAATAGTTGCGTGTTAAAATTTTATGAAGAATTAATTCGTGGTAGAGTGTAACATTTTGTATATTAATGCCTAATGGTCATAGATTACGAGTGAGACATTTCACGGTTTGATGCGCGCGGAGAATATGGAATCAATTTGTGTGTACAGGGTGTTTTACAATAAAACTACTTTTTCATGAAAATTCTCTAGCTGTAATTTTTCAATATTTACTTTATAAAATTCTTTATTTTAAAATATTTTCTAATTTCTTAATATATTAGATGTAAAAATCTGTATATACTTATGTTTGTACAAAATTGATAGTATACCAATTTACCAATTCATTAAATGATGCTCTTATAGTCAGCTACTGACTTACTGCGCCACAACGACTTGAAACTGCTTTTATAATAATACTTACGTAGTATAAAATATCAACATCGAAATTTATGTATAATTTTGATATTACGTACGTTTACGTTAAATTATAAATAAACAATATATACATATATGTCGATATTCAAAATATATATATCTTAAGTTTTGTCAGTTAAGTAAGTAAACTTTACACGTGAGTTGTAAGATTTAATTAACTGCCTCACTCAAAGTATGGGAATGTTGTTGCCAGTTGTTTAGAAGTGCGTCCTAAACCAACACGCGAAGAGCGAAGTTGGCGCGACTTGACTCGGTGCTACGATAGATGCTAGGGTAGAGTAGGTGCCTAATTTGATTCAATTGTTTTGTAAGTTTAATTAAGGACTTTATTTCCATTATATATTACTTGTATACAATATATACGACGTATGTTAAAGTGGTTATCCTGCAGACGTGGTTTTACTGTTAACATCTATCCCAAAAAATATGTTATGTTTATAGCTGTACTGTGAACATTTTTAATACTTGTGATTTTAAAGACTGATCTAAAAATAAGTTAATTTATTTAATTAACAATAAGTAAAAATATTATAACTTTTCAGATTGTGTTCTTCATAGTTATATTTAATTATGTTTTTTAATGTTCAAACAGAGCCACATAGTTATATGTTTTGTATCCTTCGGTACAGGTCGGTACAATAAAAATAGGAAAACATATATTTTTGAGTATTTTACATCTAATTAGTGGTATATATTTCTAGAATGAAGTGCTCAAATTATTGCAACCAAGGAAATATATATTTCAATTTTATAAATAATCCAATAACCTATTACTTCAATAAATAAGTACTAACTGACTTATAAAATAAATTATTCTATGTTAAATAAAAACACAAAAAATATATTACATTTGTGAACACACTGTATAGCTGCGGTAAAGCTCTCCCCTGCACCAACACCTTAGCGGGATCATCTGCACTATTGTATTGTCCTTAATGTACTTGTTTGTGGTAAAAAGTGGGTGCGAATATGTTTACTACACGTGCTCTTACACTTCTACGAGTCTTTATTTTATATGAAAAAAAATAAAAATCTCAAAAAAATGTTAAAAAATCTTTTTAACAGTAAAGCAATAACTGCAGATGACTAAACAACGGAGTGTCTTAAAACACTAGGTTCCTATGATTCCTGCAGTTCCCTCTGTGTACCCGCCATGTGCAGGATAAAGCGTGAAAACAGAAAAAAAAGTTTAAGATGTCGTGTCACAAACAAAAATGATACAATGTGAAGTGGTCGTAGTCACATAGGAGTTATTGGTGAACTGTGACATTTAGTTTCTTTAGAATAATTCATTATCACTCTTGGCCACTCACATCTATTTCAGATGATTTAAACACGGCTGGATGAAAGTATATATATATATATATATATATATATTATATATATATATATATATATATATATATATATATATATATATATATATATATATATATATATATATATATATATATATATATATATATATATATATATATATATATATATATATATATATATATATATGTATATATATATATATATATATATATATATATATATATATATATATATATATATATATATATATATATATATATATATATATATATATATATATATATATATATATATATATATATTTATATATATATATATATATATTTATATATATATATATATATATATATATATATATATATATATATATATATATATATATATATATATATATATATATATATATATATATATATATATATATATATATATATATTATATATATATATAAATATATATATTTATATATATATATATATATATATATATATATATATATATATATATATATATATATATATATATATATATATATATATATATATATATATATATATATATATATATATATATATATATATATATATATATATATATATATATATATATATATATATATATATATATATATATATATATATATATATATATATATAATTGAAACATTGATAATCCTAGTATAATCATTACCATCTTTATTTTTTAATTAAATTTATTATTGTATAGATATAATTGGTTTTTAATTAACACTTATATATTATTTTCAGGGCATTTAATGCTATACAATTTTTTACCAAATTATTGTATTAACAAAATCTTTCTATAGGATGTTTTCTTCGATTATTTCGTGAATATATTGCAAATATAATTCTTGAATTCACAATAATAGAGAAAAAAATGTTGTAAGGTCATTTTTAGAAATAGAAATCGTGCAAAGGAATAAAGATATCTCATTCATAAATAGTGGATTACAATTAATAGATATTACAAAGTAATTTATATATATATATATATATATATATATATATATATATATATATATATATATATATATATATATATATATATATATATATATATATATATATATATATATATATATATATATATATATATATATATATATATATATATATATATATATATATATATATATATATATATATATATATATATATATATATATATATATATAAATTACTTTGTAATATCTATTAATTGTAATCCACTATTTATGAATGAGATATCTTTATTCCTTTGCACGATTTCTATTTCTAAAAATGACCTTACAACATTTTTTTCTCTATTATTGTGAATTCAAGAATTATATTTGCAATATATTCACGAAATAATCGAAGAAAACATCCTATAGAAAGATTTTGTTAATACAATAATTTGGTAAAAAATTGTATAGCATTAAATGCCCTGAAAATAATATATAAGTGTTAATTAAAAACCAATTATATCTATACAATAATAAATTTAATTAAAAAATAAAGATGGTAATGATTATACTGGGATTCTCAATATTTCAATTATTTTTGAGCATATAACAGCGCCTTTTGATACAAGGCTGTATCTGCTTACGCTACAAATACAGGAGTTGTTAAAAATAAACATTGTATTGTAGAACATTGAAGTATCAATTTTCGCGTTAACCTAACATGTTCTTACGCTTATAAATTCTAATATTGGCAAGACGTGAGTAGGTACCTCTACGTAGAGGTACGTAACGTGACGTTGGCTGCACGTTACATGCAGTGCCAGGTGTCGAGAGGGAGTGGGGAGGTGAGGGGATGGAACTCGATTCCCGGCTATTGAAAAGTTTCAAGAGGCGAAAAGCTTCGACAAACGACGCTAAGTGAATTTCGTGCCCTCAGAAAATACAGGGATGGAATTTGAAATTTTCTTTTTTTTAATTTTTTTAATAAATGTGGTAGGTTTGATTGAAATTTCATTTCACTTGCTACTTGTTTTATGTTATGTTCAAATGATAACGATGATTTGATAACGATGATTGTAAAAGAGTGTGTACAAAGCTTAATATATTTTATTTATTTAATTTAAATTTAGCTTAAAAGTTTATAAATTAAATATTTATGTCGACCAAACAATACAAATAAAACCTTCGTTGGAAAATAAAAAAGATTATATCACAAAACTAATCTAAGTTTTGGATAATGTCTAGAAAGATAGAAGATGTTTATATAGTTAAACATCTTTAGACTTATAATCTCGTAGAGTTATAATAATATAAAAAAATACAAATATGTGAATTTAAAACTACCTCATGTACACTAGCTTTATACGTAGGTGCACTCCGTCCCTGGCGGGCGGCTTGGTTCCAATTTTTATCAATCCCATTTCATTTCCCCTTACGAAAGTTTTCCTCCAATTTCGCGCTCTCGTCCCGCCCCTCTAGTGATGAAGAGCAAACAACGGTACTATCGACATCGATGTTTAAATAATCGTTATATTTATTTTACATTTTCATCGATGTTCTTGGTTACTAAAATAATAAAAATATAGGTATAAAATTATAAAAAAATATTATTTTAGAATAAATTAATATATTAAAAAAAAATAATATGCAAATAATTGTAAACCTTTTTTGAAGTGATTTCAGTTTCTTATCAGACTTTCATATATTCGTGTTAAAAGTTTCACTTTTTATTAAATTCACTAGTTGACGAGAAGTACGAGCACGACGGTTGACATAATTAATTAATCTTACAATAGGGTCTAAGAAATCATTGAACGTTGTAATTTAAAAATTATGAAATTAATTACGTTCGTTTGTTAACAGTTATACTAAATTAATATATTTATAAATAATATAACGCCTAGGGATTAAAATACTTAATATGAAATACTCAATAAAATATAATAAATTCAAACGTGTCATTGAAATTAATATTAGTGAATTGATGATAATATTTTTGACGTTCAAAAAACGAATCTTTTATTCTATATACAGAAAAGAGAAAGAACCTTTTCTCTACATACCTTTCCTTAATTTAAATTTATATGGGTTATACAAAAATAATTTGTAAGCACTTTTGAATCATCAAATGAACATAGCTTTACCACCAGTTCGGAAGACAGTGCTTTTGAAGAAAGCACTGTCGAAACGTTACACTAGCTCTAGCAAATATTCAACACAATCGACACATGGCATGTGACGTCACTACCGTTTAAGCATGAGAGTATTCGTCAGCGGACGTATCACAATCGTTACCCGTCGGCGTCAAGGATCGCGTCCTACACCCGCACTGTACCTCACTGTACCTCACTGTACCTCACTGTACCGCACTTTACCGCACTCTGTTCTGGCTGAGGCTGAGATGCTCACGATACTTCTGATAATATGCTATTATAAAATCAAAATCAAAGCAAATCAAATTAAAAATCATTATGCACGTCTTTTTTTATCTACTACCATTTAGGAAAGGCACTTTGTCATAGAGGAGAATAAATGGCCAAAGAAACTCCTCTTTTAATTGAATAAGTTATGTTTCTTAAATATGAAATTAAATTTTTAACACTTATCTGTTTGTTTCAATAACAACAATAAAATCATTTCATATTAACTCAACACGAAAAATCCTATAAGTTTGTTATTGACAAAACATTAAGCCAACAACAATAATAAGACTAAGTTTTCCTGTAGAAGCAATTTTCTCATACCTATTTATATAACGAATACATAATTGATGTTGATTTCCAAATGAAGTGTAAAAAATTTTGTGGTATATAGATTGAAAATAAAGACAATTTATCAAAATCAAAAATAGTATGAATTTGAAAGTTTTGTTTTACTCACAGTTTCATGAAACTTTGCCAATTTATTTATTTTACCTAAAAGTAACATAATCTTATAATAAAGTACTCCATATTAAGCTTCCAATAAAAACTTTCCATACATTCATTGTATACGAGCAGTCCGGTAGCACCCAACCAAAACCAAACGCCGCTTCAATTCTAAGAACTTTTTTCCTCGAGCTTTTCAAAAGTTTAATAGTATTTTTTGTATAAAAGTTGACCACTGTGCCTTGCCGCTGTAAGCTCAAGTTACTTTATAGGTGTGATGTACAATGAGCCGTAACAAAGAAGCCTAGTGAAATGACCATTACTTGGATTAGACGATTCAAGTAGCATTCTGTTACATTTCAGTGTATAGAGCCTATTGAGAGTTTTTACTTTAAATGTTGTTACACGTTTATTTGTAGAGCGTTTGTAGTTTATACAAGCACAAGTAATGTATGCGAGTAAGGAATTGTGTTTTTTTCTTACGAACGTGGAATTATTAGTCACGCCTACATCAATATATAATAATGTTAAATGATAACACATTATTGTACTTCAGTCACATTAGTGTACTTTAGTGACATTGTAAGGAACTTGGTACTTTATTTGGAGTTGACAGAAGTTGAGTTAAGGCGGATTTTAATGTTAGAAAAGTGATGACAGACTTAAACTAACATTTTAAATTATGATAAAAACTACATTTCATATAACAAAAAATTACTAAATGGTATTATTTTCTTTATAAATAATCATTGAAGTCGAATGTAAAGCTACAATTTGTAATCATTCGTCAAAAGTAATCCAACACTATCGGTCAAATCTCCTACATTTGCGTGTAATGACAGACCGCGGCCTCAAACCGACGCAACCGCGATGCAAACAGAGATTACGCTAAATGCAAGGCCATTGTGAAACACCTTTGTGTCGCCGAAAAGAGTATTCCAGTAATCTAATACTTTCTAAGAAATTGCACAATTGTAGGTTTCTGCTGTTGAGAGAGCCTCTATACTAGAGCCTACTTGATAAACTAGTAATAATTACGAGAAAACTTATATATTTTTTTCGAGATAGATTAAAATTAATTATTTTTTTTTTTTTCTTTATATATTTTCTGTACAATGTAGAGTAGAAAGAACAATTCAAGTATATATTTATTTTAAGCATATACTAGCATATACTAGACAAGACTAGTAAAGAAACACCAGAGGCAAAAATCGCCGAAATTAAATTCACAGCGACCTTTTTTTATTCAGTCACTTTCAAACTGATCTGTCAACATTTTAAACAAAGCAATTTAAGCAGATTAATCGCCTATATTATCATTTTATGAAAGCCCGACGTTTCGAACACTTTGCAGTAGTGTTAACCTGTGACCACAGACTATACGTACCTAATCAAAGATCTTATTATGATCTGTTGACATTATTTCATACATTTTGTGCTCATAATAGAAATAATTAGATAACCTCCACTCGGCTGGACCCCAAAGTACGCATTAATCTTATTTTAACGACATAACAGATACAAAATATCGCCATTAAACAACAAACGAGTGTATTCAAGCGACGGCCCTCCAATTAAAAATAGAAAAATTGAATTTTATTTCGAGGCGCCATATTGGGTCACCGCCTCGTGCAAATGCCGCGCTTTTTAGCAACAAGCAAAGTTACAGAAATGTACAGTCTTAGTAATTTAAGCTTTAACACTTTGAGATAGAGTATGGCAGGATGTGGCCGGCTAATATGGTGGAGTCAAAGTAATTCTTTTTGTTGATTTTGTTTTTTTTATTGTGTTACAACGTTTATCAATTGCTAACGAGGCGGCGGGAGAGAGGCACATGTGTTGTATGTATGTATGTATGTATGTAGAGCTGAATGAGACAGTCGTTACTATATTCTAGTTGTGGTTAATCTTTTGTTATTCTCGTAACACAACAATGCTGTTTGAAATAGCTGTAAGTAACAAAGTCGATTGTAATAACTTGTTTTTTTATATATGCATTATATATTTTGTAACCCTTACATATAGGTAAGTCTTAGCTTTAATTATTTAATAATGCCAGCAGACGGTTCGTTCTTCGCTGATATTTAATTTCGGGTAAGATACTATTAAGCATTAATTAGAATTGTGGATAGTTTTATCTATAATATGACGTTGTAATTTTTAAGCCCAGAGAGTCAAGACATTTGACAATATTCCATCAAGTAATAATAATAATATAAACCTTATAATCATAATAAGAGACATAATATTAGTCCATAAATTAAGCTCAGAATGCAATATAAAAAACAGTAACATGTAAGTTCAATTCAATAAAATTCTTATAAAAAAATAATACAGGTTTACAATTATTTAATTGTTTTATGCTTATATAGTTATAAACTTATTAATTACAATTAACTTATCCATACGAATTAATTTTTAATCCACCAAATGTCTTTAATATCTCTACAATAATAAAAGAAAACTGAGGAAGACCAAAACGCTAAATTATATATCTAAACACTAAAAGCCGTTTATCGTTCCTTTTAACAAAGTTTATATATCACTTTTATACTATACTCTATATAAAATGAGAATGTAGAGCTGTAACACTCCGTTCTCCGTTTTTGTGCCCAATATTAGAACATTGGTATTGTGTGACTTAACTTATCATGCATCTTGTTACCACAGCAGCAATATTTCTTCACCCCAAGTGAGAATTGAACCCACTATAACCGTATTTACGTACATTACAGTCAACTGTTCATAATATGTGCGAGTATACGTTAAATAAGCAATTTCATTGTGGAAATCGTTTCGTATAACAGCTAGTTATAAATAAATTGTGTTCAAAAGTAATACATTTGTCCTCTCAAACCCCTGCGTGTTTGATGCTTTGTAATTGCACTCGTTAGTTGAGATTCGATTACAATAACAGTATCTGAGAGCGATTTGCGCCACCCGCTGGCTTTATAGGTAAGAGCGACCGTTCCTACATAAAAGAGGTTCCGTATACATTTTATATATTGTTTTATTACTTAACTGTCTTTAATTATTAAACAGTAAAATATTATACCTTTATTGTAGTTTAAATGTATCATATTTATGTTTGGTAACAGAAAATAAAACAAATTATTTAATGAAATGGAGTTGGAGGTCTTCATTATTCCAGTACTTAGTGATGACAGCAAAACTAATGAATCAGTTAAAGTTTAAGTTAATATATTAACATATATTATATCGACATTGAATCATCTTTCAAATTATATGTTTCCTTTGCCTTGAAGCATTTAGCTAAATTTTTGATCATGTAAATATTTTTGTTTATATCAGGGAACTTATACATTTTAAAACATTCTCTTTCTGATAAAAGCAATGCATCTAGTTTTAGGCTCTACTTAAGGCGGTAAGTAAAACGGAGAGAGTGTCTTAACTCTACATTTTAACAGCCTACTCTATATTATATAACATAAAGTGACATTGTAGTATAGGTTAAATATATATGTATGTGGAACCCTCTTGATACAATAGAATCGTTGAATGGCATCGCGGTGTCCCGCGGCGTCTCTCGCTAATAACACGTTTCGCGACTGCAGTGTTGATGACTGTACTAGATATGGGAATTATAATTTATTTTTCATTTCCTCCAATTTAAATTTTGGTGATTTATTTTTGTTGAACTGCTAAATTTGATTTAAAAATAGTATAGAAAGTGTATAATATATTTTAGTCTATTCTACACTATAGTATAATATGAGGACCATCGTGGTACAGAGGCGTTGCGTCTGCTAGGAAAACGCGGCGGTTTGTGGGTTTGATGGAATGGATGGTGATGGTGATGGTGATGGTGATGTGATGGATGGTGAAGATGGATTTCTTGATTTCTATTTTTATGTTTTCATTTTCTTTACTCTGGCAACTAGGCAATGTGTGGCGTTGAGTTCCACCACTCAACACGCAACGGCTCGGAAAAGCGGAAAGCGGAGAACGGAATCTTAACACTAGATTCCTCATGCTTACCCTGTTTTATGAAGAATGAAGCAAAAAGTTAAAAAAATATTTAATATATATTTATTTATATAAGGAACAATTTGAATGCATGTGTGTCTTACAAACGTGATGAATGTGGTTTTAGTCACAATTAAATTGCTTCGCCTACAGTATTGAGTAGTATCCAGAATGAAGAGAACGGAGTGTTGTGTTTAAACATACATACAGTAAATATAGTATATTTACTTATAATTAGCTAATTAATAAAATTATAGTATAATCATTCTACAAGAGAAGAATTTATCAAGTTTTATATTTTGACAATGATGAGCATATTCTGGGAAGAAAGGAAAGTTGAACCTTTCTTTAAAACTGTGAAAAAAACGCTTTTCAAATCATCGCATGCTAAGCTGACGGCACTTCACGATCTACCTTGATCTAGGAGAGTGTAAAAATAGAGT
Organism: Dione vanillae; assembly: GCA_037178615.1. NCBI lineage: Eukaryota > Metazoa > Arthropoda > Insecta > Lepidoptera > Nymphalidae > Dione > Dione vanillae. The sequence goes on along the minus strand of JAZFAU010000241.1, from coordinate 180,134 downwards.
GTAATAGAACTATCACAAATTCATTTCTGGAACGCACTTCAAAGGTGATTTTGGTGGAATCATTTAAAATTTGGTGTCGGTAATGGGAGGAGCTCGGACAGTGAAGGTCCCTTTAAACGTATACTTGGGTAGCAAGGTCCCTTAAGGGACCTTCACTGTCCGAGCTCCTCCCAATACCGACACCTACAACTGCTACCGCAAAGTAGATTCTTTTCTATACAATTACGTAATATCCTATTTAAATGCCGAAATTTGAAGTATTTGTAAAAGTAAGAACTTATCAGTTTATAATTTCACAAGTCAGTTAAAGCAATACGTTATTTCATTACGCGACAAAGAGATGCTATCTAAACAATTACCCTTCGTCACAGTCGATCTCGGAACGCATAGGGTTCACGCGATTTGAAGGGGCCGAATGAGATGGATGCTTGAGACGGTTTTGTTACAAGCTAATCATTTTATTCAACAGCCGCTTGAAACGACGTTAAACATTATTGCTTTATTTGTTATTTAGATTTATTTTAAAATAGATGTGTCGGAAGTAAATAAAGTTAACTTGATTATTCAAACATATGTAATATGTAAAAATTATTGATTCAATTATTACTTAGTATAAAGTATAAAAATGTTCAATGTTCCACACTGTATTCTCTTCCGACTAAAGGTTCATTTGAAATTGACTCATATATATTCGTATATAAATGGTTTAATTTTAAATCTTCTATATCATATACTATGATTGTACTATGGATACCCTTCGTCTCGTTACATGAAATCAGTATAAATTTTATTTCAACTTTAACTTCATTTCACTTTTAACCTCCTATAAATGTTTAAATATTAAGCAGTACAATATCATTCGTATCTCTTCTAACGTAGGGTCGTCGCCGACAGAGTACGCGAGTCTCAATAAGATTCTATTATATACTTTTTCATCGCTAAGTGATGTAAAATGGCAAAAATTGCTCGTTGAATCACTGGCGTTTTTTAATAATTGTTTTACGCTCTAACAAATGAGTTTGAAATTGGATCGGGCTCCGAGCGCTTACAAAAATGGATGCTTAATGCAATTAGAGGGAATGAGACGGAGATAGGAGAGGGAGAGAGAGAGAGAGAAAGATCGCGAGCTTGTTGTGTCGTTATTAAGATATCCGTTTTGTTAGCGGCGTTGTCTGCGTTACGATAGCGCCGTTAGTGCCGTTACCGCCAACTAGAGCTAAGAGTCTATCGCTTGATTAAAGTAAATCTACATTGTTGGTTGTCTACAAAATATTATGGAAAATATCTATAGTTCTCTGTTTGTAGGAGCTAGCTCTTTAACTGAATAATAGTGTTATGTATATCTTTCTTTGTTTTTACATTAAATTTGTATTAATTTTATCATTTAACATTATTTACAAAGATATATCTTTTAGGTATATAGTTCATATTACGACTATGCATACGTAAAAATGTATATATATATATATATATATATATATATATATATATATATATATATATATATATATATATATATATATATATATATATATATATATATATATATATATATATATATATATATATATATTATATATATATATATATATATATATATATATATATATATATATATATATATATATATATATATATATATATATATATATATATATATATATATATATATATATATATATATATATATATATATATATATATATATATATATATATATATATATATATATATATATATATATATATATATATATATATATATATATATATATATATATATATATATATATATATATATATATATATTTATAACAAAACTAAAAAGGTCTCATTAAAAGAACATTACTTAGATCGTCCAATCCTATAAAGGCTATTAAGGGCCGAGCGTCTTTCGATATAAAACAGTAAACAGGATTACATAGCGACGAGCGTCCGTCGACTCGACTTGAGACTGCCCTCTTAATGTAATATTGCACTTCATTATTTTAAGATAATCATATTATTGTGATCATTTCATTTTTGATTTTATATACAGCTCTACTATATTAAGGTACAGTTTGTTTTTCGATGGTTTTGGATAGAATTGTAGTTGGTTTCCTGTTATGCTATTTAAAAAATATCATTCTTACTAATAATAATTTTTGAATAAAACATTTTTGGTAAATAAAAAAAAAATATAGAGACCTACTGAGTTTCTTGCGCCGATTCTTCTCAGGTCTTAAGTTTTATTAGTGAACGATGGTAAATTAAATAAATTATTTGACGTTCAAAAATTAAGCTTGCAACTTCTTACTTTAAATAAAAATATTTGACGATAACTTTTGACTTTGACTTTTAAGCAGTTAGTGCGTGGCTTTTAGTTCTGCCATAGTAGAGTGTTTTACTTGTTACTTTTGCCTATCTATTCATGTACACTGGATTTAGATAAAAAAATCAATAACTCCATTTACAATGTGATTCTCTAGTTTAGTTAGACACACAGATATGACAGAAGCGTGCGCAAAATGAAACGTAGTCAAAATTTAAAATTTTAATATTTTTTCTTCCGTCCATTATATTTCAGTCAATTTACACAAATATAAACTCAGTTCTTGTACAAGCACAGTAAATGGGGAGAATGAGTTTCTGTCACTGTCTTCGCTATAACAACCACGTAAAGCGTAATGCCAGTCGACGCGCTAAGTCCAATGTGATAAAAAGCGGAAAGTGAGGAACAGAGTGTCTCAGCACTAGACAACTACTCTACCAACGGTTACCTCTACCTACAATTATCTCTGTTTATACTGTTTGGAATACAGCGTGAAGGTCAAAAAAATACCAAAGACCTTACGATTTCTATTTATAATAACAATTATTCCCAACATTTGAATCACTTCACTTTGCCAAATAAATATTCTTTTGTTAATATATCATTTATGCTTATATTCCATTCAAAAATGATTTCGTACAACAAAATATAACAATTCAGGGTAAAGGGTTTATAAATATTTAGATTATTTAAAACTTTTGTGTGGGTTTTTGTGTAAGTGTTAAAGGAGGACTTACGTAGCATATTAGAATAAGTCAATTGTTATTCCAAAAAAATTTAAATTTTAGATTATATTTAAGTGTGAATATTATAAGTATGTGTAGAGTTCCTTTAAAGTTGTAAGTTTTAAAAGTATATTTAGTAAAATATATCATCTCCTTTTTCTTATTTGAACCACCAGAGAGAAAAAGAATAATATAAAATTATTAAAAGTGGAGAGAAGAGAGAAGCAAAGAGAGAGAGGAAAAAAAAAAGTATAGAAAGTGAGCTCTACAATCCTCACTTACTTCTCGTGAAGATAAAAATTCCAAACTGTTTTAATAAATGCACATTTATATTTCTATAATAACTAAGGCAATAAATGCATCCGCTCTACATTATTATTATTTCAAAAAATATAATAGCACCTAATAAAGTAATCAAACACACAAAAACGGTAGTTTATACGTAAATATATCGGTGGCTATTCTAAAAGCACTCTAAATGCCATTCGAAACTTTTTCACTCGAAATATCTAAGAAATTAACATTACTAATAAGCCCATATTACGTACCGACCAGAAACAGATGAAACCTCCAAGCAAGACTATTTCAATAGTACTAGTAACATTTTGGTCCGTTTGCACGTTTACACGACGTGCCAAGTGTGGCTGGTTAACGTTTTTTCGAATCTATTTCAGTGTAGGCAGGTATTAATTTGAGTCCGTGTTATTATGATCCCCGTGATGGATTGGATGAGTAAGCAAATATTTGTTTTGGAGTTTTGAATGTAGTGCTGACAAATTGCTTGCGATTAAGGCCTTTTTCAAATTACAATCTCTACCTACTTACTTATGTTATACTTTTAAATCTTGAAATTATTGTTATTTTATAATGCGATTATTATTTGTATATATATATATATATATATATATATATATATATATATATATATATATATATATATATATATATATATATATATATATATATATATATATATATATATATATATATATATATATATATATATATATATATATATATATATATATATATATATATATATATATTTACGTATGAAAAAAAAATCAATATTTTATTGCTACTTTCTACTTTACTAACTAAGCTGCCTACAGTATTATAAACATAAACGTGAATATAAACACGTAAACATACCTTTAACGTCTCTCAAACTAGATTAAAAGCTGCAACCTTGTTTATGTCATGTAGTTTGTACATACAATCTACGAAAGCTCATTATAAGCTTAATTAAGAACTACTGCAATAAATTAAATAATCATTGTAACAGATAGTTCTGATCGTCTAATTACATGGACTATGTCAGTCAGACAAAGTCGAATGTTCGAAGCTTGCGTACAAAAAAGTATATATTGTAAAAGCTCATCCACTAGTATATATATTTTTTAACGTTTCTCTTAAGCTCATATGTCTGAACTATTAATGTATACGACAAAGAGGCTTATCATAAACGTGACGGAAGTAGTTGGTTCGATTTTCATGTGGGAACAATGAATGATTTTATATAATAATATTAATTTTTATCATTCTAGTACAACGGTAAAGCGCGGCGTTGAGTTCCAGTAAAGATATTTTGTAACATTGTAACATCAGAGATGTACTTCGTCCTGCTCTACGCATAAGCGTAAAACATTCCTCAAGAGTTATATCAAAATGTGTTTTTAATTTTTACATACATATCTATATCCCAAACGCCTTAAGACAATATATTATATTATTTCTGACAGAAACGTGAAAACGAAATCCTTCTTTCCCCCGAGAGATTGAACACATGGAGTCAAAAACTTGCCAAAATTACACCAAAATAGTATTAAAATTTTACTTTTTAATGACTAAAAGTAAAAGCTTCTTACAAAGATGTTTATCATATTGTTAATTTTTTCTACGGCCGTTTTGGGTCAGTTGTCAGCAATTTGCGGCATCCTAATAACAGGTCTGTAGAGTAGCTTCAAGTGTATGCACGAGCCGATTTTTTCTCTTCCTTTCTGTTTGTTATCATTACAATCTATAATATTTCTATTTAGTCATAGCTTTCTTACTATTGTAAAAGTTAATCATTAAGTGGTTATTGAAATATATTATTTTTTATGTATTTTTAATAGGAACAAAAAGTATACAAAAATAGTTTTAATTGTATGAAGCATTTTACAATACTATGATATAAATTGTATAATAGACTTAAAGCTTGAATAGAAATGTGTATTGAAAAATAAAATAAGAGAAAATAATACGTCATAATTTGAAAACGAGTGTGAGAAATAAAGAAACTGAATATTTACTATTATAACTTCCAAATTTAAATCGAATGGCAGATACGCAGCGTCTGTCTGTTAAAGTGACGGTTAGTGGGTTCAATTCCCACTAGGGGAAGATAGATTTTTTTATTTTCATTTTCATTGCTCCGGAAACTAGACAAGCGTGGTGTTGTGTACCGCCACTCAATAAGCAATGCCTTGAAAATGCAGAAAGCTGGGAACAGAGTGTCATTACTCCCTACCTCTGCCTACCCTACTTACTATAAAGGGATAAAGTGTGAAGGTAAAAACATTAACTATCTTCTACGTGTATTAGGAAAAAAAATTAATGACAATTGCTAAAAATTACCAAAACAATGCTATATTTAAATAATAAAACATTCAATTCATAGATAACGTGATAGACGGAACACGATTGTGACAACCTGACAAATTCAACTCATATATTTTCTATAGCAAATATTTTTTGTCATTGTCATTTATCGATATCACATAAAATGCTAGTATAAAATACTCGATACAAAGTTACAATCACAGTTAATTAAACATTTATACTTTCACACTTTATCTTGCACATAGCAGGGTAGGCAGAGGGAACTGCAGGAACTATAAGAACATAGTGTTAAGACACTCCGTTGCTGGCTACCCTGGCTACCCTGCAATATGCGGGATAAAGCGTGAAGCTATAAAAAATTAAAAATAAAATATTTTTCAAGTATTTCTTGTTTTGTTGCCCTTTATTTATTTCTTATTTAATATTCTTTAGGCGATCTGCACTTTCATACATGTCTCATGTCTTAGAAGACCGAGTTCGTTCCAGCTATAGTTATAAAGTATACTATAGCTATAGCTACAACTATAGTATAGAGCGCAGTTATCGAGTGTTAGTTTGCATCCAGTTAGTTTCTCAAGGGGAAGGGGGCATAAGTGAGTTAGCGTTGAATGGCGCTACGTATTGGCGCGGTCAGCGCTCGCTTACTTGTTCGTGATTCTGTTCCGTTCTTGTGATTGCCTGGTGGACCTGGCTGTGTGAGATAAGGTTTTAGATGAAACTTTGATGTCTCTTTTTGATATTTAATCAAATAGTAGGCTATTTTTCTTAATATGCTAGATATAGAATGATATATCAATGACTATACCTAGATTTATATAAAAATTAGTTAAAAACTAGTAGTTCCAGGATGTCTAAAATTCTAAATGATAGTTGTAACCATTTGGACCCTTTAAGGAACTCACTCAAAACATTTTGTTATAAGTTTTTGTTCAGCGATAGAGTAAATAAATTTTTACATAAACAAAATATGGGTAATGATCTAATTTTTAATATAATGAACCACCTGTAACCTAATTTTTATACATAGAGATTTTAATAATTTTTACCAATAAGTTAATAAAACGTTTTTAATATATTATAATAAATGATTTATAAACTTCCTAATATTTGCATGCTGTATCTGCCTTAAAAGATAATGCATTTAGAATTAAGCTACACTGTATTTCTTTTTATCCAATATTGTATTAATGTAATTATCACTGGTGGATCTTAAATAAATAAATAAAAACTGCACAAATGGCATGAAAGGTATAACGTATGTAATGTGCTTGCTTAAAAAAATATTTATTTTATTAAGAAATATTTCCAATCAATATATAAGTTGTGACTAAATCAGAGGTAAAACAAACACATCAGAGCTACAAACTACGACAGCTAATTAAATCATAAATATATTTTTTAAATATCTTACTTTATTATACAGAAAAATACATGATACGAAATGAAATACTATAGAATGGGAATAATATAAAGAAATATAATATATGTTATATAAATAATTTTCCTATATTTAAAGGCCTAATGTAATGTTTTGGTCGCACTACTCGCCCGCACCGTCCGCAAGTCCACAACGTCCGGCAACTGTGCGGTAACTCGATTGCGTCTCCGAGCGGCGCACTGTTGAGACGAACACCTTGCTAATTGACCTCTTGTTCCTTATTTATTATATGTTTCATTAATATATGTATGTATATGTATATCTGTGTGTCTTTTAGATTTAGTAGGTTAAGGAATGGTCCACTTGTTCTAGCTTAATACTTAATCTGTACTTTGTTTCTGTATGCTTAGAATAATTTTTAAGAATCTGTTAGTTGTTTTTAATGCTTCATTAATATTAAAAAAATATTATAAAAACGAGGAAAAGTCATTCTGTGTCATTTATATAGAGTTTATTCTTTATCTTACTTATGTTAAATTATTGTTACACAATATTACGATTAAGTGAAAAGTAGAAGAACCCTTTCTGTGAAATAATTTATTAATTTAATTGAAATAGCACTTATCTGCGAAGCTTTGTAACATAATACAAAGAAAGCTTATTTAATAGGACTTTATTATTCTGATAATAAAAAGTTTAACATATTTTTACACATACTTGGTTCGTATCCTTTTAGCTTATATAAATACTAATTGTATTAATATTCATGCGTAATAGAATTAATATTAATTATAACAAACTCTCATTTTCACATTATTTTTTTATTGTTGTTTAGAACTTAGGTTATGGCTGATAAGCGTACCTATTACATAAATTTATACACTTCTTTTAGTGTTATAAAATAAAAAGATGCAGTTAATATGTAATGTTTTGTTTTTATGAAATATCAAACATATATAACAAGGGAGGTAGAGAACTGTTTAAACTTTGGTTAGAAGACTTTACTTAAAATTTTTTTGTTCAACTTAATAATACTTAGACATTGCTCTACATAATAACAACATCGTCTTGTATTATACATAATAAATTATTAAAAATAATACATAGTATTACAAACATTATATATAACACAATTTTCCATGTTGTCATATCAAAATATACAACAACCTACATCAGAATGGTCGAGTAAGTAATCGATCAGGTACAGTTGCTATAGACACTTATACTTCCGAAACGAGCACAAATGCTCCATGACCTCTGGCGGTGACATGTTTTATGCTCTATTTTTATATATTTTTTTTATACCCATAAGTAAATCTAGAGGACCGTCGTGGCGCAGAGGCATTGGCGTCTGCTTGTAAAACTTCACAGTTTGTAGATTCGATTAACGCTTGCGAAGTAGATTCTTTGCTCTGGTGACTATACACAACTTGTTAGCAAGGGTTATTATAGGGTTGATGACTATATCAATGGCAAAGATGCATGGAGTTCATCAGTTCCGCAACCAGTTTTCCTCAGACTGGGCAATACTTGTAATATCTTTATTTTATGTTAAATTGTTTTTTGTTTTCTTTTTAAAAAAATGTGATGTGCTGAGGAGTTCCTTTTGCCATTTCTTCTCCTCCATGACAAAGCACCTCTCCGAAATGGTAGTAGATAAAAAGTTGACGTGCATAAGTGTATCTGTGATATCTATATGAATAAATGATTTTTGATTTTTTTTATGCAAGCGCGGCGTTGAGCTCCACCTCTCAATACTTAACAACGCATATAAAAAAAATAATTAAAAAACAATTAAATGATTTATTTATAGTTACCTATGTAGTACATTGTGCTAAAAAATTAAATGATATTTTTTGAATATGATTTTTCAGCCATTGTTAGTTAAGTTTGTTTTGTAATAAAAATATAAAATAATTATGATATTTTTTATTTTTTATGTATCTCGAATAATGTTACTTTTTGATTTCATAGATGATAAATTCATATAACAAGTCAGAACACATTTTTGTCATTTTATTTATGTCTTTTATTACCCAATTTCTATGCCTGCAAGTTGAGAACTCAACGAGAACTCAACGCTGTGCTTATCTTATCAAAATTCACACAACACAAATAATAAATTCCTCGACTGAGAATCGAACCTACAACAATACGCGATACAACACCGAATCCTCATCACAAACCTAGCAGTAAAATCAACCCGCTGCCAGTCGACATTTAATAGTAATAATCCAATATTATTTATTATTTTCTCATTACGTCGCCTCTAAGAAACGTCTAGTTTTTCAATTTCCTTTCACATTTAACCCTCATTATAAGCTTCATGATAATATTTTTCCGAGCAATTACTCAAACTCTTTGAGGCGGTAATCATCGTTTAATGGGCCCGCAACAATCACGGCGGGGGCGGGGGTACAGTGGGGGAGGGGGGTTATTGTGGGGGGGGGGGGCTACAGTGAGAAGGGTGGGAGTACTGGGGGGTAGATTTGAACCTTCACGTGGAAAGGATAATTCTGCGATCAAAGCCTGACAAGCACAGGTGAAGTAGGGCGACCATTGTGTGAAGATGCTCTATTGTGTGATTTTTTGATTAATTTACATTTTTTTTTAATTAATATTTTGCTTGGTGTTATTAAATTTAAGCACGGTTTGGCGACGCACTGTGAATGCCCTCTGCCCCATGTAGGATGACTTAGGCTTTAAATAAAAAAATGGATCATCTTCTTAATAAACAAATCTTTTCACTCAAAAGTAAGTAATATGCAGTTGTCTTTGTATGAATGTATATTAAATATATATAATAATGAATAATTAATGACAGAATAATATCAATAGAATAATGTAACAAATTATTTGTTAACATTATTTGTTTTTTACCTGGAATAAAAAAAATGATTTTAAGTAGTCACGTACATTTTAATTCTATACTATATAAATATATTAAATTCATATACCTATTTCAAAGCGTGGCGTTCAGTTCCGCCACTCAACACCTAATCCCTCGAAAAAGACAAAAACCAGGGACGAAAAAAGCAGGCACTAAGCAACGGAGTGTCTTAACACGAGGTTCCACAGTTCCTGCAGTTCCCTCTGCTATGTGCAGGTACCATGTGCAGGGTAAAGCGTAAAGTAAATTAAAAAAAAATAATAAAATTTTACTGGTTTTTTTTTCCTAGTTTATTGTCAAGTGTCCCACAGACGCCGAGCGTAGTGGAGTCCGCAGTCGCCTCCCGCAGAGTGCTATATTAATAGCCGGTCCGCGTTATTAATTAACTTCGGTTTGTCTCTGTGTAAACCGCTTGTTTAACCCTTTTATATCCCACCACTGTTCTAACTTGTTATATCAACGTTTATGCATTAGTTATGCCATTTACCTTAATATTATTAGTAACTTTTAATAAAATATTTATTATTTAATACAAAATACAGACGAATATGTAGATACTTACTTCTTTATATTATTTTCTTTTATCTCTATGTTTCTGATGAACTTAGTCTTTAAAACTTTTTAAATTAAAACCTAAGCTAGCAGTCGTCATTTGGTCTAATAAGTACTAAGTAATTATCTTTATGTATTAGCAATAAAACAATTTGGCATAGCAATCTATGAAAATTTCTTAGAAGACCTAATATTATTAAACAGTAGTTCAACACTCGATAATTTGTAGTGAGGTGTAAACTTTTCGGTCTATCCCGGGATTAGCCGACCACATGGGACAGAGAGGAGGCACGAGGGGGAGGGAGGGGTCGACAGGCGGAGGAGGGAGGGGGGAAACCAATCAATGTCGGTTAATTGGCGCTTTAATGCTGCCTCATTCAACAATTACAGCGCTGTCAACTGACAGGTATGTAGAGATGGTTCGATATCGATATGTTGAAGTTGCTATCGATAATATTGGATTTTGATATTGATTATTTTAATATAATTTCGGCGGTTGTGGTACCACAAGGTCTCTAGCTCTAGAACACAAATAGTGCGAAATATGATGTAGCGCCGAAATACTCTGTTTACTCTATCTACCCTGCGATTTGCTGGATACAATGTGAAGCATTTAAAAAAGTTTGTTTGGCAGAAAAATATTACAATTAATATAAAAAATTAAAGATATCTTTAGACGATCTGCTTTTAGAGCACTAACCAAGTAAAGTTAGTAGTAATATCATAACTTGTATTGACTTTTGTTAAGTCACACAATTTTCTATGTTATTTGTAAAAGCTGCGTTTTTTACAAGTAACATAAATATTAGTCAAAGCACGGCGTTGAGTTCCGCCACTCAACACGCAATGCCTCGAGAACAGGCGGAAAGCGGGTTACTGCAGTTCCCTCTGCCTACCCTACCATGTGCGGGATAAAACGTGAAGAAAAAAAAAATTATAACACTTATGCTTAATAAAGAATAAGTGTTATAAAAATATTTATTATTGTAAACATTATCTTTCAACTAAAATATTTATTGTGCAATGTTAATTTAAGTATTAATAGAGTCCTCTCAACAGAACTGCACGCCGAACCAGGCGGGTGGTCAGGAGGTTCTGGTAAAAGCGACAATAATATTTATATAATATGTATATATATTCAATAGTAACTATAACAGTCTATTTACGCAGATAGTTCATTTCATCTGCTTGCGTCGTCTTCATATGTAAAACCTAACATTGCTTGCTGAGTGACGGTCAAAGGCACATTTTGTCGCAACAGCCCAAGAAAGAGCAAATTATTTGATGTAACCATTTCAGAATATTAGGATGTTCTTGAAATTTTAGAATTTAGTAAAAATATCGTATATGTAATAAAAAGAACAGAATATTAAGTTTTGTCTTTCTTGTTTTTTTTTCTTTGTTTTTAGCTTCATGGAGGAACTATAGGAACGGACTTTTTCGAGGCATTGCGTGTTGAGTAGTGGAACTCAATGACGCGCTTTGACTAGTTGCCACAGCAAATAAAATGAAAATGGATAAATCCATCTTCCTCAAGTAGGAATCGAACCCACAAGCCATCGTGTTCACAGGCAGACGCTACGTCTCGGCGCCACGACGGTCCTTAGTTCATAAAATTATAATATTCCATCGACATATATTTCGTCGTCAACACTACAAAGTAAAATGTTATATGGTGGTTGTAGATTAGTCCCCCTCCCAGTAATCCGAATCAATCTGTGACGCAAACTCGTTTAATTTAACGTTCAATTCTCTATTAGCGACTCATTATTTTAACTTAAAGGGTAATGTAGACTCGAGTTTAATTGTTTCACTTGTTATGTGTCTCTTGTATGTTATATGTTGTTATATGTTGTTATATATACGTATAATATATGTATATGTATTAGTTATGTAGATATATGTTAAGGGGATAGAGTAGTGAAGTATATCACTACAGGCGCCGTGGTCAAGAGTTCGATTTTTGTAAGAGTGGCGTTAACTTACGTCACTCAATGCCCACTGTATAGATTTGTTGAGGAGAGCGGGGAAGAAAATGTTTTGAAATCATGGTCTTTCCATATACCTTTTTAAAATATATTTACTAATATATTTATAAAAAAAATTACTTATATTTAAAATAAATAAAATTTCTTCATACTCTTATCGTGTATACAGGACAAGTACCTATATCCTAATGTTGAGTCCCCATACTTTATGTCAAATTTTAGATATACGTGTGGCAGGTCTCAACACCGTGTTATGATTTGTCATAAATAAAAGAATCAATTGTACGAATAAATATTTATATCTTGTATATAATTTACTGTAACCCGAAAATTGAACCTACTACTGCCGTATTTACGGTCACATATTAAAATACTTAATAGAATTGCTTTAAACATGTATGGCTTTATTGAGAAAAAATCGGCATATTTTCTTTGTTATATAAAAATCAGATATATATTTAATCAAAGGCTTGAACAAAGTATACCTAATATTCAAATAATGAAGAAAAACAATCGACGTTAATAACTAAAGCTATAACAACAGAGTGTTTAGCGTTAGTACTGGGTATTTGATTAAAGCCAGTAATGTTGCGGCGAGTACGTCATTAAATAGTTCAAAGTGGACGTTAGATGACAGTCGAATATTCTACACATACAGACATACAAGCATATATATATATATATATATATATATATATATATATATATATATATATATATATATATATATATATATATATATATATATATATATATATATATATATATATATATATATATATATATATATATATATATATATATATATATATATATATATATATATATATATATATATATATATATATATATATATATATATATATATATATATATATATATATATATATATATATATATATATATATATATATATATGACTTTAAAATGCATATTATAAGCTCTATAGTGTAGTGATTTATGAATTTAGAGAAGATTGAATTTCAGTAATTTTAAGTCTAGGTATGTGTCTTAAATTAACACAAACAACTTTAAGTTTGAAGCTTTTACGACCGCGTTTTGATAGAAAGTCGGGAAAAGAATGTAGATTTTTTCCTAGGTAATTATTAACTGTTTTTGTTTTTATTAATTTATTTATTTAAGTGCCACAATAAGTATTTATACTTCTTTTTTCATAACATTACCTAAATAAATTGCTTAAGGAAATTGCTCAACGAAAGTTGGGACGGAACGGAACGGAACGCCGCGCTTCGTCGTATTGCCAGATCGAGAAGATTAAATAGTACCTATATTATCATCGAGTGGGAATCGAACCCACAAATTTGTGGGACGGCTGCGCTACAACAGCCTTGAAAAATAATGTCAAGTTTATATAAGGATTTGACACATTAATTTTATTTTACTGATTTAGACTAAAAACATTTATGTTATATTTATAGCATTTATGCTACGTCTTACACTACTCTTACTCATAGGTAGTCTTAATTCATACCACTACGTGGGCAAAGACACAGGTACATAGGTAGTGGATGTACATAATAAAAATTCAATTGCTTATATATATATATATATATATATATATATATATATATATATATATATATATATATATATATATATATATATATATATATATATATATATATATATATATATATATATATATATATATATATATATATATATATATATATATATATATATATATATATATAAAAAATAAACTGTAATTTAAAATTAAAAAAATATTTTATTTAAAAAAAATGTTACTAACAGCTACTTGTATCTAAATAAATAACTACTATACTACAAAATTTCATCATTGACGTTTAAAACTGCGACTGTTGCGTTTGCTGCCAACAGAACGTCTGTCCGAGACGGTGTACAGGGTACAGGATACATGGTACAGGGTACATGGTACAGGGTACAGGGTACAGGGTATAGGGTATATGGTATAGGGTACAGGGTGCAGTGTATAGTGTACAGTGTACAGTACAGACTATTCAAAAGTGTTGATAATTGTAAAATATTTAATTATAAAATATTTAACTATAATTAGATATATAAATACATTTTTTTCATTACAAGAGGAAAGATATAGGAACCATAGCGTTAAGCGTTTTAACAACAAGCTTTTTAACACAAAAAAATTCAAAAAGACTTACAAAAACAATTAGTTTCTAAACAAATAATTATTTTCTGTCATCATTTTCAAATTCAATTGTACAATATTATACATGAAGGTACAGTAAAAGCTACTTTGGTTATCGCAGTAATTACTTCTTTTTACAAGCTGCGTATGTATGTATGTATGTATGTATGTACGTACTCTAAACAATTACCGTAATGAAAAACGTTATGATTTTCATTGGAAATTTTAATGGGTTTAAAATGGCGTTCAAGTGAATACTTCGATAGTTAATAATTTATTCAATTTGATAAATGAATACGTTGGTTGGTTATAATTAATATAAAAAATCAATATTCAAACATTTTTTATGTTGCAGTTTAAATCCAGAGTATATATCTTGATAGTTTAACATTGTAGCTATTTCTACTAAACCTATAGCTTGGGCGAATTATTGTTTCATTTAAAGATAATAGTAATTTTGGTTAATTTATTACTAATATTCACGTTAAAATTATACAATTTACGAAAAATAAAAAAACTTATGATTGACCTAACTTCTCCTGCTGTTTCTTTATTTATTTTCATTTTCTTTTAGTTGATATAATTATCAAATTTAATTAATCAAAATAAGTTTCTTTAAATTGTCCCTTATGTATTAACCAACTCTACCCAACTTATAAATAAAATGAAAAATGCTAATATATATATATATATATATATATATATATATATATATATATATATATATATATATATATATATATATATATATATATATATATATATATATATATATATATATATATATATATATATATATATATATATATATATATATATATATATTATATGTATAGATAAAATACATATATTATTTTAAGGTGTTAGTTAGTCCCTAGTAAGTAGTAAGTGCCTGGTGGTTAACACGATTGATACTTTTTGGTTTTAAGGTTAGCGAGTTCAAATTCCACTTGGCAGAGTTACTGTATTTATTATTAACTGTTTACATGACAGTTAGACGAAGCGCGGCGTTGACATCTCTAACGCAACGCGCAATATCTAGATAACATGATAAGTTTTAATTATATTCAAATTAGTTAAGTACGATTTTTTGAATAAGTTGGTAATAAGAATAAAAAAACAAAAGTGTGTATAAAAAAATTAAATGTATTAAAAGAGTAGATTAATTTTTATTTTTATTTTTATTTTTCTTAATATTAAATTAAGTTTAAATGGAGCAATTGGTCAATAAAAGGCTCTTTTACTTTATTTTATTTATAAGGCGGGCGGTGCGAACAACATAGTGTTAAAGCATTAGGAGACCTCTTAAATTCCCTCTAAAGCCTCACATTAAGAGGAATAAAGTGTTCTTTACCAATTAATTGTAGGGTAAAAAATTTTAAATGTGATAACATTGTACAATTGAATTTTAAATTGATGATAAAAAATAATTGTGTTTTGAAACTAATTGCTTTTGTAAATAATTCTAAATTACTTTGTAAATCTTAGAAGTAAGGTAAAGAGAAGCACTTAACGCTACGGTTCCAATATCTTTATTTTGCAACGAGTAAAATGTACTTACAAAATTATATAGGTATATAATAAAATAATCTAAATATTCTTCACTCAAGTTTACTATTATCAGCACTTCTGCAAAGATCGTGCTACTACTGGACACAGTACACAGTACACTGTACCCTACACCCTATACCCTGTACCCTGTACCCCATATTCTGTACCTTATACCTTGTACCTTGTACCCTGTACCCTGAACCCTGTACTCGGTCCCCAATTGTAGCGTAAAACAATTAAGATGAGTAAAGATAAACAAATATAAGCCGTATTCAGTTTTCCGGCCTCCATTAAGTAATCACGGTGCATCGTTTCATTACGCGATTGCAATTGAATATTTAACGAGCCGCACTCGAGTAAGTAATTACTTTTAAAATATACTTTATTAAACACTTTGTTTCACGTTAATATTTTCAGACAGTGTGAAATGAGCCTTAAATTATACGGGACCGGCGTAATTAAATGTTTGGTTTCGCGGGATTCGCTTTATTGTCTTTTGTTGTAAGATATTTAAATATTGTTGGAAGTTACAGTGCTGTTTATGTTCGTTCTTGCTTTTCTTTTAAATTATTATGAAAAATAAATTATAAGCAAATTTTGTGGTATGTATAAGTACCTAATTATTTTTTGTATTTTTTTGTCAATATTCCAATGTAAAGTATATATTAGACCATATTTACATGTATAATATCCAACACGCACTACAGGTCACGGGTTCGAAATAAAAAGAAAGATGTAAAATAATTACAAGAGAGCGTTAAAAGGCGCCAGGACCGTCAGATAACAAGGTGCTAATGGCGCTAACTTTAAAAAACCCCGGTCAAAAGCTAATGTACTTTTGTCTAAGCTACTCGTTATTCTCCAAGTTAACCCTCTGACGCGACGAACAAAAGAAACGCCACAAAAGACCCGCCAAGAAAAAAATACCGGGCGGTGATTGGCGCAGCGCGATGACGTCACCACGCCACGCCCCCTAGCAACCGCGTCGCGAGATGAGAGAGCAAGACGCGCCTGTAAAAACGAGATAGCTGTAACTCTGACGTAGAGATGCAGCTTCCAAAGATCTCAAGCTTTCTAATAATGTTTTTACAATTTAAACTATATTGTCGATAAATAGAGTAGATTTTACATTGGGGTGGCGATCTCTAAAAGATATATTGATGCGGTCAGTCGTAAAAGCTGTTATTGTTGGGTTACCGGTTTACCGATTTGGTTAAATTTGTGTGTTAACAGACAGACGTCCGTCTGTTTGCCCCGGCTTGCCTCGACTTGCCCCGGCCCGGTCCACAAGCCTCCATCTACCAATTGAACGAGTAATTGCCTCTGTGATTAATTTGAATTCAATTACATCAATCACCTTCGAGCGCGCCTTCTCGTGTCTCGATTTCAGTTGTAGACGTTGTTTATCATTCTTATGGAGAAGGATAAGAAACATTTCTAGTCTTATTATTTGATAACTGACTATTTTAGTTCTTAATTAATATTTAAATATTATTGTCTTGATAATTTAATATGAATAGTATTAGAAATCCAAAACAAAACAAAACTAAAAATATATAGAAAAAGTATCAAAGCGACGCGACGCGACGAGTAAGAAAACTCTTTATTAGATTTAGTGATGAAAAAGTAAACAGTAACAAGTCAGACGGCCCCAAGAATACGATCAGCCAACAGTCGACACAATCGGCCCAATCAGAGGTGAAAAACACTATTGAACGGCTCTACGGTAACGGCGTTAACGGCGCTAACGGCGCGAGAAGCTCCCGAGGGGTGAATGCTAATAGCACCTCGCGCCAAACAAAATCACTTCGCGACCCGAAAATTCGCACTTTCAATGGGCAATTCAACCCCCACCCCTGTGTCCTACCCCCCTCTCCCTCCCTACCCCGCACCGGCCCCGCCCCCAGAGCAACCCCGACCGTGATCCGGCCGCTGAGGCAGTCGCGCTGACCCGCCCGAGCAAAATGGATGTATCGGAGGACCGATTTTACGGATCCCAAACGCCGGACCGTTCCGAAACCAACAGCCCGCGCTCGCACATGAGTAGTCCGAACTCTACGTCGTCAATAAACGTTACAGATCAGAACATTTCAATGTCACAGCACCAACAAAACTTGGAGACTTTGAACCGAATGGGAATGTTCTTCCACGCACAGCAGATGCATCTAAACCAGAGCTTTGACGCCGTCAAGTCGAGGCTTGGTCTGACGCAAGTGGCCAGCGTGAACCAAGGACCAAGGCATACGATAGACGCAATACTGGGACTAAATGGGGGTAGGCAAAGAGTGCAGAGTGAGTTTGAGGCGAGGAGAGAAGAACGGGACAGAGAGTGTGATGCTGTGCCGGTGTCTCCTGGAGCCGTCGAGAGCGCGGGTGAGTACTAAGTTAGCTTATTTAGTTTTAGATAATGAACTTATTTTTATAGTTAACAATTTTATAAATACGTATATAATATGTTTTATTAGGTACTTAAATAAAAATCTACCTTTCCGATTAGCGATATTAACTTACTTAGCAACGGTTAGACAGGTACTGATAAGGTCTTAGGATTTTTGTTTCTTTAGGGATTTTAAATGGTATTTTTGTTTATTTTGAAATAATAGGGACGGTTTCTATAATTACATTGTAACATATAAATATAGCATTTTTTTTACTAACACAGAGAAAATATATTGAGAAAGCTCTTCTTTTTGTATAATATTCTAATAGACGATTCAATATTTTCATACATATGTAACAGTTAAGTAAGTCCTAATGTGCCGTCGCGTCGGAGGAGCTCGTACGGAACCGACGTACACGTATCATATGCGTATATATTGCGATAAGTGATAATAAATCAAATTTTACTGCCTTGTACTTTATTGTATCTTAATTGCAATATAAACGTTATTTTTTTAGTTTATTCAATTATTAGGTTCAATATATTGATATAGCTTTGGGATAGTCATTATAATAAACGCAAAAGTTGTGAGTTCTTTTAACCTGGAGGAAATATATTATTTTCATTATCTTAGTAACAAGACAAAGGTCGGCGTTAAGCTCCATCACTTAAGAAACAAAATCTCTTACGGAAAGTTGGGAATGGAGTGTCTTAACACTAGGTTATGGATACGTGATATACAGTAGACGTTAAAAAAATACGAATGTATAGAGCAAAGAGAGTATATAGTAAAAAACTATTTTTTTCTTCATTAGTAATCTGTCAATCAAAAATAATTTACTCGCATACTAACTATAACCGGTGTCGATATATAAATATGAAGCAGATATGCTGTAATACTGTAACACTGTCTGATAGGGAAAGTGACCTAACTGTAACATTCGTCTGTGGCTGCCTCGTCTACTTTGCTGTTGTTTATTATAAATAAGTAATTTTGCTACTTAAATAATTCAAAGCAAAATAAACAGGAAAGTATAAAAAATATTTTCTAACATTTATTAGATGAAATAAAACTGATATCTTCGAAATCATCTTATATTAAGTTCTTTATAATGCCAGTGTTAATATACTTTTATAATTGCTTCAATGTGACATAGAGTACGTTGCATATAATTTAATTTATTTCACTATTTCTACATAATTATTTTGTATATTTATTAAATATGTTATACATTTATTTCCTATATATTACTAAATAACAAAGACATTTTAAAAATCTACATCAGTTCATCTTGATCATTGGACTCATTCTACTCTACAACTACATATTATTGTGCGTTAACACATTATTTATAATTATCACAAAAATTTTAATTGATGAATATTTTTTCTAGTGATTTAAATTTTAAAATTACAACCTAGATTATGTATTAATAGAGTAATTAGGCGTGCTCCGCCGCACTCGCCATACTTGTTATTTGCTGACAAAGTAGCTAATTTATTTAGCGTTATACCGCGCCTATATGCAACGATCAATAATTTATTACACATGATTAAGTATTTTCGTAAAAAAGTCATACGTATATTTTACGATTACTTCACTTCACTTCACTTCACTTCACTTCACTTGCGAATAAGTGACGTAATTTGACTTTTGTTTCCATTTTTCTAAGTTGTGTTGATCGCTAAGATGAAAAATATCCTATATGTTGCTTAAGACTTTAAGTTGTTATGTTATTATAACAAAATAGTTTTAAGGAATTAATTTTATTTTACGAGAACATTAAAACTAGACTAAAGACCATATAAGATGTAGATCTACACTATATACAGTAATAGTGCTATTTACTTGTAAACCAAACAAAAAGATCAAAACAGCTCCCATTTAGTGAGAGACCTGTCTGAGTCTATTTTCCCTAATAAGTAATACCCTGGAGCAAAGAACAAATTCTGATGAGTACTTAAAAGTGGTGTATATATATATATATATATATATATATATATATATATATATATATATATATATATATATATATATATATATATATATATATATATATATATATATATATATATATATATATATATATATATATATATATATATATATATATATATATATATATATATATATATATATATATATGTATATATGTATATTTATTAATTAAAGGTTGGTACCATATACGTATACGTATGTGGCAAGCACTCTCAGCACCTACGGCGCGGACAAATTTAATAATAGCGATGGGCGTGCCGCGCAGACATACGGACCTTTTAAAATACCTTCACAAGTATAAACACTACCTAATATATACAGAATACCTATATGTGGTGTATGGGAGCTTAATAAATGCTTAATACACCTTCGATAATTTTTTTATATAAGTTTCTTTAAGTAACTATAAAAAATTATCCAATAAAAGTATTGACTTGTATTTCTGCATTCTTGCAAGAACTTATTTAATTTTTATATATATTTATATAATCTTAAAGCTTTAGGCTTCAGACATATATATCTCAAATAAAAGCTAAGGTGGTAAAATATGAATATATTACAAAATGTACCAAATGATCAAACAAGCGACCTAAGCAACCTTGAAGACATTCAAGTTGCATTTTTTTTACTATTTCTTTTAAGGATCTGAAGGAAATATTTAATATAGTGCGCATTGTCGGTTGACAGAACCGTATGCACATTTAGAACACCTGAAAGTGCATAGTTTTGTTGCAATTGCTGCTGCTGTCTTTTCCCCAACGCTCTTATAACCCTATCTTCTATATAACAAGTATGTAATACTGAAATGTTTCTCAAAAGTTACTATTTGAAATTTTGATATATTTCTAAATATTTACTTAATTACATCTATGTAATGGATCTGGTAAATTTAGTCTGTATTATTTAGTTTAGGTATATTTTAAATCAGCGCAAAGTTATTTTTCTTTATTAATACTATTTAAAACATTATTTTAAAGACAGCTTAAATTAGAACTGTATCTAATAACAATGTCGTAACTGTAATATTTATTATTAATAATGTTTTAATTATATTATAATTATCTTATTAATAAATATTGTACCTACTAGTTAATACACCGAACAAAATTTAAATAACTAGGTATATACGTATATAAAGTTCCCTAAGATTAGTATGTAAATGTTTTATAGCTTTACGCTGCATCCCATAGAACAGGTAGTTGGTAGGAAAGGAGTCGGCTCTCTAATTCCCACACGCTGTGCTTCTTTAAACATGCTTGTAAAGTATATTAAAAAGCTCTTTTTCTCATTTGATAATTGTAACATATATTTCTTTTAATAATTCTGTTTTTAGATCTTCTGTTTTTTCTTTTGGAAGACAGAAGAATTATCAGTTAATAGGTTTGTTCTTTTTTTACTTTAATTAAATAAAAAAGACCAGTAAAACTTGTCAGTTCTACCTCAGTATTCGCGTGAAGCATTTAATAACAAGTTGGAATAATATTAACTTCATTTAGCTAACGTTATAAGAAATCTTAAATATATGAAAATTACCAATTTTAGCAAGTCTCGAAATACCTAGAGAATAGAAGTAATAAATAAAAATATATTTGAAAGGATATGTTAATGTATAAATATTCTTAACATCCTTTTTAAATTAATAAAAAAGATTTAAATTATTCACGATACATTCATAAGATATTAAATAAAAACTTGTCAGTTAAGAACGTTATATTATTTATTCTCGCATGTTTTTATATACATTATATTTACGTAGAACAAGTATAATAGCATAATAAAAGTAAAACACAAACATAACCATGGCACATGCACTATACTTGTCTCACCATTTTGACATTTGACTCTTAATTCAAAAGTTTATAACAAAAAATAACTGAAATTCATCTTACATTTCACAGTTACATAGATATGTCTATGATTTATGTATGCTTCACGCTTTATCCCGCACATGGCAGGGTAGGCAGAGGGAACTACAGGAACCATAGGAACCTAGTGTTAAGACACTTCGTTGCTTAGTCCCTTCTTTCTCCGTCCCCGCTTTCCGCCTTTTTCGAGGCATTGCGTGTTGAATGGTGAAACTCAATTTATGTATACTAATTATTAATAAATAATTGCACAACACGTATCTATCCATCTATCGCAGATCTATCTATCGGTTAGCGTCTGTCAGATAAACACTTACTACCTACTCCGGCGGTTGACAGCCACATCCGCTATGTAATATGCCATTTTTTATCTCGCAATTAATCTATTGGTATATAGATTGTAATTGTAAATAATTAGTAGTTAGGTATTAAGTTATAAATAAGTTATATACTTGTAATTATTATTGCCAAATTGAAAGTTTAATTGAATTTAAATTATTAACATTATAATTATATATTATAATAATGTATACTAAATAAATAATATATGTATATTATATAATTACATAATCATAACATAGTATTATATTACAAACTATATATCTATAAAACTAAAGTTAAGTTTTTCTGACAAATTAAAGTCATCAATATTAAAAATTCTCTAGACCGTCGTTTCTCACAAGCATAGTATTTGCCTGTAAACGCAACGGCTCATGGGTTAGATTCCCACTCGGGGAAGATGGATTTTTCCATTTCCATTTTCATCGCTGTGGCAAGTAGGCAAAGCGCGGCGTTGAGTTTTGCTACTCAATACGCAATGCCTCGAAACGGCGGAAATTTTAAAACGGAGGGTCTTAACACTAGGTTCTTAAATTTTCCTCAGTTCCCTCTGCGTACCCTGCCATAAGCGGCATAAAGCGTGTAGCTATAAAAAAACTCAACCAAATTTTACAAGTCTCTTTAGAGTTTCAGTAAAGAAAACTTTTAATATTAAATAAAATTAATTAAAATAAAAATATTTTTTTATTAATTTACCACTAGTACATTGAGATATTCTTCATATTTTGATATACTATTAAGAACAAGCTAGATATTGTTATAGTGTGACGTCACCGACACCGCACTATCGCCTCATTATTAAAATGCGCTATAATTTCTAGAAAAAATGTAAACAATGAAAGGGCGCTAATTAATACAAATTCGGGTAAATCGTCGTAATAATTAACAAGTTGGCTTCGTTCTGGAGACACGCAACTCTAAATACTCGGAACGTCGGCGCTGCGCGGGACGCGGCGGGCGACACGCGGGCCGCGTTAAACAGGTCACACTTACATTAAATATATTATATGTTACTATTATGTTAATGTTATTATAAATATAATATTTATAAACATAGTATAAATATAATTACTGTTTTAAGTCATGATTTTAATTTATATGTATGTGTAGATATTATTGAAACCGAAATTGGCTAAACGTTTTATAAATTCTTATTTCCATTCAAGAGGAAAATTTGTTCATAAAATAAATTCATTTAACAAATATCATTTAAAATAATTCATATTAAAGTGTATAAAATAATCATTGAAGTAGAAATAAAAATAAAAATTTATTATTTCTTTAATTTTCACAAACATCCCTTAGTCGTATAAACGAAAGCTAACACGACTTTTATTTTGAGTAATTATAAGAAATGCTGTACCCAGTAGTGCTGTAGTGTGTAATGTACACAAAGTAATTGTAGATTTTCGAGGGCGATACGCGATAAGGTTAATTATTAATTTCACAGTACGCCACTGTACGGCGACCTTCACTTTAGCTGAAGGCTTATAAACTTTTATTATGTGTATTTATTTTTATGTTTATGGCATACCACTTGATTAGTGAACGCTTTTAACTTGATTCGTGAACGTCATTCATTGTTATACACTTACATTTAGATTTTGGTCTGCACTATGCGCAGTTATATATGTTCCCCTCACTATATACCATGTCAATAATAGGTAATCTATATATGTTATCGGTTATACTGCTCAATATGTATATTTTATATTTTTCATCGATCTAAATAACTATGTTATTCCAAAATTAAATAATAACAAAATTTACTCTTCTGCCACTTTTTATTGCTCAAAATATGTAACACAAGGGCTAACAATAACATATGTGCTTTATAACATATGTATATAAAGATACCTTAACTTCTTCTCGTTACTTCATCTTAATTGACGTACATTTATTTATATAATAAATCGTACTGAAAGTAAACATATGTATTTACATTTAAGTATTTTATCTCGACATATAATCATCTACTTACGTCCAAGAAGCAATCTGAACTAGAGGTATTGCTAATATGCGGGTAAACCACAGATAAGGTTTTAATGGGTATTAATATGGTTATCTATCTAGCATATATATGTTCGCAATACAGAAACGTTTAATATTATAGCTTTGGTATTAAATTCCCAGATATTTGTATCGAAATATTTAATTAATTAATTAGAAATCGACTGAAATGTAGATATTTATATAAATATATTCTTAATTAAAATTTGTTATGTAAATTTATAATTAAATTTCTTTTTCTATATTACTATAAAATATAAAACTGAAAAAGCTTTCAAAAGCTTCTAAGTACAAGCTTTCAATATAACGTGGTACCAATACAACATAAAGGGGCGTACACAAACATATTGTTACATATAGTCCAGTTCGCTCCGCCAGGGGGCAAGGTAGTTTGTATAGCCATTACCGTAGAGATGAGCGGCGGTCGCCATCATAATCGAATCGCAGTGAAATAGCGCGAGAATCGATTGTACACCGCAAATCGACTACTAATTAAGCTTTCGGTTGTTCCATCGGACATACATAGGAAGTGACGTCACGCGACGGTCGGACGGAAACGCCGATATTGTTTATAGTCTGTGTAATTTTGTTATGACTCCGTAACTATTCGATTAAAACTGCTTAATGGTTTATTAATTATTTTATGATATGGATTTTAGAGTTTAATAATAATAAAATGTAATTAATTTTAATAAGTAGTGTCTTTGATGCGTTGCTTATATTTCGCAAGCTGTAGTGAAGACGTTGAAGATTCTTATAGAGCTTTCTTTTTTTTATTCAACTAGTGAAAATATTCAAGAAGAAAATCTTTTATTTTATTTAATTCATTTTGAGTAAATACGTATAGTATATATACTCGAGAATTTTAAATATCTATAATGAGTCGATACTGTATATATACACACATATATATATATATATATATATATATATATATATATATATATATATATATATATATATATATATATATATATATATATATATATATATATATATATATATATATATATATATATATATATATATATATATATATATATATATATATATATATATATATATATATATATATATATATATATATATATATATATATATATAATACATATACATTAAGGGCAAAACGTCGACTGTAATCGAATGTCCCTTATAACACGAATTGATTGTACGCCGCAAATCAAGTGCCTATTAATGAAGCTTTAGATTCACGTAAATAGGTACAGATAGAGGAAGTTATATGTTATTGTGAACACTGACGTTAACTTTTAATATGGCAAGTACATGATTTTGTTAGAAAAAAAGTACATTTACCAATAAAAATAAAACAAAGTCCAAGTTTTGTGGATATGGAAAAGGTTTAATATTTAAACAGGGAGTCATATTTAAATGACTTATATACAAACACTCATAGTTAATTATATTATGTAATATATTTTTTTGGATATCAGGTAAGAATACTTGGAAAAATTGGGCTTAAAAGCTTATATTTGGCTAGAAATTTGAAACTAGAGAAAATATTGATTTATTTATTTAGAGTTATCTTTTACCGCAAGTATATTATTATATAATATTATATAATATTATTATATATTTATGGGAAAATTAAATAACACCTGTAAAAAATTGCAAGCAAGAATCCAGTAAACATACATTTTGCCCTCGAGCTTCGAATGAGAGCTAATATAACAATATTAAAATACAATAATGATTGAATAATGATAAAATCATTAATAATGCTATTCAAATAAAGCGATACTTAATGATATTAAAATGAAGCAAATTATGCTATAATACGAAACTATAAGTATGATAATATTAATTACTGGCAAAATGTAAACGTTTTGATGCATCATTACTCGTTAGATCCTGACTCGAATACGTATTAGCATTAGCGGAATCGATATTATATCGCTTTTACTGTAACATTAACGTATTTCTAAGTACCTCTCTAATATATACATACAACATGTAACCTAATGTACTCCATTCTTATCAACGAATCAACATTAATATAATTTTACGACCTGATCGAATTATCTACCGAAACAAGATTAAGCAAACATTTTAATTCAATAAAAAGAAATTGACATCAACTGTCACTTTTAACACAGATTATAGAAATCACAGTGACACAATCGACAAACGGATTGAGCGATCAAACGTCAAAACACGTTTCTGTTCTGTCTTCCGCTGGACGGCGTCTCGAGACAGAGCGAGATGAAGTTAGACAACTCGAGATTACGCAGTAGAAAACAAATAAAAACATTATGGGCAACGCATTAAGATGTTTTACACTTATCGTGATACGATCTCTCGTCTCCTTTTTGTAATAATTATCGTTAATCTGGCAACACTCGCGGTATCAGAGGCATAATGGGTGCTTTTTTCTGTGGCAACCCTAATCATGTGTCAGATTTGCCGTGTTGCTCATATTAAAGCTCTTCGGCATTAATGATTTTACAAAATGGGTTCGTTATCTAATTTCTTTTTTATTGGCACGACTTTAACCGGTCGTTGTATGGAAATTGTGCATCATAACTTTTAATATTAAAGTGGCACCCACACACACGCACATACACACAAACACGCACACATGATGCGGTTCGTAGGACAGGCTAGATGGCAGCTCGCCTTCTCCATGGTGTGTTTAATGAAGAGATGCAATACGTAATAGGGTATTGAAAAAATACTGATTATACTTAGTTTTGCTATAAATATTATTACAAAAGAAAACATTCTTTTTATTGTTTGTAGCATTTATCAATATACAGTATGTAAATTAAGACATTCATACAAAAATTAATAATACATTAATAAATAAATTACAAAAATTAATAATACATAAATTTTAGTGATTGTGCTACAAAGTAAGAACTGTAACGAGGCATTTAGAATTTTAATCTCTAAAATTAACAATTAATCATTAGTCCAGTGGGTTATTAGTGAGACTAGGACTATATGACGGCCTAACTTCAGCTCTGTTGAAGTCCAAAACATTTAACAATGGGTCGAGCTGTATGACCCGGGGTCGAGTCTTGTTAAAAAGACCATTCGTCGTTATTGAACATGACAACTTTTTCACAAAAATATGCCACAGTCCTTCCTTCATAACTAACATCTATCAAAACAGTACAGCATATACATAACTAAATAACTAACGCTTGTGTAATTATTTTGATTTAATATATATTCTGTTTAAATTATCAAGAACATATTTTTATATATAAGAACTAATAAATAACAAGAATATATTACTATTGTTATAGTAATAAATATGCAACACGGTGCTTGTTGATATCTTCGGGCCTCTGACATAATATTTTCGGCATAAGAAAAGATTTCTTGAAAATTCTTTGTTACTCTTAATTTCTCTTATAGTAGTAGTTTCTTTTATACGTATGGAGGTATTTCAATAAACATACATGGCTACATACTTTATGTAATATTACATAAAGTAAGTATCCTTTATCATCCACTCCATCTTAATAGCACAAAATATTTTACAGAGCGAAAGTAACAACATATAAGGAATAATCATATAAAAATGACAGAAACAGGTTTCAAAATGAAAAATATATATTTTTTTATTATGACACTGTTTATGACCACACTATATTTTTTTTATCATTTATATGTTTTATATTAATATACATATATTGTCTCATCCACTCATAGCTGTAAGTGCAAATAAACCAGTGCACTGGAATGATATGTCACTCTTACTTCCTTCCCTCTTAAGCAATATTTGTGACATAGCATTGTGAGAATGTATAAACTCTTTTATTAATAACTTATAAAGCTTTCATAGATATTACTTACTGATATAAATCAACTCCTTACTGTATTAAATATACATTTCTAAATATATGAAATGTTTATAAAATAGAAAAAAAAGGTAGAGAAAATTTTCTGCTTCGTTTAGCTAGTGAATTCTGGGTTCAGCATTAAGTGGCAGAGCTTAACGCCACATTTTATATGAAATCAGTGGAGTAATGGACATAACTTATCATTACATCAAGTATGGCTCGAACACACAACCTCGTATTTCGCACGACCAATGTCCGTCTGACACACTGTTGCAGTTACATTGTTGTTCAAAAATACATATTAATAAAATGTAAAAACGATTTTTGTACGACATAATTAAGCAACTTAATTCAACAGAAAAAAAAGTGAATTTAACGATTCACTGCACTCATTTAAATGCTTAATTTAAACATTACACAACCGCGTTACTCTGAACTATGACACAATATGGTGCGTATATTCAAATATCTTGTGTGCAAATAAATCGTAATTTTAAATCATAAGTATCAAGTATTCAAAGTGAACTACTTTTATTGTATAATGGGTAGTGACAAATTTCAAATTAATTTGACTACCTTTATAAGAAGTGGATCGCAAAACGTTGTTTTTTTAAGCTTCACTCTTTTATCCCGCAGGGTAGGTAGGGAACTGCCGGAACTATAGGTAGGTACCTAGTGCAAAGACATTCCGTTGCTTAGACCCTTCTTTCTCCATCCCTGCTTTCAGTCTTTTTTCGAAGTATTGCGTGTTGAGTGGCGGAACTCAACGCCACGCTTGGCCTAGTTGCCAGGGCCAAGAAAATGGAAACAGAAAAATCCATCTTCCTGGACTGCGAATCGAACCCACAAACCGTCGCGTTACAGGCAGACATTGCGCCTCTGCACTATGACGGTCCTCTTGTGATTATTCAACAGATTTTTATGTCATGATAGGTTTTTATTTGTTTTTTTTTACACCGCCGTAGCCTCTCTCTAACCGGCCAGTGCTTTATTTTAAATATTCTAGTATTTTACTTCATATACTATACTTTATTATATTGCATTTTTATCATAAATTTTAAATAAGTTGTATTAAGAATTCCCTCATCTCTTTGTTTGTCCACATCTACCTCTGGAACCGTTAATTATAAGCAAAATTAGTTATCAATTTTGTATGTGTAGCTTACCTTATTTATATATAAGATAAGGTTGTGACTTATGAGTGACTTTTGGATATATATTTTTTATTTAAGAAATAAATGTGACGCTATTGTCTTCGTTACCTTTAACTCACTTCAGTAAGCAATTGAACATGTTTAATTCGTTGGTTTTCAAATTAAAACATTACAAAGGGCTGTAAAGTTATATTTATTTTCATATCAAGATTATTTTAGATATTAGGTATTTTTAGAGCCTAGTATATCAAATACATTGAAGTGTTTGATTCACATGCCTTTAATTCACATAACATTAACGAAAATGAAAAATTATTAAATACATCAGATTAAAACACGATTAACTATTACGAATTTGAAACAGAAATAATCTTAATTACTACTATGCTATTATAAGCTAACATAAACAAACAGAACATTCTCATAGTGCTTTTAGGAAACTGACCGTATATCAATTCAAAGCAATTACAGCGGCGCGGACGTGGTGGTACCACCGACACCACCGACACCGCCGACACCACCTACACCACCACGCCGTATGATGAATGTTCACTTGTTCCTGAACTGTTATTAATAATGATTTAATTTCCAAAGTTTATGTCGACATTTTTTTTAGCTTCACGCTTTACCCCTTTATATTGCAGGGTAGGCAGAGGGACCTGCAGGAACCATAGAACCGAGTGTTAAGATACTCTGTTATATCATATCATATAGTCCTTGTTTTCTCCGACGAAGTCGACGTTTGATTTGAAAATTTTGTCTTTTTAGTTTTTTTTTGGCGTAAACAAGTTTTTTTGGCGTTACTAATGAAAGATTAAGTAAAACTGATCTAACGTAGTGTAATCTTGAATATTAAATGTACTCACATTTGTATTTAGACCTAAATTTAGTTCATAGACGCACGACATACATACATAGCTTCAAGCTTCATTTTATCAGGAAAATTATTGTAGTGACGTAAACTGTTTAACTGTAATTTAATTTTAATCTCCATTAAATATATTAAGTAATAATACATTATAAAAGTCAGACTCAGTCAGTCAGTATATCAAGTAATTTCCACGTTCGTAAACCAACATTTATTCGGTCAGACAAAATTGTAATGAAATGGGAAGCCGCTGCACGCTGTCATGCAAACAGCCAGTTTACACAGCCCGTATGTAAATAGCTGACGTCCTCCATTCGGACGCACCGTCGAGTACTGTATTTGCATTACCTCCGACTGCACTCCATACTGCGCCGCGCCTCGCCCGGCCGCGGCGTGCTCTACTAAAACTGTAATTATATCCGTGTTATGCTAAAAAAATACTAAAAGAAAGCATACAAAAATTTGAACGCAGCGGGATTTGAACTCGCGTCTTCTTGCGAACCATGCAATCATTCGGACCAATGAGCCACAAGTTCTTCATCACGCTGCGTCGAAATTCTTATAAGTTATATACAAGTTATTTCGTTTTTAGCATCTCTGTAGATAAAAAATTGTTTTTTTTTTCTAATTCATATTTATGATAGTTAAAGAGAACTCAGTGTCAGAACACTGTGCTTATTCTTAAATATCGGAGGGAAGTAAATGATGCACTGGATTCATCTTGTATATACACAACAATCACGTACACAGTCACACGCTGTCCCGCTGCAACACGTAGGTGTTTACTGACTAATAATGATATAAATATAATTTATATATATTTAATGCAGAGATTTTTCTTTACATGTTTACTTTACATAATAATATGGAGCCGAAGAGATTCTTTGGGAAAATTAAAAATCACGACAATATTCATTTCTTTAATAGGTTTATAATTTAAAAGAAGTGATGTAGGTAATTCTTTTAATTTGCATTTGGAATAAACTAAGTCAGTTTTTGTTATTATTGTATAATTTTTTTAATATAATCTGGTGTACACAAACGGCCGCTAAGAAACAACGCCTTATTTAAAATACAAAGTAACTATCTCGTAATGCATTTCTAAAGTAATATGTAATGCGTTAATTTGCAGTCTGATGCAAATAGTTCTAGACTATATTTGTATAATTGATTCCAGTGCGGTGTAACCAGCGCTGTGGCTGTTTCTTTCGGCAGTCGAGGCAGTTTGTTATCATTAATTATTAATTTATCAAACACTAGCAAGTTGGTCTTACTTTACTTTACCATATTCATTTTGTTTTTTTTAATTTATATTTCTATACAATTTTTCAAGATTTTATTGAATGAATCATTTATTTTATCATATTTACTTTGTACTGTTACTTAAAAAATCCAATCTCTGCTGCAGCCAATGATAAAATAAAATAATTATAATATTTATTGATATTTTAAAGCCATCCTAAAGGCATATTGAATATACAGTACCTATATACTTTTATAACTGAATATTAACTATAATACCAACCAAAATACACATATTTCTATTTTTACTAATAGTAATTGATTCAAATTCAACTTAATATTGACAGTCACAACTAAGTTAAAAAAAACTATACACAAACCATTCTCTACCTCTGTGGGAGTAGGTAGTGATGTGACAACTGAATGCGAACATGACAAAAGGAATGTTCTATCCATTTTTCCGTTCAAATGGAAAAGTTACCTAATATTCAACTTTTCACAGGATTGAAGACGTAATTTTTTCTTTATTTTAATTCAAGTAAAAAAAACAAAATACAAATACAAACAACTTTAAGCATCTTCTTTTATACCCAGAGGATGATAGTTTGATCCTTATTATATAGGTACATAGAGTTGATCTCCGCAACTCGTCACGAAATGTCTCATAAAGAGAGAAAATAAAGTTTCTTAAGATGATATTTTCTAAGTTATGCAAGAATTTTTTTTTTTCGGACAGACACCTCTATTTACATGACCTCTTCATAATACCGACCTGAATTTTATGATAATATAATAAATTGAACCGCACACGTAATGTACAAATGTAATTGTATGAAGTACAAACTACTTTGAATATAATTGCATTATCTGGAGAACATTAGCATTTAGCATACATTAGCTGTTTGCGAACACGTTGGATTTATTGTAGTCTAATTGCCGGGTAGGTACCAGCGGGTAGGTGCTGGCAGTACACCGCGCAATGTACGCGTGACTTAGGAAATTTTCATTTGTTTTAAGCTAGATACCATTATTGGTCATTTTGAAGTCATTATTAATATGTATGCAAATACGGTATTCATTATTAAATCAAGTAGGCAAGTCTTGGTATGTACAGACTGGTACTGTTTTTTAATTTCATATTAGATTATACAAATGAGAAAAAAAAACAAAAGGCAAAGAAACTTTAGGGTGAAAAGTAACACTTAATATTAAAAGAGAAAGGTGAGAAAGAAATATAAACTATTGTAAGTAAGTTTATATGAGTGATATGTGACACAAACGTATACACAAATTAAAATATAAATACAAGCCTCGAGCATACATAAACACATACATATATACATACATACATACATACATACAAAAGAAACAAAAATAATCTAATAATCTTATACATATATTGTATCTTTTGCTCTCAATTCAATCATATATTTGTATATTTTAACATATACCTATATTATTCCAGGAGAAGGCTCGTGTAACAGTAACGATGGCTTCCAAGCGCCCGTAGACGACAAGTCGGCCAGCGACGACGACGCCCCGCGGCCCGGGTCCGCCGCAGATAAGAAAAAGCATCGACGCAACAGAACTACCTTCACAACGTACCAACTACACGAACTAGAACGTGCTTTCGAGAAAAGCCACTACCCCGATGTGTATTCAAGAGAAGAACTCGCTATGAAAGTCAATTTGCCAGAAGTTAGAGTGCAGGTAAGCTTACAGAAGATTTGAAATATGATTACGGCACTTTTTGAAAATAATTTGGGTGTTCCAAATGGTTATATCATAATAATTTTACATTTACAAATTAAATCGATAACATCTTAATCAGATCAAATACAATTAGCGCTAAAAAACTAATTTAAATTAGGTATTATATCTTATATATATAGTATCTTATTTTTTACAAGATACATTATTTAAAACATTATTCACACATTGCCTTATTCGACAACAATTGAATGATGTTTAGTACAAAACAAAGTAATGAAGCCGATCTAACATTAACTTGAGCCATTTAACAAAAAGCGGAACTAAATAATATCGCCCTTTATTAAATGAAATGTGAAGTTGGCAAATAGAATTGGCAAGAAGGGTAAGGCCTATAATGAAGCAAGGGGCTTATGTCACTCAATCCCCTATACGCAAGACGAACATATGTCAAACTGAGACCAGTTCTAAAAGAGCCCTCCAACCCACCCCTCGTCGTACAGTCAGAAGGCGCCGAACTGATTGAAGAGCTCCTTTCAAACTGGATGCTTCCTAATTGCTTCCTTACGACTGCGAAAAAAATATAAAAGTTTATGGCAATTTGGTTTCTATCACAACGGGCGAAGGCCGTGATGGAGTGCAACATTGAGTTTGGTCGTTTGTCAAATGATGCGGTTGTAGCTAATCTGCTAGTTAATAAAGGGTTACGAATGTTTTTGATGGGAAAATGTGTCACTTTGTGTACGTGGCTTTGTGCGAGCGCTGTAACTCGAGCGAACGTCCACACTGGCTGGATTTATCCATTTGTGTTTTCAAGTTGTGTACTAGCAAACTATTACTAAAAAATACATGTTTTCGCTTTCTTTGACTGTTATTGTATTCATAATAGTACTTTTGATTACTTTTTAACACAAAAGTAGCAAAAACTTGACAAAGTTGGGTACAAACTTCCCACGTATCAGTTTATCCATTTCTGATTTCCATTACAACAACATACCCCTTAATTACTTGTTTTTGCCGATAAGCAATTTCTTAGACGTTTCAATTACCAACCCTTGCCTCCCCGCCCGCCCTCGACCGCCCCTGCCCGCGCTCGCCGGCCATCACTAACGCCTGTCCAAATTACGCTTGTAATGTCTTAATTACATAGAAATTAACGTTTTTCTCTTCCAGTAAGTTTTAGTTTTTCTGTAGTCTCTTTAGATTTTGTACCTCTTTCTTACAGAAGACTATAATATAAATAATTATTCATATAAACATTATATATAAAACAAAAGGCAAATTATGTCAGCGATAACTAACCTTTATTATCTCCAATCAGTCAAATGACGACCGAATCAGGTAAAATATAAAAAATTAGACTTCTTAGAAAATATTATATCAGCATCTAAATCACTAACGTTTTGAACCACTTTTTTCACTAAAATGCAATTCATTCAGTTTTTCCAATACATCTAATATCAGATTAAGGGATGGTATATGCATACTGGTATAGACAAGTGTAGTTTGGAGCGAGTTTAAGCGAATTACCGGTCGCGTCCGACGTCGGCGTCGCCTAACTACTACATCGCACACATTAGTATCATGTACTAGGAACTATATATATAAATACTATAAAAATAAAGCGTTAAAATGGCAAAATAAAGGGTTTTTTATATATTTTTATGGGGCTTTTCCGTAGAGTTAGCAATAATAATATTTCATCAGGGGACAAATAAATATTTAAAATTAATTAAAATCATTTGACATCAAGTTAAATCTATTTTATATATTACTTTTAGAAATCAACAGTAGATATTATTAGTGTTATACATCTTACTACGTACCTGCTTCAAAGTACGTATATGATTTTTTTTAATTCTTTATAATAACACATGTTCTAAGCTAATTATGAAGTATAAAATAAAATAAAATTTAAATAAAAAAATAAAATTTAAGTAATTTAAAAATTTAAAAAAACATTTAACAATGCTTTTTATTCGTTATATTACAATATACAATAAAGTATTATACAAGTTGATTGCATCTTTTGTCAGTTGCAACCCTCGCAGTACAAATTAAGCACTTACGATGTTTATCTAACACAATGTAAAGCTCGATAGAGTCACTCGCATTGTTGCTAGTTAATGCTGTGACCTCTTGAGATGAAACGTTTACGGACTTATAAAGCGATTGAGCTGTTGCAGTACAATGTACCTTTTGTGTTTGTGTAAATAAGTTGAAATAGCATTTTAGCAAGTTTAAATTACATTGATTATTAACTTTTTTTATTGTGTATCATACGAGATCCAGATGTGAGAGTCAAAATATTCTTATTTTATTATATTTTATAATAAAATAGTGAAATTGTATCTAGTAACGTTTATCTACTCATTTTAATATTTCTTAAAGCAGAAAGAAATAATAGATGTTATGTCTATTAAAACTTTGTTTATGTTATATGTTTACGAGAAATGTAATAGAATTACGTTTTTAATATAACATTTAAATGAAAAATAATCAGTGGAATTATTATATTAGCATACTTTATATAAAATGAGAATTTAACATATATTTAATTTGATTTACAGTTTAATTCGTAATTTGAAGTTAGCAAACATGTCTGTCTGTATTTGTGTCACGTCTGACTCGCACTTGACATTTAACATTATGCATAAACAACTGGAATAAAATAAAAAAAAAAAAACAAAAGACATATAGAATACTTCCTCTATAATATTATTCACTAATGTATATAGTTTAAGTTAAAAATAATTTCTAAACTGGCAACAATATAAATCTTTTTTGTTATCAATTAAAATATCGTTTACAAGTCTTTAGCTACAAATAAACCCCATTGTACTATGAAAGTGCATTAAAGATGTAATAACAATGGATGAATAAGTGATAGTCATCAAATTTGCCCCGCACACTACACACTCACGCACTACTAAGTTAGGGTCACCATCGTGTTTTGTCGCAGTTTGTTTATTAAAATATTCTGACTCTATATAAAATATTCTTTCTTCTTAACATTATATTCTTTTTAGGTTGAAATAATTTACACAAATGTATACAAAATGAGAAAAGTTTGCTTTAGAATATTTAGAGAGATATTTTGAATATATTTAATAAGTATTTACAATTTCAGTTGTATCGTCTTAACACTTAATCGTGTTACAGTAAGCTTTCATTTTTCATTTCTGGTCTATAATAAAGACATCAACGACATCCTGCAATCAATGCGTTTCACATTTTTAGTTTTATTTTTCTCTGTTTAGTACTCTAGTCATAACTTATCTTATAATTAAAAAATAA
Organism: Dione vanillae; assembly: GCA_037178615.1. Classification (NCBI taxonomy): domain Eukaryota; kingdom Metazoa; phylum Arthropoda; class Insecta; order Lepidoptera; family Nymphalidae; genus Dione; species Dione vanillae. Next base: position 143,311 of record JAZFAU010000241.1, on the reverse strand, counting down.
ATATATTCAATTATTTTTCTGCTATATATATTTTCAATATTAATACAATAACACTATATTATGTTATTTGTGAGATAATTGTAACAGTAATGTTAATGTTACAAATATTTTTCAAATCACAAAAAAATAACATTTAAATATAATAAATTATTTTGTTTGGTATATTCCGACAAAGTGTTTCAACATTGTTAAGGTGTAGTCCCCAGACTCTCAACCACTTGCTCCCCCTACATCAGTCGCTTGTCACTTATCACTCGCACGGTCGACTTACCACAAAACGCGCTAATAAAAGTTTTGGTACGCGGTTATTCTGAAAAAACGTTTATTATTTAATATTCAACTCTATGTCTTATAAATTAAAGTTTAAATTATATAATGTATTATTGTTTTGACAATCAAAATATACACAATTTTGTTTTATTGCGAAGTTTTGAGCTCTATGTCCAAAATATAGAGTTGTAATTTAATTATCAAGTAAATTGCTACTCTATAGTCTATACATCATAAAATGTAACTGTGCTATTTAAGATAGAGCTTTATTCCCCACAATATATGAGTCATTATGGTATCTCAAGAGTCACTGTGTCGTAGGGTGGCAATAAAAATACGTTTTATAATGTTTGTTTGGCGTGAACGTATTGTTTCGGGCTGTCTTGCGCTTTATTTTTTGCATTGGTATGAATTTCAATGGTATTTTTACTGTAATTGTGGGGTCGATGGTATCAAACGGCTTGTTATAGTATCACCAGCTGTGATAATGTCACAAGTAAAAAGTAAAGCACAATTGTGTGCAGACTGAGAAGTAGAGTTGATAATGATCGTTGAGATGGTTAAAATGTTAAATGGTTAATAAAATTAAGAAAATTAGTATAAAATATTACAATATTTTCTTGATTCCTTCCAAGAAATTTTCTTGATACCGAATTGTTCTGTTATTTTTGGCTACCCAGACATGAAATAACGAGGAAAATGCTGACATTTTTCAAAGTCTTAAATTTAACAGTCATTTCTTATCAAATACATCTTATAACGAGTAAATTATTGATAGTTTACAAAAAATAAATTAATGTAAAATTCATAAATTGATAGCGTCGTGTCCCAGCGGCACAGCGTCTGACCGTAAACGTGACGGCAGTCAATCCCCACTTAGTCTTGTTCTATTATCTAGATAAGACGTCGCGTTGAGTTCTGCCACTCAACACGCTATGTTAAAGTAGAAAAAGAGAAACGGAGTGTCTGAGTACTAGGTTCTTTTCTTACTCTGCCGTATGTGCGATTTAGCGTCAAGTAAATAATATATAAAATATAATATAATATAAATTATGTATATAATATATACTTGATTCTGTCTCTCTCTTGTCTCGAGTAAGAAGAACAAACTGCACATTAACGAGTTAACAGAGTGAGGCACTCGATTATCGCGCGACGTGTCAGCTACCTATTAATAACTATTACAACTTAGCCCCATGTGCTAGACGCAGATATAAACTTGAACTAGACCAGCTCATTAAATTATATTATTATTTTAAAATATTATTAGTCATTGTTTTGTGTTATCGTGTTTTTGTGACACAGCGTTTGACTTTAATTCCGACATGGCTATTGATTCGATCCCAATTTTGGAGAAGGAAAAGTGCTTCTCAGAAAATGCTCTTCGACTTTTATTTAAACAAAATATCCAGAATAATAATTTTGTAATTTTAAATTTAGGCAATGTTTTCTAAGTTCAAATTATTAGAATTACAAATATAAAAAAAATAGGCGAAGTAGGTATCATTTTCTGATCAGATGAAGAAAATAAACATAACTTATTTTTTTATTTCATCTAAGTTATGTTTGACATTTCTAGAGAAAGATTATAGCGTTGTAGATTCCTATATAACTTGGTTAAGTGTCGAGTCTCGCACCCTTCGGAACATAGTCGTGTGGATGCTTTAATATATAACATAGTAAACTCAATTATTATATAACAAGTTAAATGAATTTGAACGTAATCTTTGCTCTCCGATATTATTATTTAGATTAAATAAATAAATTAATTAGATTTGTGATAAGAAGTTTAAAAATCTATTAAAACAATTATCCTCTCAGACCTATTATTTAAATATTTTTAAAATGTCAATACCGTCACTTGTTGTGTTAAATGTGGTTTACATCTAGCGCTGATACCTTGACAGGTCATCAAATAAATTGAACCTAGAGCCCTTCTGGTGGATTACGGGCTTTATAACCCTCATTACTTCTAAACAGGCGAAAAAAGACGTTCTCCCTTAGAAAATAAATACACATTGATCAGTTATATTTGCAAAAATTGACTTTTGTAACTCTACATAGAGACTATAATTGAACGCAGTGCCACAATATAGTACACATACTGTGTAAGTGGCTATACTTCAAATGTTTATCAAACGGCTCTATTCTATTTATATCTTTATGGCTAACACGTTAGGGTGGTTTTTTGTGTATGTCAGTACATTAGGAAGGCTGTACCGCATCAAATCGGTCTCACATGGGGTGTCCCACGCGTCTTACCCGCTTGTTCCCGTGACGACACTTGAATCATTACTGAAATTAGCTAAAAGTGATTTTAATATATTTGTTATCATTTAATAATATGTAATTTTCAAACAATTCAATCAAAAAAATATATATATTTAAAATTACAAATAAATTGGTTATTTTACTGTTAAGTGATTCGTTTAACATTTAATAAATAGATAGCTTCAAAATACTTAAAGAAAACATATAAAAATTTGAACGCAGCGGGACTCGAACCCGCGCCCTCTTGCGAACCGTGCAATCGCTCTCACCAGTGAGCCATGCGTTCTACATCACCATAAAAATAAATAAATAGATAGCTTATCCAGCAACAGAGAATTTATAAAAATATAATTAAAAAATAAAAGCAATAATGTAGTAATTCTTTTTTCAATATTTACTTAATTAATTGCTTAAAATTTTATATATTGATGATCTTTAAATGATTATTCTGTTCTATGGAGTTCAATACTGCATTGATCTAATTGTAGACATCAGAAGAACGTTTTTGATGATTGATTAATAACCGACCATTATACTCGTACGTATTATATCGCTAATCAATAGAATATTATATCAATAGGACAAATCATAACTCCCATTGTAATTTAATAATTTGATTAAAATTTGACGGCTCCTTCCTGTGTAAAAAATCTTTTAAAAATAAAACAGGAAACTGCCAAATAAGGGTAATTCAATTACAGCATATAAAGGGGCCTATTTATCTCGACGTATAAAAAAGTCCTGATTTCAATGAGCTTATTAAACTATAGACGGTGTATGTAATTTAGCTGTACTAACAAAGGTTGTAGAGCAGCTAATGGTAGGTTCCGCAGGTATCATGTCGGTGTGGATTTCGCCGGCGGAACTCTAAACTTGATATTTCCGTTATTGTTTTTTGACCTGTTTGTGTTCGCGAAGTTCTCATAATACGGCTCTCGTAGAGACGCGACGGAGCGTTCTGCGAATTGCATTCTATATAATTCAAGTATATAATAATGTAAAGAAAACCTGAAACTATATTGTGGTAAATTAGTGCGCTTAAACTGGCGCAAATTGGCTCATGTAAAATTAAAAAAAAACAATAATAAAATTTGTATAATACAGTGAATTACGATTAATTAACGTCGAAATTTAACGTATAATGTAGTTAAGTTTTAACGTATAAATATTTCTCGAAACTTAACATCGTGCTTGTCTCCAGAGTAAGGAAATTAAATAATTAACTCCTTCTCTCTCTGTGAGCATTAACCTTACAATGCTAACCGTTGTACCGCTACACATAGATACTCAGATTTCCACCGAATTATAATTTTCCAACTAATTCACCAAGAGAATTATAAATAAAACATCTAAATGTGTAAGCACAAATAAATTTACTTCGAAATAGTATCTAAATGTAGCGACACGGCCATTACGCGAACAATGACGGCGGCCCTACACAAACAGATTATCCGTCTAATTTGACAACTATTCAACAGAATTCAATTTCATTCCATTCAACTATTCACTATAGTGTTGAGTGTCGGCGCTTCATAAGAATGGTTTGAAAACATATTCCAAAACTTTACCAAAGTTAGTTTTTACTTTACCGTGATAGTTTTAGAGCTTAAAATTTGTGTTATAAACAGCAAAAATGAAATAGGTCTCTACATTATGGAAGACGGCGCAAAATTAATACGCTCACTTAAAATTAAACTCTATGTTTTGTAGATTAAGATTTCAATGGAATTGTAATAATTTACAAGAATACTAAAATGATATGGCATCGACCATTATATCGAGACACTTTCCTTGGTATATTTGGAACAAACTTGGATACAATAGAGTCTTTGGTAAGTGTCCATGTAAGTTGGTTCCCTTGTGTCACCCGACACTGTCAATGAGCCATGGGATTTCTTAACATTGAGTATCGAGTTGCCTCTTTTATTGTGAGTCGGATTATTAGCTTATTCGGAAAGGCCGATACAGCCGGTCCCTTTATAACAACTACCCGTATTTTGATCTATTTTGCGAATTTTATTTCACTTTCTTTAAATAATTTTGCAAGTTTGCACTTAATTTCACTTGCATAAGCTCTAAAGAGTAAAGCCGACAGCTTTTTTACTATTATTTCTTTTTGCCACTATTTCTTTTAAAAATTTTACTTTTATTCTTATTTTATTGGATAGAATTATTGTAAGAAGAAAAATAAATATTGATGTACCTGTACAATTTTGAACTAATTATAAAATATAGGTAGATTTATCACTTAGCTACATTTTGGTATTAAATTATTTTATAATACAAGCAAAAATATTCTATTGTAAAGTTAATTAAGTATTCAAAATCCAAGCAAAAGCTGAAAAACAAAAACACTCAGCAAGGTAAATAAAGAATGTAATTAAAGAGGAGAGTGTTTCAGAGTTGAGCGGCAATTAGTCGCCGACGCCGATCTCGTAATTGCGTAATTAACAATTAAGAACGTCGCAATTACTTACAGTAATGTAAAGTATAAGACATCTCAAGGCTTTTCAGCTTTCGTTTTCATTGCCAGAGCTTTCTCGAATTTGATATTTATACCCAATTACTTTATAATGAATATTAATTAGGTGTCAGTTTATATTATTTAGTACAAGCTATATACAGGTTACATTTTAAATAAACACTAGGAAGAATCCTGAAAGAGAGTCATACAACGAATAATAATTTAGTTTTTATTCTTTATATAATATAAGTACTCGTAGAGTTAGGAGTAGAGTTAGAGAATTCAGTACTGAGACACTCCATCTCTTACTTTTAGCTTATTGTATGGACATCATTTATTGAGAATTTTCTCAGAACAACTGTCTCTTAAATTTGAATAAAGAATATTTTAAATCTGTATAGCTTAAATACTAATATATATTTTAAGATATTATTTTATTGATCTCCACAAACTTGTTTGACGTATGTATGTTCCAGGTATTACTTGTCCTTCTTTTTTCTTAAACATGTACTGAACTTCTTCGTGGAATGCATGTTCTTCTCTGGTATACTTTGCCATAAAAAACTTACTTAAGAGCAATAAGTACTTATTAAGTTTAAAAATTAAATCAATGATCACACTTAAGCTAATTATTATCAATATTTAACATTTTTGTTTATATTTGTATGAAATTACATTATAATAGACTTTATAATACATCCAACTTTCAAGCATTTTCTAACCCCCTACTCCACAACTCCCTAAAGATATTTCAAAAAGTCCACCCCTGTTTGTCATACATTCGTAACAGAGTAGTCAATAATCAAGCTTTCTCGGCCAGAAGTTCTTCCTAAGTACTAGTTAAACAGCAAACTCATTATGATGTAACTCGATACATTGCGTGGGTCGGCGGTCGCGACGCGGCCAATTAAAGGCCGACACGTGACCTACACGGGGACGACACGAGCACGACGCGCGGTCGACACGTGTAAAGCGACTTTTGCATTTTTACATATGTTTACTTAATGTTTGATTAGTTTTGCTTGCGAGCCTCTACTGTAGAAGAATTTAATGTCTTGAACTTAAGAAAAATTATCGATTCAGAAAGGGGAATTTTCTAAGATAGTTTACATGTACAGTCTCTTTGAATTTTATTACTTTGTCTATGATTCCTTACTTTATAATAATATTATTTAATTATGTCATTAAATTCGGGAATTATACATTTATTTAAAGTGAAATACAAAAAGACGAATTATTTAAAGTTAATTTCGTAGTCCTCAACTGAAATATGTATCGCTTTCATTTAACTATAAAATAACATTCCTACTCTGTCTTCAGCATCTTCTGCAAAATATGGTATGGTAACGAAGACTTGTTAGGTTTCCTTTCAACAAAAAAACAAAGGTAGGAAAGAGGTTCTTTAATTTTAAACATGTCACCAAATAGATCTAAATTCAAAGATACAATCTATTTGTAGAAACAAGTACATGCCAATGCAATAAGTTATTTGAGTTAAATAAGATTCTACTTCTTGTTACTTTTAACGATTTACTATTATTTTTACCACACAAAAGACCCTAAATTGCTTTTTTAGACAAAATAAATATAAGAAATGAATTAATTACTTTCTAAAAAGTTTGCAATTTGTCGCGCGTTTAGTTCTAGAGGGTCAACATTGCGTTAGCGACCCATCTCGCATCATATTGTTACAAAATTTCAAACAAATTTCCTCTTAGGTCTTGTACACAATATGATCGAAAATAGCTTGAAGGTATTTGTAATGCTTATTTATAGATTTCCCATACGTTTTTGGCTTATTTGTATTTGTATTACTGTACAGGGGACAGAATGCAGTGAATAACAATAGATAATCACTCCACTATAAGCTTCGTGAACAGTTTACTCGTAGTTGTAATTTAATAGTCTTTTTAGTATAATAATTGCTTGAGTGTATTTTTAGGGGAGTAAGTTGCTTAATTAGTTTCCATTCGTTGTATTTGAGGTATATTCAATATTCATATCTTATTATAGTAATTACTACAATAAAGTATAAATATACATATAAAGGTATATGTATATATATATATATATATATATATATATATATATATATATATATATATATATATATATATATATATATATATATATATATATATATATATATATATATATATATATATATATATATATATATATATATATATATATATATATATATATATATATATATATATATATATATATATATATATATATATATATATATATATATATATATATATATATATATATATATATATATATATATATATATATATATATATATATATAGAGGAAAGTCACCAAATATGGAATACTATTTTGTTTCTGGGTTATATAAAAAAAACTTTACATAAATTTGGTTAGTTTAATGTTTTTACTGACCAGGCATACATTTGTGAGAAGTAATTAACAGTCTTTAATCAAATATATTAATTATCAAATTAAAATCTAACACAAAAAACAAAATCACAAATGAGTAACCAAATATGGAATAGGACCCCAAATGTGGAATATAAGCTCTAAAGAGTAAAGCCGACAGCTTTTTTACTATTATTTCTTTTTGCCACTATTTCTTTTAAAAATTTTACTTTTATTCTTATTTTATTGGATAGAATTATTGTAAGAAGAAAAATAAATATTGATGTACCTGTACAATTTTGAACTAATTATAAAATATAGGTAGATTTATCACTTAGCTACATTTTGGTATTAAATTATTTTATAATACAAGCAAAAATATTCTATTGTAAAGTTAATTAAGTATTCAAAATCCAAGCAAAAGCTGAAAAACAAAAACACTCAGCAAGGTAAATAAAGAATGTAATTAAAGAGGAGAGTGTTTCAGAGTTGAGCGGCAATTAGTCGCCGACGCCGATCTCGTAATTGCGTAATTAACAATTAAGAACGTCGCAATTACTTACAGTAATGTAAAGTATAAGACATCTCAAGGCTTTTCAGCTTTCGTTTTCATTGCCAGAGCTTTCTCGAATTTGATATTTATACCCAATTACTTTATAATGAATATTAATTAGGTGTCAGTTTATATTATTTAGTACAAGCTATATACAGGTTACATTTTAAATAAACACTAGGAAGAATCCTGAAAGAGAGTCATACAACGAATAATAATTTAGTTTTTATTCTTTATATAATATAAGTACTCGTAGAGTTAGGAGTAGAGTTAGAGAATTCAGTACTGAGACACTCCATCTCTTACTTTTAGCTTATTGTATGGACATCATTTATTGAGAATTTTCTCAGAACAACTGTCTCTTAAATTTGAATAAAGAATATTTTAAATCTGTATAGCTTAAATACTAATATATATTTTAAGATATTATTTTATTGATCTCCACAAACTTGTTTGACGTATGTATGTTCCAGGTATTACTTGTCCTTCTTTTTTCTTAAACATGTACTGAACTTCTTCGTGGAATGCATGTTCTTCTCTGGTATACTTTGCCATAAAAAACTTACTTAAGAGCAATAAGTACTTATTAAGTTTAAAAATTAAATCAATGATCACACTTAAGCTAATTATTATCAATATTTAACATTTTTGTTTATATTTGTATGAAATTACATTATAATAGACTTTATAATACATCCAACTTTCAAGCATTTTCTAACCCCCTACTCCACAACTCCCTAAAGATATTTCAAAAAGTCCACCCCTGTTTGTCATACATTCGTAACAGAGTAGTCAATAATCAAGCTTTCTCGGCCAGAAGTTCTTCCTAAGTACTAGTTAAACAGCAAACTCATTATGATGTAACTCGATACATTGCGTGGGTCGGCGGTCGCGACGCGGCCAATTAAAGGCCGACACGTGACCTACACGGGGACGACACGAGCACGACGCGCGGTCGACACGTGTAAAGCGACTTTTGCATTTTTACATATGTTTACTTAATGTTTGATTAGTTTTGCTTGCGAGCCTCTACTGTAGAAGAATTTAATGTCTTGAACTTAAGAAAAATTATCGATTCAGAAAGGGGAATTTTCTAAGATAGTTTACATGTACAGTCTCTTTGAATTTTATTACTTTGTCTATGATTCCTTACTTTATAATAATATTATTTAATTATGTCATTAAATTCGGGAATTATACATTTATTTAAAGTGAAATACAAAAAGACGAATTATTTAAAGTTAATTTCGTAGTCCTCAACTGAAATATGTATCGCTTTCATTTAACTATAAAATAACATTCCTACTCTGTCTTCAGCATCTTCTGCAAAATATGGTATGGTAACGAAGACTTGTTAGGTTTCCTTTCAACAAAAAAACAAAGGTAGGAAAGAGGTTCTTTAATTTTAAACATGTCACCAAATAGATCTAAATTCAAAGATACAATCTATTTGTAGAAACAAGTACATGCCAATGCAATAAGTTATTTGAGTTAAATAAGATTCTACTTCTTGTTACTTTTAACGATTTACTATTATTTTTACCACACAAAAGACCCTAAATTGCTTTTTTAGACAAAATAAATATAAGAAATGAATTAATTACTTTCTAAAAAGTTTGCAATTTGTCGCGCGTTTAGTTCTAGAGGGTCAACATTGCGTTAGCGACCCATCTCGCATCATATTGTTACAAAATTTCAAACAAATTTCCTCTTAGGTCTTGTACACAATATGATCGAAAATAGCTTGAAGGTATTTGTAATGCTTATTTATAGATTTCCCATACGTTTTTGGCTTATTTGTATTTGTATTACTGTACAGGGGACAGAATGCAGTGAATAACAATAGATAATCACTCCACTATAAGCTTCGTGAACAGTTTACTCGTAGTTGTAATTTAATAGTCTTTTTAGTATAATAATTGCTTGAGTGTATTTTTAGGGGAGTAAGTTGCTTAATTAGTTTCCATTCGTTGTATTTGAGGTATATTCAATATTCATATCTTATTATAGTAATTACTACAATAAAGTATAAATATACATATAAAGGTATATGTATATATATATATATATATATATATATATATATATATATATATATATATATATATATATATATATATATATATATATATATATATATATATATATATATATATATATATATATATATATATATATATATATATATATATATATATATATATATATATATATATATATATATATATATATATATATATATATATATATATATATATATATATATATATATATATATATATATATATATATATATATATATATATATATATAGAGGAAAGTCACCAAATATGGAATACTATTTTGTTTCTGGGATATATAAAAAAAACTTTACATAAATTTGGTTAGTTTAATGTTTTTACTGACCAGGCATACATTTGTGAGAAGTAATTAACAGTCTTTAATCAAATATATTAATTATCAAATTAAAATCTAACACAAAAAACAAAATCACAAATGAGTAACCAAATATGGAATAGGACCCCAAATGTGGAATATAAGTATAAATCAACATAACAATAACAAAATGGTCATTAATATCTAATATCTTGTGATAAATGAAAAACGTAATACAATTACTTGCAAAAGTTACAGATCCAAGTATCAAACTTTGGATCAGCACAATCATAATGTACCCAGAGCCTACACATCAAGCTTTTAATCCAGCTTTCTCCACTTTTATGGGAAAAAGTCTTAAACAGAAAATACATTCTGCATCAGAAGTCAGGAGTGGACATGTGGTCCATCAACTCATCATGTTCACTATCTTCATTAAACTGGATAGCGCCTAGTTCCTCAAAGTCTTGTTCTTCACTATCATCCATATTCTAGTTCGGAGCCCAAGATAGTTTTTCTTCCTAATATAGTAGCCGCTGCGACTTCTGGAGATTGTTCATCTTTTTGACAGAGATGTAATAAAGTTCTCCTAAGCACTTGAAAATACTGTGCCGCTTTCAAATACCCCATTTACTTTTCCCGGATGAATTTTGTAGCTTGTGTCAATTTTTCTTTACTCCAGGTTTTTCGTTTGGTTGATTGTGAAGTGGACATTCTAAAAACAGTCATTCCATATATTATATAAAGAAATAATATCAATTATCTATCATATAAAATATTAAAATCGAATTATGGACTATTCCATATTTAGACACCGACGACTGTCCATATTTGGATTTTTATACTATTTCAAATTCTTCTAAATATTTTGTCAAGTCACAACATTTTAGTGACAAAAGATCACAAAATGGTGAAATAAACCTTATATCGATACACTAAATATATTTTGACACTTATATATATAAATATAATAGTTGGTAATACTTATATATTACTTACTTTTAAAATTTATTGCACATAACAAATCAAAACACACTTACCATACGTGAAACATTCGCGCAACTGTTTCGATGGTGTGAATGCGATAGTTAGTAGACTAAATGGAAAAAATATATGGTCGAGTGTTGCGTTTCATATTTATAGTCTTAGAGAAATTAAAGAATTCCATATTAGGATACTATTCCATATTTGGTGACTTTCCTCTATATATATATATATATATATATATATATATATATATATATATATATATATACACAACTACCTACATAACCCTAGGGCGGTGAAAGGTGAAATGAATAGGTCACCTAAAAGGTGGGCGCGAGCACCTGGGAATAAATTAGTCTAACGGTGGATATTGTGGTAGGGGTAAAAATATATAAACAGGGTAAAGGTAGTAAAGTACATCAGTAGGAAGGAATGTACTGTGCGTACCACATCATCACATAGATAGAAATCCATTGTCTACCTCAAGATGAGTACAACCGAGGAAAACAACATGAACAACGAAGAAGTGTCAAATGAGGACAATAACGGGCGGAGAGCTATACACTCCCCAGCGAACAAAAGAACTACGAGGATCACCAATCGGACAGCGAAGAATCGAAGAAAGCGGCCTCTCCGACGACCCCTTGGCCGAGACGTTTACCACCAACGCCATCTACAACAGCACCCAAAAAGGGTCGCAACGAGCTGGAACCTTCAACAAGCGCCGACGAAGAGACAGCAAAAAGAAATGAAAATACAAGCACGTCTAGAGCAGAAAACGACAACGAGTTCTATGGCAGGGACCCACTGGATTGCTCAATGGATGAAAGAAAACATTACACCGGGGGAAATAAACTTTCCCCTTGGAAAGTCATCGTTAGTCATACTGGAACATGACATGCGCATTTCCACATCATATACATCTCCACAGCAAAAAACTGGGGGCAACCCAGCAAGCTTCGAAAAACTATTAGATCAAAGTATATTACTACCGGCCCTAATTTAAACAAATTCTCACAGAACGTGATAAAAAAGTGGCAATGTGCGTTTCTCATTCACTGGTACTTGACCCTAAACAAAACAACGGTAAGACTAGAGATTCCGACAGGGGAAATAATCTATTTCGACATGAAAGCGCAAAACCATGGACAGTTCAGCAATTGGATTTCAATGTTAGAAAGACCGATGAAGTCATACTTGAGGATGCCCTCAATAATGAACAACGATGGCTTTGAAAATGAGTGGCGTTTCAGAACAAAACAAATTCAACATTAGCAGTCGACGTGCAAAATTTGTCAGAGAAAACCAAGAACTTGTGCTATGCTTATGTAAAAACAAAGCTTTTGACGAAGGGGAAGCTACGCGAATACTAAGCAACCTATTAGAGGCCGGTAGTAATATACTCCACAAGGCACTGAATACATACAATTTGAGTACATTTGTATTCCTTTGATCTAATAGCTTTTCCAAGCTTGCTGGGTTGCCCCCAGTTTTTTGCTGTGGAGATGTATATGATGTGGAAATGCGCATGTCATGTTCCAGTATGACTAGCGATGACTTTCCAAGGAGAAAGTTTATTTCCCCCGGTGTAATGTTTTCTTTCATCCATTGAGCAATCCAGTGTGTCCCTGCCATAGAACTCGTTGTCGTTTTCTGCTCTAGACGTGCTTGCATTTTCATATCTTTTTGTTGTCTCTTCGTCGGCGCTTGTTGAAGGTTCCAGCTCGTTGCGACCCTTTTTTTGGGTGCTGTTGTAGGTGGCGTTGGTGGTAAACGTCTCGGCCAATGGGGTCGTCAGAGAGGCCGCTTTCTTCGATCTTCACTGTCCGATTGGTGATACTCGTAGTTCTTTTGTTCGCTGGGGAGTGTATAGCTCTCCGCCCATTCTTCTTCGACCGTTATTGTCCTCGTTTGACACTTCTTCGTTGTTCATGTTGTTTTCCTCCGTTGTACTCATCTTGAGGTAGACAATGGATTTCTATCGATGTGATGATGTGGTACGCACAGTACATTCCTTCCTACTGATGTTCCTCACTGCCTTTACACTGTTTATATATTTTTACCCCTACTACAATATCCACCGTTAGACTAATTTATTCCCAGGTGCTCGCGTCCACCTTTTAGTTGACCTTTTCGTTGCACCTTTCACCGCCCTAGGGTTATGTAGGTAGGTGTGTAGGTGTGTTGTATATATATATATATATATATATATATATATATATATATATATATATATATATATATATATATATATATATATATATATATATATATATATATATATATATATATATATATATATATATATATATATATATATATATATATATATATATATATATATATATATATATATATATATATATATATATATATATATATATATATATATATATATATATATATATATATATATATATATATATATATATATATATATATATATATATATATATATCCGATCCTGAAGAAAGCTGACAGCTCGAATTTGGCAAACTATAGGCCTATCGCTATCACCTCCCTGCTCTCAAAATTTATGAAGAGCATAATAAACAGCCAGCTCTTGGTTTATCTAGAGGATCACCAGTTGGTCAACGACCAGTCGCCGGCGTCCCCCAAGGCTGTGTGCTGCTTCTGCATATCAATGACATGTTAGAAGATTCTAAAATTCATTGCTATGCGAATGATAGTACTGTGGACGTCGTATACTCTGGCTGTGCAGGTCCTTCTAGGTAAAACGTCGAAAATTGCCGATTGAAACTTGTGTCTTCTATTGAGACCTCCCTCAGTAATATCTCATTGTGGGGTGGGAGAAATCTTGTCCAATTCAACCTCCAGAAGACTCAAGTTTGCGCGGTAACTACTAAAAACAACCCTTGTAGTGTCACCAGTTTTTGAGAACATTTCTCTTAAAGCCTCCCTATTATCAGTATATTGCGGCTCAGTGTTTCGAATAACTGATCGCAGTCATTTGGATAGAAAAGCCAAGTTGGCCGCGAAGTAACTGGGTGTCATCGGAAGAGCGAGACAGTACTTCACGCCTGCACGCCGATTGGCTCTAGATAGAGCCCAGGTTCGGCCTTACATGGAGTATTGTTCGCATCTCTGGTCTGGTGCACCCCAGTATCAACTTGAACCATTTGATCGCATACAGCGTAGAGCCGTTCGTATCGTTGAGGACCCAATTATCTGTGAAAGGCTAGACACTTTGGCGCTGCGGCGTAGAGACGTTTCCTCGCTGTGCGTTCTCAACCGCTTATACTATGGGGAGTGTTCTGCTGTTACACAGGGCCGTGGGCGTCGGTGATCACTTACCATCAGGTGACCCGACCGCTCGTTTGCCTTGTCCTTCCCAAGAAAAAAGGAACCAATATCTAGCTACTTCCGCTATGTAACATAACGGATATTAGATACTTTTTTAATATATTTTCATATTATTTCTTCCGTTTCTACACGTAATACAAAAAAACTCATTTCCACTAATAGAGACTGATCCTTGAACCCACACTCACCGCGCTTACGTTCAAACGTTGTCTCATTGCACCACGATGGCTTACTTTACTCGATTAATCCAATAAAAACGATATATATTATTTGTACAATTAAATAAAAACTGACGTTAATTACTTATCTGTTGAAAATAATTTAACTTTGAAATAAGCAAATGAAATAAAAAACTGCAAAATTGAACAGTGTATAAAGTAAAAGGTGGAACAAAACGAGTGTTGTTTGCGGCGAGCGAGTAATTAATTTGCCTTCGAGTTTATTTGATTGCTTTCAGAGTTCCCTCTCTAAACCCGAATAATATGTAGGGAATGCATTTTTTGTATTTACGTTCTTAAATTAGCTGTTTTTAATTATAGTGACATTTGAAGTATAATTGCTTGGTTTTGTATTGTGAAATAAATATCCATATGTATTGTATATATTTTGATTAAATACATGTAGAGTATATATGTATAATATATACTATACTTGTGATAAAAATAATAATAAAATTAATATTCAAGACAATATTAAATAGACAGCAATGGTATCGAACACCGTCGTGTGGAAAACGGAGTGTCTCGACACTAGCTTTTTTTGTCTCGACAATTTAATCGGTGAAATATTTAAACTGCTTTAGATTTTTAAAATTTTATTAGATAAATTTAAAAGGAAAATCTTTTGTGACATTAAATTACAACCTAGCTATAATGGTAGTTAGTAGGCAGTGAGGAACTAGCGCTTTTACTTGTTGTTTTGACAGCATAAATGAGGTAATTGCTTTCATTCTCGTTCATGAGTTTTTATTACTATTGATGCTTAAAACCAAATGTAATTAATTACCCTACAACAAACAAGTAGAGCAAATTGTTTTCTTGATAACATTTTTTTTTAATCTAATCTTTTAAGCGATATTTTGTTACTATTACTATGTAATATAAATTCATATTAAATAACTATGTTAATATGAACTTACCAATGTCAAACTGCTCGCGAGCTTTTTAAACTATACACTCTCACAAATTAAGGTTCTAATGTAAGTACTTCATATTATCATACTATTAGTAGAAGGGGAAGATAGAATATATTTAAAATTTAATTAATATCTACGAAGTATTGCGTGTTGAGTGGCGGAACTCAACGCCGCGCTTTGCCTAGTTGTCACAGCGAAGACAATTGAAATAGAAAAATCCATCGTCGTACCCAGAAAACGTAACGTTTACAGGTCAATGGTATGCTACGGAGAAAGCAAGGACAAAGCAACAGAGTGTCTTTAGTGTCTTTAGTGTTCTATGGTTCCTGCAGTTCCCTCTGCCTACTCTGCCATGTGCGGGATAAGGCGTGAAGCTAATTAATATTTAATAAAATTTTATAATAACACTTAATTTTCTCTATTAAAACAAATAATACAACACAGAACCCTTCCACCTGTACTCTTAAATTAAAAAACAATGTTACGTGCCCATAACGAGTCAATCCAACGTAATTTGTTTTCAATTTGATTGCATGCGGTGCTTTGTGAGTGCATCCACTGTACCCGATAGTAGGTGGTATTACAGTTAATTGAATATCTTCTTTGACAATTTTATTGTAATTTTCGAGTTAAATTGCTTTAATATATAAATAAACAAATATCAGTGTAATTTACTAGAGTCGTAGAGAAACTAATTATAGATATTTTCTCGCTATAGTAAGTCGAATTGCGGCGTTAAGTTCCACCAACTAATACGTTTCCGGGCGAAAAAACACTACGCTACAGATACTACGCTATCTCTAACTTCTCTATTATACGTATTTTAATTTTGATCATATATTGAGCTAAATTCAATAACATATATCTATTGAACTAAACACTTATTTACTATCTTAAATATTAGAATTGTATACTGCTATTAGTTTTTAGCATATATATAGCGAAAATAATCTTGATCTAAGTACTATATATCTAATCAATGTAAAAAGAGATAGAATCAAAAACATTTAGATTTGTTACAAAGCAAATAATAATGTAATAAACAAAATATAAAAGAATATTTCTAATACAGTGTATGAGTTTGATCGCTAACGGACTTATAATTAGCATACAAAGTGAGGGCGTCGGCGGCCCGCAAACGTCAGCTATTACCAAGCGAGGGCCCGCAAACAAAAATATTCACAGGGTTGTCGCGTATTGTCGGTTATTTTCTATTGAGCTTTTTTTTAAGCTCAAATAGCTTAAATTTAGGAACGTTTATATAGATTCAATTAAATTATCTAAATAAAAAGTAAATATAAAACAACCGTGATTTAGATATCGCTATTGAAACTTGTCCTTTTAACAATATTGCATTCATTATATATTGCATTACAGCAACATATATTTATTATTTATGTTTATAATTTTTTAAGGTGTTAATCCATACAGGGTAATAAATTAATTAAAGAAATAATATAACATTTTTGAACGCAGCAGGACTTGAATCAGTTATGAAGAACGCATGGCTCAGTGGTCAGAGCGCTTGTACGGTTAGCAAGAGGGCGTGGGCTTAAATCCGTGCGTTGCGTTCAAATTTTTTATGTTTTCTTTAAGTATGTAATTATTATTCTTCAAAATTTAAGTCACAACATAAGATATATTTGAACATGTTCGTAATATATATACATATTTATTTTAGAGCTAGCTAGTTAGTACTTCGAAGGCGGCTTTGGTAGAATCGTTTAAATTTTGGTTAGGTAGTGGAAGGAGCTCGGACAGTGAAGGTGAGATTTAATGTATTTCAAAGGAGCTCTTTAAACCTACACTTGGGTCGCAAGTCCCAAGCGCTGCTCTCAGCTCCTCTTCCTACAACTGGATCCCTGAAACTGAATCCCTTGAACGCTAAGCATCTTCTCACACGACATGATAAATTATATTTTTTAATATGATAGATATAGAAAATTATAATAACGGAGTGTTTTAACACTAGGTTCCTATGGTCCCTGCTGTTCTCTCTGCCTACCCTGCTATGTGCGGGATAAAGCGTGAAAACATAATAATAATAAAATTATATAGATACTAAGTTGACATTTCGCACATGTGCTAGCCCTAAGCGCGTGGCGTAGAGCGCGGCGAGGGGCTGACGCAATGTTTGCGCGCACTCTTATTGAATTTGTACAAAGATATTGCCGTTTAATTGCCTCGAAGCCTCCCCGCGATGTATCTCGGGATACATCTCGAACACTTTGCAAATAGACTGGTAATTGATTTTTTGTTGCGCTCTTTTGACATAAGTATTTAATCTTGAACTGATTTAGAGAATATAAATCACGAATGTTAGATATATTAGGAAAGCGGGGACGGAGAAAGCAGAGACTAAGAAACGAAATATAGATATATATATATATATATATATATATATATATATATATATATATATATATATATATATATATATATATATATATATATATATATATATATATATATATATATATATATATATATATATATATATATATATATATATATATATATATATATATATATATATATATATATATATATATATATATATATATATATATATATATATATATATATATATATATATATATATATATATATATATATATATATATATATATATATATATATAATTTGTAATACCACAATGATATATGATCTATGACCTGAGCATAAAGTGACACGCACTTGTAGAGTTCAATTTATGTATTGCAAGCTATACTGAGACACAGATTGATGAAATAGTAATATTAAAAGGCATTAAATCATAAAATTATATAATACTAACATTCAAATCAAAATTTACTTTATAGAGATCTATTATATAGAAATATTTACTTAAATTAAATTGTTATTTATAAATTACATAATACAATAGTGTAAGTAGAATCAAAATTAATCCTTTTATATTGCAATATAACATCATTATTACAATATATATAAAAAAGCACTCAAAATTAATGGCCCCAAGGAATCACATGCAGGCTCCATCAAAGACACGCATCGACCCTCCCCTCGAGATGTTACAAACGTTATTATTAATTTCAAGTAAAACATTTACAAACTAAACTCTAACTCTGCACTAACATAATAAAGTCCAAATTTCTTTACAAACAAACGTAGATAGGGCCTTTTGTTGTTACACAAAGGGAGTTATTGGCTAACTTTTGGTCCAGAGGCTGCATCTAAGATGGCGAGGGTGTTTCGTCTCTTTCTTTCGCTTGTATCGACGTATTCCCTATCTCTCTTTGTTTCTTGAAAGAAGTCAGTGTTTGTGTAAGAGGGGGGCTGTAAAGTAAATAAAGAGGTATTGAAGATCGATGGAGGCGAAGCTTTGGCGGAGAGGAAAGCTTTTATATGTGTTGCGTCTTGACTCTTATAGGTTTAATATGAAACTTGTACTAATGCCAAAGTTAATCATTAGTTCATGACAATTTAAATAAGATTCGGTTATGTTATTATAACACTTCAAAAATATATTTTGGAGGTATTTTTTTTTTGTTGTTTATATTTAATTAAGAATTGATTCAAAGTAATTACCGCCATATTGAATCTAATTTAATAAGTTTAAAGTTAGTATGGAAAAGTGAAATACTTACAAAAATTATAATTTAAGTATATTTAACTTTGTTAAAGTATTTAACCTCCACATTGATTTCATGAAAATAAACAAATTATATAAAAATACTATATATATTTTATATACATATAAAATAATAACATGAAAATAAACAACTATGTAAAGTGATAAAAATCCAACTTCATTTTATCCGCCCGTTCGTACGTTGTAGGTACACTAAGTACTTACATTGTATAGCGTAGTGTAGGAGTGTAGGTGTGTAGGTATTCGCAGTTCTTTTCTTTTTCGACAAGCGGTTATCGATTTTGACGGCAGTCCCGAATACGAGTTAGAGTTACTTCAAAAAATTGACATCGGTTTAAGCTTTCCTCTTTTTGTTGCGGTCGACTGTTGTTGCGATGTAGACGTATTGGTACTTTTTATGAACAAAACTTTGACATTTGTCAGGAATGTACCTGTGGTATAGATACTTACATACTCATTCGATTAGCCAATAAAACTCAATAAAAGTAGTGGAAAAATAGTATAGTAGTATTTATTTAGAACATTATATAATGCTTTAATTTAGATATTAAAAATTTCAATGAGTTTGTTTTAAAATTATTTAATTAGTTAAAATTTTAAATAAAATATAGGATTTAGTATTATTAACAAGTATCTACTACTAGTGGTAGTGGTAGATAGACGGAGTGGCTTGTCACTCTGTTTGCTACGGACATTGCTCATATTTTTTTTATTTTGATAAAAACAATTCGTATACCATACGAAATGTTAAGATAAATTACACATAACTTAATACGAATATCACCTGAAATCAAAGTTTCCTGTGTATCTGTGTGTTTGAGATCCGTTATTAGATCGGAAGTACCTCGCGGCGCAACCGACACTTCCGTAATGAGACGCACGTCTGATGCCAATACCTTATATTGGGTTTACGACGAATAATGATACTGAATTGGAATTTATTTGAGAAAACTGTTCTTAAATTTGTTTTTTGTTATATTATAAGCTGGCAAAAAACGAGCAGAAGGGTCACCTGATGTAAAGTGGACACCTTCGCTCATAACATCCACAACCTAAGAGGATCTGAATGCGTTGCCAACTACATCCCCTAATCAACCCCCTTTATGTGCTTCCGCAACTCTTACTGACCAGACGAAACATAGCAGCATTAATATGATACTGTGTCACGACTGTCTGTGAGAGCGTGATAATTACCTGGTGCGAGCCTAGCCCTTTAGAGCTACTGGTGTTGGTGTAGCTTGGCTCTACCACTCATTGTATACACAGAACAAGTAAAGCAATTAAAGGCAACTAGGCGCATAAAAGTTGACATAGAGACATAGGTATATAAATAATTCGTAATTAAGAAATTACGAATTTTATCTTTATTATTATTTCGTTGCAACTCTACCATTATATTTAAAAATCTATTAACAAAAAAAAACTGAGATGTCAAAAATTTACGCGCTTATTAATAGAATTAGTGTATTTGCTTAGAAAATAATCGGGGTACCTCAATAACTAGGGCGGGCAGGTTCCGCACACGCACGCCTCGCGGGACCAATTAGCGGCACAATTCTTAACACGAACTTTGTAATTTTTAATTTCTCAGTTTGTCACGTTAATAGCACAATAAAAAGCTTGTAAGAAAGATAATACTGAATTTATTGAATTTTGTTCCATTTTTGTATATGGCCTCCTTTTAAGCTTATTTTTACTCATTATGAGGTAATACTACATAAGCGTATTTTATATAACTTATGAAACGCTTCGTAAAAGAAACTAAACAAAGAACCTAAAGCAATAAATGTATTTGTTATAGTATTACGTAAAAATTTAAATTCAAAAGCTGCAATAGTAAACCTAATGAACTGAAAAAACAATATCCTCAAAAACATTATGGAACTCAAAGAGAGTCATTTCACATTTGTAACACTCAATTAGAGATAACAATGTACGTAATATAACATTACTGCGACAGAATCATA
Organism: Dione vanillae; assembly: GCA_037178615.1. Lineage (NCBI taxonomy): Eukaryota > Metazoa > Arthropoda > Insecta > Lepidoptera > Nymphalidae > Dione > Dione vanillae. The sequence continues at coordinate 121,966 of JAZFAU010000241.1, read as the reverse complement.
CACACGCACACACACACACATACAAACACAACACACGCACAAACGACTAGTGAAGTCAATTTGTCACTCGATTAAAACTCGTACGAGTTGAATAACTCAATTACACTCAATCCAATACAACAAACTAGAGAGTATTCGATATTTAAATGAGCCGCGACCGCCGACTGTCAACCAATCGCGGCGCGGCAAATCTGACATCTGTCATATTTGAACGCTATTGTTAGTGTTTTGACGTTTGTTTTTTTTTCTTTTCCCGCCGCGTGACAGTTGGCGCGGGCGTATTCGGTTATTTTGTTTTATTGTGTCATGTTATTCAATCAGACGTAAGGACGGAGGACCCGCCGCGCGCTAATGTAATCTTTTTGTATATTAATTTGCGCCAAATGGACTTTGCTTAAAATAAACTCACCCTCATATAAAGATTACAATTGTACACTTTGATATTAATGTAATAGAAAGCTTTTGGTGTTATGTTAACTGTACCAGAAAGAAAGAATTTTATGAAAAAAACTGACGTATCAGTTGTTAAAATAGATATTTAATCATGTAGATTATAAATCTAAGTAATATTATCTTAATTTGTAATATGTTTCTATGCTAAATGTAAAAGGTTATTAAATCATAAAATACAATAAATATAATTAGTTTCTTAACTCTTTAATTTTTCTCTGTATGTCTCTACTTTCCCTTTTCATGAAATCACATTATGTAATATCTTCCAAGAAGTTTTTTTTAGCTTCACGCTTGAGTAGCTGAACTCAACGCCGCGTTTTGCCTCCAAGAAGTTAGAAATAAGTTATAAGTAATAAGTTTTGGTTAGTATCCAAAATTATACAATTGAAAAATTAACAAACTTGAGATCATCTATTATGAAATCGTTAAATTAAACATTTCGTGTCGCCCAAAACACTAACAAGAATTTATAAAATTATAAGGTATTTTATTTATACGTTAAGCCCGCCATCCATAATATTCGTAATTCTTTTCCTAAGTTCGTTTTGAGGGACCGTATTCGTCTACAATAAGGTGTACAATACGGCAGGTCGCGGCGGGTCGCGGCGGGCATCGCGTGATGGCGGTACACTTATAATTCCTAACAAACGGGAACCAGTCGTTTCATGCTCGCTAGTGTAATTTTACTTTTATTAATTACCAAAACAGGGCTATTTGCCTTCGTTTGTCGAGTTATAATTAGATTTCCGAGTTGGCGGTCGCGTTGAGTCGCGTTGGATCGCGTCGGGTCGCGTCAAGTCGCTCTGTTACGTCGATGCGGGATTGTGACAACCACGTAATAGCTTCTCTTGCTTGTAACATTTTATTATTTTTCTTCAGTAATTGAATTATTTGTAGCATAATTATGAATTTTACTTTAACAGGTTTGAAAGGTTAAAAAAATATTTGAACATTTAAACCTGCTTTGTGATTTTATTCATTTGTAAAATGTAGAGGCGATGTCTAGATATTGAATACATATAGATTAAAACAAAAATAAAGACAAATTCCTGAATCTTTACCTTTGCAAATGAACAGTAAAGAGAAAAATTACCTTTTACTTTTTTTAGGGTTCCGTGCAAAAATGAAAAAAACGGAACCCTTATAGAATCACTCGTGTTCCTGTCCGTCCGTCTGTCACAGCCAATTTTCTCTGAATCTACTAGACCGAATCAGGTGAAATTTGGCAGGATGGTGTAATGCCCTGACCCGAACACAGATGTGTAACGTAAAAAATATTTTTTTGAAATAAGAGTAATTTTCGGGGATAAATTAGGTAATTAAAAAAAATGCGAACCTTACTGAGTCATATATTAAAAGAAAGGGCTTGTTATCAGGATCTCGAATATATTTTTTTTATTTTTTTTAAAATAAATAGTTTCGATGATATTCATGAAAAAAGCCGACAATTGACCATCACCAACCACCGCACCCCCCCCCCCCCCTAATCTGCGAAACAACTGGGCCGAAAAATTTGAAAAAATTACTGAATATAGTTTATGGCTTGTAGATTACAGGAAAACCTATAAGGATTTCATAAATTGAAAATAAAATGGTAAATTCAATAAAAAAGGTTTTTAGGGAAAAAACGTTTTCAGGGGAAATATTTCACTATATTGTGTACGGAACCCTTTCCACGCGAGTTCAACTCGCACTTGACCGGTTTTTTATTAGCTTCACGTTTTACCTCACACATGGCAGGGTAGGCAGAGGGAACTGCAGTAACTATACGAACCTAGTGTTTAGACACTCCGATGCTTAGTCCCTGCTTTCTCCGTCCCCGCTTTCCGCCTTTTTCGAGGCATTACATGTTGAGTGGCGGAACTAAACACCGTGCTTTTACCTAGTTTCCACAACGAAGTCGAAGAAATAGTCAAATTACAATATAAAGTGTCACTACTAGAGTACCATGACACTCTACCGCCCGTCAGCTGACACCATCCTTCATGCAGCTCATTAGGCCCTTAGCTCAGCTCTATTCGCAGCTCGACACGCATTCCAATCATTTGTATAATAAACCAATTACCAACTACTGTGTTTATTATTTTTATATAGATTACATCTACATATCATTTTTACGGAAATGACAGTAATATACCCTTGTTGTTGATTTACGCATAATTCTAGTAATTTAATTTTTTATGACAGTGTTTTGATTTTAGTAAAATTTATTAATTTTAAAGTATATTCAGAAAAAAGTGTACTGAAAATATGGCTACAAAGCCGCAAAGATTGCCTCTTGTATACTGGGTTTTTATTTGTATCTCTTTTGTATAGCTTATTTTTATTTACACAAACACACACACATACATCTTCACACTCTATCCCATTCGGGGTAGTCAGAGAAAACGTAACGCCGAACTCTGCGGTCCCTGCGTACCTCTTTCGCCTCGTCCACCTCTTCATACTAACCACTCATTTTTGCGTCGTATATCTTTTTTACTATTCTTACGTCATCATTCTTTCGACGTACCCAAACCATCTAATCACATTCTTCTTCATTCTCACTGTATTTTTATTGATGGTAATTATTTAAAAAAATAATAAAAAAATTACATCAAAATGCTCCGCAGTACATTACGGCCGTCGTGTCTCGTCGTAGTCTTTGACGCTCAAGTTATATTAATGGCGTGATTCGCGAGACCCATTTCGGTCGAACGTTAAACAAATTTAATACGTTTGACAGGAAAGCTATCAAGCTCGCATGTCGCGACTTGTCTCCGAGCTGGAATAGAACCCGTCACGCGACGCCCCTGCTACCTTGCACCCTGCTACCCCGCTACCCAGCGCGCCCCACAAATATATCATCTGACACTGCTACTTCACGCCGTGCTACCACCATATATCTTGAAACTAGTTGAAATATAAACTGTATTATAATAATATAAGGTAACGTTTCCAGCTGATAGTAAGTAGTGAGGCAAAAGACCCTGCACATCCACATGATTGAGTTCGCGTTTCATGCTACACCGTATTCAAAGTTTTGTTATGTCTGGCCTCAAATCGTTTACTGACGTGTTTCCTCTCTGATTTATTGTCAAAGTGTTTCGGGTTTTATTGGAGGGAACGCGAACTATGATACTATAATGGCATTATGGATGGCGCATCAATTACCTGGAACTCGGTGATAATTTGTGTTCCACGGCGCTATCGGTCGTTTCATATTAGATACGTGTTGGAGACAGAAAGTGGTTTGGCAATTTAAATAATAAGCTAAAGCTAAAATTGATCGAGCTTTACGATCCGGTGGTGCTTTTTCACAAAAACATGACTCAGATTTTGTCATGAAGAAATGTGGCTAAAACTAAAATCAAATTTAACATAAAACCCAAAGTTATTATAAAAGCCAATATCTATTTTAAACATAATTAATTATATATCCAATTACCATTACAGGTGTGGTTCCAGAACAGACGTGCCAAGTGGCGTAGACAGGAGAAGATGGAGGCAGCGAGGCTCGGTCTGTCGGAGTACGGGGCGCCGGTGCCGAGACTATCCGGCCTCGGTCTTCCCGTCGACCCCTGGCTTGCACCTCCACTCTTGACTGCTTTACCCGGTAAGAGGTTTAACTATTGCTATGGAACATATGCCATTGACAACGCAGCCTTTGTCAAAACTACCTATAAGGTATTATATTTCGAGGCTGTATACAAAAAACTAGTTAAGAATTATCAATAGTTTAGGCACAGGATCTTTTTTTCTATTTCACGATGTTTATACGTGCTGTGTAACGCATTAGGTAGTCGTTAATAAATACCAATGACGTAAAGACTACAAGTACTACAAGAATACTATTAAAAATTTGCAAAATGAGACCTTTTATTCAGAAAATAACCAGAACAGAAAGAGATATAGACTTTGCCGCTTTGACAGTGTAGTGTGCGCTTGCATCATACTTGACAAATAACATTTTATATATAAATTTATAAACGCTAGTTAATAGCATGCTTTAAATTCAGGTGGCGAGTACACCCACACTCGGTAGACAGCGAATAAATATAACACTAAGTTCCCTCGGTCCAATCAATAGCATATATAATTTTAATATATTATTATATGAATATACAATAAAGGACCGTCGTGGCGCAGATGTGCAGCGTCTTTCAATTCCTACTTGGGGAAAATGGATGTTTTCATTTCCACTACTCTATTTTCTTTCAAAAAGGCGGAAAGAGTAGAACAGAGTGTCTTAACACTAAGTTCCCATAGTTCCTGTGGTTCCCTCTGCCTACCCTGCTATAAGAAGGATAAAGTGTTAAGCCATAATCAATTGATATTGAAGCGAATGAGATATTCTAATAATTATAGTCGTCTACTATTATAATTCTATCGTAATTGTCGGATCTAATATATCTTTGTTTAGATTAGATGCTAAGTTAAGCTCTAAAACTAAACTCCTTAACCTACATATATATTGTTGTACCTTTTTACCTTAAGTATTGATATTTTATTTATCTACAACTTAAAGCTATATAACATATTCTCATTTATAACCTCTTGTATTTCCAGGCTTCCTTAGTCATCCGCCATCCGGATACCCGAGTTACTTGACGCCGCCCGCCCCCGCCGCGCCCGCCCCTGCGCCCCCCGACCCGCGCTCCTCTTCTATAGCCGCTCTACGACTCAAGGCTAAGGAGCACGTGGAAAGTATTAGCAAAGGCCTGCAAATGGTCTAGTCTAGATCTAGGTCTACAACAAAAAACCTTCGACTGACATTCCGTTCGGTTAATACTTGTGTGTTGCTTGCGATTTGCTGCAAAGTTTAGGACATATTCGATATAGATACCACATGTTATTTTACGCAGACTTCGTAATTTGTAATAATTGCTTTGTTTTATTGTGAAAAAATATATTTAAAAAAGCTTTTATTCCCGAAAAGTAATCCGTATATAGTAACTAATTATTATTTTCATGACATTTGTATAAAAAAATGAAAATTTACTTCCACCTAACTATGTGTATTATCAAAAGCTGGAACATTTTGTGATTCCAAACAAAGCCGCAAGCAACGACTAGTACACCAATACTTAGTCAGAGATAAAGCACTTACATACACTTGAATAGATTAAGTAGAATAAAGCAATAAATGTAAATATAGTGTAAGTTGATATTTAATAAAGATATATTGTCGTGTTTGTTTGTAATAGAGTGTCTCTGTAGGTTTGTCCTTCACGTAAAAGATGCTGACTAATTTAAAGTAATTTTATTTCCAACACATTTCCTTCTAAACGATTTTAGAGTTAAAATGAACTAATATGGTATATATGTATATTTTTAATACTCGTAAAAAGTAAACTAACTTTTATATGTAATATTTATAAGTACATACCTATTTGAAAATAATATATTGTAAATATAATTATAATTATTCTTAAATGAAATTATTTAACATACTGGTACATTTTTATTAACTTATAAGGCCATTTTCACACAGTGGTACAGCGGCCGATTGGTTTGGTATGGTTGTGGGTTCGACTCCCACTCGGTGAATAAATTATGTACATTTCCCCGTAGTATGACAAAGCGTGACGTTGAGTTCCGCCACTTATCTACTGTATACTAAAACTATTTTGTATATTATGTAGGTACTCTGTTATCTTCTGTTATATTTGCTTTATAGAGTCTGGATATAGGATTTTAACAGAAAAATATTAAAATCAACTGCTCCGTAGCTTATTCTCTTACTTTTCTGTATATTTTTTGTAAAAACATTTTTTCTACACTTGCTTGCGAGCTTGTAATGGAAACTACATTAACTAGGTTTTTTTTCAATATATGTCAAATTTTATATGGCAAACTTTAAACTAGAAAATTAATCAGTGTCTCACAACAAGGCAGGCTAGGTTAGAAATATGAAGAATTACGATATAATAATGTATATAGACTCTTGTAAATATAATTTATTATATATAAATGCCATATTAATAAAAAAACTAATTACTTAAGAAACAATTCTTATTTTTATGTGTATGTTACTGATAATATGATATGAGATATAAATCACATATAAGTCTCCGCTGTATAAATATAATATATACTTTACTAAATATATATGTATAAATAAATTCAATTTATTCTATTTCATACGCGAAAAGCTTTGGTTACTTTGAAAGAAATAAAAAATACATATATATTTAATTTAAAAAATATATTTAAATAGTATAAAACGTTTATTAATGCGGATTTCTTTAATAAAAAGGAATGTTTATGTTAGTGGTCATTATGATTGGGTTTCAAGAAAAATGTATATATTAGTTTGATGTGTAATTAATACCTGTAGTGTAGAGTAAGTATAGTAAGCGACTGTATACTACGTACGTGCGCGCTGCGTTACGACGGATAAATAAATGTGTTCTTTCATAAAACTTCTTTTATTGATATTTGACCGGATCCTAACGTTAGTTTTTCAGATTTTTCATTTGGTTCTTTTATAATATTATGAAAGGGGCTTTCAATGTAGTTACATATTAAGGGGGTTGTATGTAAATTATATTTTTATCAGACTATTGAAAATTAAGGAAGCTATAATATACTTTAATGATTTTTAAAGTGGTAGTCCACACTGAGGATAGAAAAAAACTTTGAGACAACATATAATAATTTGAACTCGCGCCCTCTTGCGAGTCCTGTAAGCTCTCTGACCAATGCGCAATGCGTTCTTCATCACGCTGCGTACAAAATTCTTATATGCCTTATACCACTAATTTCGTTGTTTTTACATTTTGTCGTTTGTATGTTTTCTTTTAGTAAGCTATAATATAGTTTTGAGATTTAGTTCTTTGATTTAAAATTGTACGAGTGTTTATATAAATAATTTGTTTTATTTTACTAACAATATAAAATAGAATATCTAAAAGATATAATTCCATAAAGACTTAGATATCAATATGTATACAGTGAACACAAAAACTCGTATCAATAAAACATTTAATACTGCATTCATATACTTTAATAGCCCAGTGTATTACAATGTGGTGTGACGATAAAATACTTTGTGTTTCGCAGTCGATTAGCGCGCATTAACATGTAATCGACGCGACCCTCTTCCCAGAGCCCTCTCTCTCGACCCTCCGACCCTCCCTCAGTCTTCGTACAAGCAAACATTGACTATATTAAATAATGGTAAAACAAATTGCAAATGTCGTGAATGCAATTTTAACTTTATTGTTTTTGACATATTATAATTTTATAAACAAGCTGTAGTTTGCAATTTCGTTACAAACGTTACGTAGACTGCAAAAGTTGAGTTCCGTTTCCTCACATTTCAGGAACATTGAAGAGAGTTTAAGCTATCTTTTTAAGAGAGTAGAAACCTAGTGTAACTCGACACTACCAGAGAAACCTACATTTGCCATTATGGTAAGGCTTAAGATTCTGTTTCTTTTAGGGTCAGTTATCACTAAAAAAGAAGTGACTCAAAAAATTGACCATTTTTAACAATATTAAATGCTTTGTTAAATACTTTCAGTTTATAATATTTTTAATAAATATATGAATAATGTATAAAGAAAATCATCTTTAAAAGTGCGTATTTTATTAAACATTTTAAGTGTTTTGTACTAAACAAAATTACAAGGTTATCTTTAAATTTAATCACAAGGCAACAGTCAGCTTCATCTAACTCTCCGACCTCTATGCTAACCTTCCAACAATATGCGAGAAATGCGAGCTTAAATAAGTTTTATTTCTACTAAATAAAAAATATACTAAAAAATTTTTTTTGGCTACTCAAATGTGGCAATTATTTCATTTGTTTTTCATTATCTTCATCTTTTATTGTTCTATATTAACCACCACTCAACATGTAACGTCTACAATTAACTGCTGTATAATAAATAATAGTTTGTCTTTTTCGCACAAAATTAGGTATTCTTTAAAAAAGGCCCCCTTTTGGTGATTTATCTTGATTTGTGTACTATAAAGATTATTGCCATACTTGATATTGGTAATATTAAAATAAATATTTTAAATTGTATTTTTGTTATTATTACAATTAACTATTATATCCTTGTAAGTGCGAGTCACACTTACACAGTAATTATGTCTAAATAGTTTGTGCTCCACGTATCTAATTTGTAATTCATACTATCAAAAGGGCTGGATGAAAAAGATATCTGTTCATATACACACAGTTATCATTGTAAGATAGTGTTTGTCTTGAGAAGGCCGATTTATTTAAGGCCGATTTTAACTTATTGTAAGGACAGGCTTGGTCAACTTAGGCCCTGCATTTTTTGATCTAGTTGCTTCCAGAGCACTTCGTCATTTCTCTCTCAGTTTTCTATGTAAAAAAAGATCCTTGAACCAAATTCCACATACACAATATAGACCAATTGCCGCCTAGTCCAATCAGACATACATTTCTGGGCCCTTAAGATCTTTTTACTTAACTTTATCAAAGCTACCTTAAAAACTTTAATTCTGACTCGTTGTGTAGTTTAAAGAATGAAAGAATGGCCTACCGCAAGGTTCTGGCCCCGGCACTATTCAATATTTATACAAATGACCAATTTAAGACAACAAATACACTTCGCGTTCTTTACACCGATCAAATTTGGAGGAAGTAGAGAGATTGCTGAAGATGTTGAAGACGAAAGAATTCATATAAGGTTTGTTTACAATTAATTATTTACTTTATTTTATACTATTTTATTTACACATCACACACGTTATAAAAAAAATAATCAGAAAAACACTAATGAAACTTTTATCCAAAATACTAATATGTTTTCTAGTACGTATTTGAACTTGTAGCCAACGTTAAACTTAATAATCGTAACAATTATTTACCCAAAGCTTTATTAGGCTGGAACACGACACCAGTATGATTACATTTGAGTTCTTCTACGAGTTCGAGTGCGAGTGCGTCGAAGCAACACATCAGTCACCGCTATCTCGCGTCATAACTGTAATGTATTCAAGTTCTCTTAATAGGTATATTATGAATATTTACATTTCTGGCTTACGATGTCAAGCTACAATATTTCTCTATCAAACAGGTTCTATACAGATATTTTCATATATAATATAAGAATTTAAGTTCATTTTGTGTAACTTTACAATAACTTAGTGGAGGTCTTACCTTACTGTTTAAGGATAAATATAATGTAGTTATGATTTTTTGTTTTGTACACGATTCTCAATACATGTATTTTCTCAATAAAATTCTTAACGTTTGTTAAAATTAATAGTTAAAATAATTAAATTATCAAAATAATTTTGAGCATGTAAGAAACGTTTAGTTATATATTAACTATATGTAAAAAGACAATTTCCCTCAAAAATGACAACTGTACTTACTTATTTATATAAGTACTTATTTATTTATTTATTTATTTATTTATATAATATACAAAGCAAAAGCCGAATACTAATATTTTTTTCGTGGCCATACAAAGCATGCATATTACTAAAGCATATGCATGTTACTAAAGTAAATTTATATGTTTACTAGAATTATGAGGAACCCAAAATATTTACAAATCCTACAAATGAAGGTGATTAGTAGAATATTTTAAAAGTGATTTGCATAGCGCTACGCGTCGCTTAGTTTAACTGAATCAACGAATTAATGCGCGCTCTTGCGGTAATTGTAACTGCTGTAGTCCAGGAGTCAGCCGACGTGCGAGACACTTGTGCTTATCTTTCTTTGGTTTCATTCTTTTTAGTCTTCTTCTTGACTAAACATAGAGAGTCCAGACTTCTAGATACACATGTGATGATCTAGACCACGGTGAGAAACTTTAATTCCGACCAGATTGTGACCATTTTGATAATCATTCTAATATTTTGAAAATAAAATGATTGACTATAAAACAATGACATTTACCTAATTGTTCAGTATTATTCTTAGTTCTAATAGTGTATTTTAAAAATGATCTTAAATGAAATATTGGTTAAAGAAATGTTTACTTGTGCAAATGAACTCAGTACTAATTATAACAATAAAATTAATATAGTATGCCGCCTCCTAGACTACATTAGTGGGCGTTCAGTAATACAAAGTAAACATCGCGTAGCACGGCAAGCGCACATTACCCACCGCGCGTCGGCGCACGTTTATACTTATACTAATATGTTAAATTCATTAAAATAGTTACATTTATGTACTATTCACAAATAAATCGCTACACGTGATTTATCTAAAATCTTAAACATTTGACAACAAATCGTAAACATACTATATGGGACGAGCGGTTATAGGTTTACGTTCTTTTTCCAACTACGGAGAACAGACAGCATGAAGTTTTTAAATGTGTTTTTAAATATTTTTCAGTTGATCCATTTAATATGCTGTTTGCAAAATCTTACTGTCTGTCTTACTTAATTAATTTTTTATTAATTGTTATTAATGCTTTAGAGAGAGTTACACTATAAAAGTAGTCTACAATCTACTCGATGTCGTAACGCATGTATTGAGAGTCAATAGATTATTCATTGTCTATATTGAATTCTCATCAAAGTGGAGTACGTTCACTCTTCGGAAGCAAACTTTACGAAATATTAATATTCCGTAATAGGATTTATTTTAAGAACAGTCATATATTAACATTTAACTTATTTATACATCTTAATCTAGATTTTTTGCAGGTCTACAATATGGACGTATTCATAATTCTGTTAAATATTAATATAATAATTTAAAAATAGGCTCGGTTACGAAAGGTTTGTCCTTGTACTTATACTAGGACAAAGGCATGATCTCAATATGAGTGAGTGCCAACAACTCGATGACTGTGCGTTTATTTTTTCACTCGGAAAATTAACTTGGAGAGTAAAAATAATAACTTGAATTTTTAATGTATATAATTAATTATATTCTCTCGCTCTGCTCTCCAAGACGACACATAATGATTACATACATTTACATTATAAAACTTATTTCAAATATCATTAAACTATAAGAAAAGAAACAATCTTTAAATTCTTCTTAATATCTTAATATTGATATCGTATCTAATTTAGAATTTTAGTGGTATCAAATTCATTTTTTAAATATTACAGTTTTTACAAAGTAAATTGATTTAGAATATGTCAGAGCCATCTGTTGTCGAATAGAATAAGCTCTCATGTCTGATTTTATATGTTTATATTTATATCTTTATGTATATTTTATTATTATTATTATTATTATTTTTGTTATATTCACGCTTTATCCCGCTTATAGAAGGGTAGGCAAAGGACCCGCAAGCACCATTGGGAACCTAGTGTTAAAACATTCAATTCCTTGCTTTCCGCCGACATGAGGCATTGCGTATTTAGTGGTGAAACTCAACGCCGCGCAAATTGCCTTAGTTGCTAGAGCGAAATGTAAATGACAAATCCATCTTCCAAAAACCGTCACGTTTATAGGCAGACGATATTCGCCAAGACAGTTGTATTTTTGTGTTATAATATTTTTAATTATATTTATATTTTTTACTTTTTTATTCTGTATGCCACTCACAGCTGGATAGGCAAAGTGAACGTAGTGTTCAAATATTCGGTTCCCCAATCTATTTCCATAAAATTTTCAAGACATTCTATGTCCTCGAATGAGATCGAACCCAAAACTGTCGCATTTACATTCAGAAAATTTGCCGCTGAACCATACGTCAAAACTTTAGAAAAATTTTAAGAAATAGTTATATTATGTATGTGTATTACAACATAATTAATTAATCGCAAGCCCTTTTATAATATCGTAATACAAGGTGAATATAAAATGAAAAAAGTATAAAGAAATAAAATCAAACGTTCTAAATTGAACACGACTCGATTACCTGTAAAACAGAATTATAACTTTATTAAGAAAGTATATTTTTTACTCCATTGTCTTATACATTGTATGTAGAAGTAGCCTAAAATGTAATAAAGGCACACTTTAGCTCTAACTAAGTCAGTTAGTTCGTACAACCACTACCACGTTATCCTACCACTTTTTAATTACACGTTGCTATTGCCTGAAGGCTGTTAGAGGGGGAGATCGGCGGGGAGACGGGGCAGGGGAGGGGAGGGGACAATTTGCAATTCAAAGCCGCTGAAAAAACCCTAAAACACCCGACACACAGCCCTTTGGCACTCGCTTAAGCATAAAAGTGATAATGGAGCCGCTTAATGTAAAGTTGTTGCAACATTTTTTCAATAGCTTCAGAGTGTAGATAGACTGAGTAGTACAATTATAAAATTATCGAAGTATACTTTAGTAGTAAAAATATTAATAACTTAATCACTTTCGTTAAATACTATATTTTAATGTGATTTTAATATTTTACATTGAAATTACGGAAGAAATAAATAAGAACGTTTCCTTGATTTAAGCCAATAGAATGATTCCATGATTGTTTCTTATTTCTTCTTTCTTCTTCAATTTAGAACCTACTTATCATAATTTTTACACTACTTACTTACCTTAAAAGTTAAGCTAATACAGAATAGTAAATAATACTTAAAACACTTATTGAACTAGAATAAATTATCCCTGTACTGTATCAATTACTTGTATATGTGAAAAATAAAAATGATTAATAGTGTTCGTACCTTTCTGGGAAGGAGAAGAAAAATTTGATGTTTCATTTGGGTGACTTTATATTTAAAAAATTACGATATCGACTCTTTGCCACCTATTTTCCGCGGGACGTTCTCTCGGAGGTGAATTTAGTTAGCTTTCATTTGTTTTGTCGTAATTGCTGCAGATATGAGGACGATCGGCCGCCCGCCCTCGTCCCGCCCGCCCCCGCACCACTCGCCGTAGTCCTCTGCTTTATTGCCGCAGCCAGACTTTAACTAGTTTATTAATTCTTTGTGCCGATTGATGAAGTTAACACAGCTTTTCAATATATTTCTTTCGTTAATAAATGATTGTATGATATAAATACTAAATATTTCTCACGTGTAATTAAAATAAATTGCTCCTAAATAATAAACGGAAAAAGAATGACAATGAAGCTCTTTTAATTTTTTTATGAATTATGTACTACAAATAACTATTAGTTTTGTAACAGCATAAACGTAGTTTGATGTTAATGTCATAATATTCATAATTTTTTGATACAGGTTTAAGTAAAAAATGTGTTTGGAAAGTAAAGTAAAAAGTATATAACATAACGTAGTTTAGTCGAAGGAAAAAATGTGTTACATGGCGCCATCTATAGTAAATTGTGACTTAGACAGCGTTTTAGAAATTTCAATTTTGAGAATATACATATGTCGCCATCTAGCGGGGAGTAGAGAATGTAATTTTGTTACTAAACCACACTTAAGATGTCACTTCGTGGTTTTTTAGTAAATTTATTTTTAATGAATAAGTAACCTAATGAAGCAAAACGCTCTTAAACCAAGTGAAATTAGTAGTGGGTTCAAATCTCGCCGTTTTCAATTTTTTTGTGTCATTTTTTTTAATGTTTTTCTGTCAATAGTGTAAATATTTTAAAAAGAATGAAATACCTTCTCTATTGTTGGAATAAAATATAATATATTATCTTGTAGGCTTCTCTGGACTTCTAAATTATATAGCTAGTGTGCATTGTTGTCATAACAATCCTGCAGAGGGCGTAATATTAAAATAAAAAAGCTCTAAATTAACAATTGCTTTGTGCATTATTTGAATAGGTATATCCAATTTGATGACCGTCGTGGCGCAGAGGCGTAAGCGTCTGCTTATAAACGCGACGGTTTGTGGGTTCGATTCCCACTCGGCGAAAATAGGTTTTTCTATTTCCATTTTCTTCGCTCTGGAAACTAAGCAAAACTCGGCGTTGAGTTCCGCCACTCAACACGCAATGCCTCGAAAAAGCAAGAATTACGCAGCGGAGTGTCTTAACATTAGGTTCATATGGTTCCTGCAGTTGCCTCTGCCTACCCTGCAATATGCGGGATAAAGCGTGAAGCTAAAAAAAATCTAATTTGAATTTACATTATTTTGTTTGATATATAATACTTTTAGCTTTTGTTCTTGGCATGCGTCACCTCTATTTTTATGCTCCCAAACATTATTATATACAGAACTATTTTGAACATGGAATTATTTATTGATTCTATCATGATTGATTAATTCTACGTTTATCTGTTGTGTGTCTCTGTGCTAATCAAACTTACTGATAGTTACTAGAAAGAACTTCTTTTCAGTAGTCAGATTAGAGATGGAAATATTGGTCTTTCATTTCAATCTCACTTAACAGTAGAAAATGGTTTAAGTTTTTATAGAACCTTAATAAAATTAGTCATAACAAGTCATTTGAGTTACAGTTGTCTATTAGCAACTAGTGTTCAGGAGATCATTTAGTTAGTTTTGAAGCTTTTTAACTTAAAATCTATATTAAATGTTTATGTATGATAATAATATCTTTAGAAATATTTTAAAATTCCATTCAAAAAGCTGTTAATAAATAATAATATTGATAATATATTAATATAACTAAATTTAAAATACATTTCTCCTTTTTGGATATTGGTAGCCTCTTTAGTTATCTTCAACATTCGACACCATACCCTCAATTACATTTTTTTTTTATTTTTTTTTTAACTTCACGCTTTATCCCGCAAAAGGCAGGGTAGGCAGAGGGAACTGCAGGGACCGTGAGAACCTAGTGTTAAGACACTCCGTTGCTTAGTCCCTGCTTTCTCCGTCCCCGCTTTCCGCCGTTTTCGAGGCATTGCGTGTTGAGTGGCGGAACTCAACGCCGCGCTTTGCCTAGTTTGCCAGAGCGAAGAAAATGGAAATAGAAAAATCCATCTTCTCCGACTGGGGATCGAACCCAGTAACCGTCGCGTTACAGGCAGACGCCTCTGCGCCACGACGGTCCTCCTCAATTACATACAATAGTGTAAATTAAAACTGTCTTATATATTGATTCGATATATAAAGGAACCCAATAATGCCAACATAAAAGAATTACTTTTTGTAATGTTCTAATGTTCTGATGTCTCTAAAGTTATTTAATTTTGAAATGTCGCACATTTTCAATAAATAAAATTAAATATTAAACCTAATAACCTTAACGGGATGAATTACAGAATTACCTACAATCGTAGTTTTAGTTCGTAATCGTATATTTGTAATATTTTAATGACATTTTTAATTTTAGATTAAACTCAACGGTCGTCGCACATGAGACGCGATTTCCAGACGTAAAACGATATTTGAATAATTGGTGAGGTCGATATTATATTAAATAGCGGGCTTTATATTTTTTTTTTTTTTATTTTTATTTCAAAATAGTTAGCTCTACAGACACTTGGTCCGTACCCTTTTTTAACTTACACTATATGTTCTTATTACAAATATTTATTATATTAATACATAGAATTAATATTTATCATAACGAACATCTATAATAAACTTTACATTTTTTTTTATATTTAATATTACTTAGAACTAAGGCTATGATAAGCGAATTACACAAGTCTATACGTTTATCCTTGGTTAAATAAAATTAAATTTTATAATAAATTAAGGTCACTTGATAGTGTTACACAATAATGACAATGAATGCGGGCTTTATATTAAAACAATATCTTTATCGAATGTAGCGCGTAGACTGTATATTCTTATTTTTTTTTAAATTAACATAATGAGAATATTCATAATATTCTTCAACAGATGTCGTTGTTCGTAGGAATGAAATTTTTTGTATCAAAAATAGATGAATTATTTTATATTAAAAAACGATAGAACGAATAGTCCATTCTGATTACTGAAGATTAAAAAAATTCATACAAACATAGCTTTGTCGTTGCCGTTCTATCTGACTACCCCGATAGGGATACCTATCCTCCTCTGTCCCTGCATACCTCTCTCGTCCCGTCACTGTTATTAACCTCATCTTATTATATACATGCTCTGCGGAGAGTCCTCATGCTTTTTGCGTGACCTTCCTCCAGTATTTTTGATACTGTGCTTTCGAAAGTAAGCCGAGGTCTCCCTTTACCTCTCTTACGACTAACTTTTTCTTCATACAGCATATCTAAAATTGTTTCACTACTTACAATCTTCAAACGCTCAATCTTAACATACACTGATGAATTTCCGTATATTGAATTATTTTTGTAATTGATAATTACTGTATAGAATGAATGAACCTCGACAGACAGTAGATTAAAACCTAAAGCATAGAGGATACGTACTTGTCAACGAAAGTTCTGTAGAAGAAGTTTAAAAATAAAAGCATTTAAATTACGTTGAGTACTCGAACGATTTTGTCGAAATTTCAAGTCCAAAGGTAAAAATCGGAATCCCCGGGTGTGTGCAGACCCCAGGATATTATAGAGCAAAATCGACTTATCAACATGACCTCATGTTAACTTTCATGGGAATATGTCGAATTACCAGTAAACCTGGATATTTAATGATTTTTACGCGTTAATTCACATAAAGGATAGTAAATCACTGAAATATAAAACAGATTTTCCTTTATAGGCGGAGTTTCTATAATATATGAATCCGAGAACATAAGAAAATTGTAATACACCAGATATAAATTATATTATAACAAACCCGCTTCAGATTACTTAAGCGGAGGAAGCGCAAGAGAAAGAAATATAACAATTCAATTAATAATATTGTACACATTACACACATGTATACACGCCAATAATTAGCTCTTAGGATTAATAAGCTTTACTTAATAACAATATTTTCACAATCATTCTATATTATATTTATATATTGGAAAGTTTATAATGGATTTCGAAATCACAGATACGTATCTAAAGAGGCTTAAATTTGTTTCATTTTTTAAAGAACTTGAAGTTTGAGAAATAAAAAGGTAGTATACAATATTATTTTTATTTCTTGTACCAATTTCACCACTGTACACTATTTTCCTTTAAAATATTATGAAAATTTAAATAAATTTGTACCTATACTGTATTTCAATAATTTTTTTTAATTAAATAAATGTATACATATAAGTTAGAACAAATATTTACTCACAACTCCTTTACTTAGCGAGTAAGTCCACGTTAGCAAGACATAACCTCGCATTACGGCATTACGCTGTGTAATGAAATCTCCAACTACATGCACTTTGCAGCGTTGAGTTAGTATGAGCACTACGTACATGTGACGATGCGGGCTCGACACGATTCCATCATAAAAATATAATAGTTCGTATAATTTCTTTAAAATGCACTATTAAAATTGTTTAAATGATTATTTGTTATTTAAATGACGTTAAAATAAGTTCAAAATTTTGCATATGATTAAATATCATATTAAAAATATTATCAGATATGCTACTATGACCAAAAACAAGCAACGTCGAAAGTTAGAAGTAGTATAGTTTGTGGAGATATGACAAAAATTTAAATATTATGTGGCGTAATTGCTTAAATATATTTTATAATCAAGTGTAACTTATTATTTAATTAAAGTTTTATTTCAAAACTATGCATACGACGTCGGTGAGTTTAAATGGTTGGCCAGTACTAACGCGACCCGAAGGACAATTTAATAAAGATAGCTGAGCTCTGCCGCCTCTACGCCGCTACGCCACCTCTACGCCGCTACGCTACCCTTAACGACGTTTGTAAAAATATCCGCAGACACACTGTTAAGGGGAAGCTCATACTTCAAAATCAAATTCGAAATATTCGAAGTATTTATTAAACAGAACGCAATTTGAAAATATGACCAACTTAATTTTGAATGTGATATTTTATAAAATAAAATGTATTGCAAAGTGAAATAGCAATATAATAATGTTATAGTGAAGTGCTTTTCACTTTAAGAATTATCAATAGTTTAGGCACAGGGTAATTTTTTCAATTTCACAACAATTTTATATCTGTGCAACGCGTAAGGTACTCATGATTTACAAAATGGCGTAAATATGTCGTTCGTACCACAAAAATACTACTAAACTTTGTCAATCTGTCAACTTGCATTCAAAAAACTAAACGAAAGAGAAAGAGATATATCTCTTTGCTGCTTTGACAAGACACTTGTGTCATACTTAACAAATGGCGTTTTATTTTGGGACATCAATTTAATTATTAACTTCATTTGAAAAAAACTTTTCATTTTTGAACTTGATACTTGATTTATAATTGTACCAAGTTTTTATAAATTTATAGGCTAGTTAATACTATGGCTTAAATGAAGTTTTGACGGTGTTTTCCTTCATAGTTTAGTTTAACACTCCTGTCAATTATACGACATGTAATTAGAATTTAAGAAAATCTTTACTGAATTGTCATTTCCGAAGCAATTCAAAATGTCGATGAATCGTTACAAAACTCACACGAATACTACATATATATATATATAGAAATGGAAATAAAAAAATAAAAATTATGTAAACCTTACATTCATTTAATAATTAATTATAAAGTAAACCGCTTGTACAATCCAACGCAGTAACTTGCCCTTACAGCAGGGGTGCGGTCTCATAGAGTTTTATTTGCGCGTCGCCTTAACCCGCGCTCCAATATTAAATTCTGCAAGCTTCATCCTCTCTCCTCTCCGCCCTCCACCCGCCCTACGCCGCCCTCTCCCCGCACCGCCCTCGCGACCGCCCCCGCCCGCCCCTCGCACTACACGATTACATTATGTACAAGTTATGTTAGTTTACAGTTACCTTACTAGTGTTTACTTACCACGTAGTTAGCAAGTTCAGATGGTTTACTTACATCGGTTTGTATCTCTGTGGTTAGATATTTAGATATTTGCTGAGATCAGATTAGATTAGGAATATGCAGTTCATTTTAGGTTTTAGATTAAAGTATTTTATTGTAATATTTATTAGGTACCGGTTTTTATAACTCCCAAAGTGTGTAGAGATAAAAAATCACACTCAACCAAAGGGGTTGAATACTTCAATAACAATTAAAAAGAGAATTACACAAAAAGTTGTTTGGACGAGTTGCCGACAAAACGAACAAAACTACGGCAAATCAAAACTTTTTCCTATTATGAGATCGAGGGATGTTTAAAATGAATTACGCGGGAAGCTTTTAAAGATAAACACTGTAGAACGATTGTGGAATGAAAATATCTCAATATTTAAATTTATTCGGTGGCTTCATAGCAATGAATGTACTAGTTTGTATTAGCGTTATATTTATTTCCATTATTATATATTTCGATATTTATACTTGTTTTAAATAATAATAAGCTATATATTATATAATAAGCTTGAAGAATTAAGAATATCTAAAAAAGGTTGAAAATAAATTAAATACATGTAATTAATACAAATTGTACTGTTGTACACTTTATGTCCCAATTGGTTGTTTATAATATAGATAGAAACGTAATTGTTGTATATGTAATGTACTCATAGACATCATCGGATACTTGTATTAAGTTATTTCAATTTATTTAATCTCTTCCAGATAACGATTAAGGCTGAAAAAGAAACAAAATTAAAAAGGTATTCAAATGGGGCGGAAAGTGAGTAAGAGAATGAGTAACAGATCTCTCCAGGTCTCTTCCCAGCAGGTTGGACTTAACAAACGTGAATATAACAAAAATCTCCGATTATACACTAAATACGTAAGAATAAACGTAAATTTAGGACCGTAGTGGTGCAGAGGCATAGCGTTTACCTGTAAACGCGACGATTTGTGGGTTCGATTCCCATCCGAAGCAGACGGATTTTTCTAATTCCATTTTCTTCGCTTTGGAAACTAGACAAAGCGCGGTTTTGAGTTCCGCCACTAAGCACGCAATGCCTCAAAAAAACGAAAAGCTGAGATGGAAAAAGCAGGGCCTAAGCAAAGGAGTGTCTTAACACTAGGTTCCTATGTTCCTCTGCCTACCTTGCCGTGTGCGGGATAAGGCGTGAAATAAAATTAAAAAAATAAATGTATATTCGAGTGTAACTATTGCTAGCATCCGTTGTCATCGGATCGTCTTATTACAAATTATTTGGAGAGGCGCCAGTACATTTTTATCTCACTACTGCGCCCCTCCCCCCCCCCCCCCTTCCTCTCCCGTAGCCACACCGCACCGCCACAGCTGTTCCTCTGCAGATTACATTCACAGCTATTACTATTAATATACTTATACCTATTATATCTTTTCTATTTACCTATAAGACTTTAAAAACTATATTATTTGAGACACACAACTGTACACTTATGCTTATATCGAACAATATTATTTAGTATACCTTTGCCTTATAGATCTTTTTTGGACACATCAACACCGACATGGCAGGGTAGGCTGGGGGAACTGCAGGAACCATAGGAACCTAGTGTTTTGTTTTTAATATATTTAAATATAATTGTCCCTACACCGGCCGTACCCTGCGCACTGCGAACCTAGCGTTATGACACTCCGATGTTTAGTCCCTGGGTGAATGTTGATTTCACGCTCTCCTATTAAAGTATTTTATTTTATTTTTTTCCTGCCATGTGCAGGATAAAGCGTGAAAACATAAAAAAAGTAAATTTCGTAATATTAAAATAAGAACAATATTATCCATTCACAGGACATTAGGTAGTACAAATTATACATACGTGTTGTCAAATAGCTACAGCACTTTGACTTTCACTAGTAATCCAAGTATTAAATCTGTTTAAAAAAGACTAAGCCGCTGCAAATGTTAGAAAGGAACAAGTAAAGATCCACAAGCGGGTACAGAGCTCGCAGCGAGCAGTGACTCTGAACTAACAAACGAAAGCGAAGTGAAACGTTTTGTAATCCTTTAACAATGGACGGACAAAGCAGACGAACTGACAACCAGACATCAATTACACAATGTTATTGTTTTCACATGAACAAATCATTCAAATATTTAAAAATCACCACAAAACAAACTTTATTCCCATTGCATAAGGATCATGTTTATCTCATCGCTGTTTAAGCCTACTTAAGAGGGGTAGCGATGTCAAACAAAAAGTACATTATTAGGGTCTTTAAGCTAATACGTTGTCAACTACTGTGTCTACAGTTTTTTTAATAACAACTTATGTAAGTATCTATCATTGATTTCAAATTACAAAGAGATTTATCATGGGTTTAATTTGCATAAGTACTAAAATAAACACGTGTTAAAAAATAATATTAAGTAATTAAATTAAAATCATTATGTTAGCTAGAATTTAGATAAGTTTACTCTCCTTCTGTTAGAGGTGAATCTGTTAGAGATCTTTCCCTTTATTCATCTGTTGCAATTTCAATGACAATATTAAGTGGATTTAGCGAACCGAGTGTTATGGAATACACTTAGACGAAGTGACGGGCGAGAGTTTGTGTTATATTGTAGTAACACAGCATTTTGTTGAGACATTTAATAAAAACTAAGGATTTTTTTTAATTTAAGCAATCAAAATGTTAAAATAAATATCTTTTTTATAATAGTTTCTTTGTAATGACACTAAAAAATTTGATTTACTTTTTATTATTTTTTTTGTAGTTATATCTTTACACTACTTAGTCGTTATTTCATACTTTATGGAATTTTAAGCGTACTAGCAGCCGAGTATCTTCCGAGAACCGCCGCCGTCCATTTAAAAAGTTTAAAGCTTAAACGGCTTAAGGGACGGAAGTCTATACGCTTACCTATTACTTAGTAACTCGTTAATAAAGGCACTCTATTGTATTGTTGACAAACGATGGAAATAATTAGTTTTTAAAAAGTATGCTACTGAACCCCAATACGCCTCAATGGCTTCGTAAATATTTGGTGATGTTATAATTTCATTTTATCCAACATTTTTCTTGTTTAACTTATGAATATACCAATATATATGATATTTGTTCAATCTAATAAATAAATAAAAATCTTTTTAATCTAATTCTATTAATTTTAATACTAATTCATTTATTAAGTGACTCATTCAATTAAAGTTAAATAAAAACTAAAATAACATTTACAAAATTAACGGTTTGTAGGTTCGATTCCCACTCGGGAATTATGTATTTTATTATTTCCATTTTCCTCTCTCTGAAAACTAGGCAAAGTGCGGCGTTGAGTTCCGCCGCTCAACACACAATGCCTAGAAAAAGGCGGAAAGCAGAGATTAAGCAACAGATCGTCTTAACACTAAGTTCCTATGGTTCTTTCAGTTCCCCCACCTACTCTGCCATGTGCAGGAGAAAGTGTGAACATGTAAAAAAAATTAACCATATCATTTTTGTTTGCACAAGATTTCATAAGCAAATTGTTTCTTTATTTCATTTGTTTAATAAAATATTGTTGTTTTATATAGTACTTAATACTACAACCTCTTAACCTCTATTACATTAAAACCAGCTGACGGCGACAGTCATGACGTATTACTCTTTTAGAAAATTTATACTAAATAATATATATATATATATATATATATATATATATATATATATATATATATATATATATATATATATATATATATATATATATATATATATATATATATATATATATATATATATATATATATATATATATATATATATATATATATATATATATATATATATATATATATATATATATATATATATATATATATATATATATATATATATATATATATATATATATATATATATATATATCTCCGCTGTCACCGTTGCTAGTTCAATAAATATTTTAAATTAGAGCACATTTTTTTCTAAACCGCTGGTCTTTAGTGCGGGATGGTTGTCACATTGTAAAATTACATATAATATGTTGAAATATTTACTGATTTACACACAGCCTGTATAAAGCATACAATATATATCGTGTGGTAATTATGAAACTTATTAATTTTTGATATGTGATTAAATATGTAATAGTCACAGTTGCGGCGTCGAGGCAGCTCCGACGCGGCAATATTGAGATGTGGCTGAGTGGATGTTGTCGATTTGTATTAAATGTTAATTGTAATTTTTACTTGCTATTATTTTATAATCTAAGAGATTAAGAAATATAAAAATTTTGAATATTCTATATAGAATAAAAAAATTTAAGGAAACAAGAAGTTTATAGGTAAACTAGGCAAAGCGCGGCGTTGAGTTCCGCCACTCAACACGCAATGCCTCGAAAATGGCAGAAAGTGTGGACGGAGAAAGCAGAGACTAAGCAACATAGTGTCTTAACACTAGGTTCTCACGGTTCCTGCGGTTTCCTCTGCCTAACCTGCCATGTGCGGGATAAAGCGTGAAGCTACAAAAAAAAGCTGTATACCAGCACTTCTACTGCAAGCAAAATATGTATATGAAGAAAAATATTATATTTATATTCAAAATTATATAATTGACATTAATGACACTTTGACGTACAAGTATTCTTTTCTTTTAATAACTTTCAATATAATTCAAATATCCAAAGTACCTATATCATCAATTTTTTCAAAACAGATATAGAATATATAGAATATTTCATTGTGGCCATTTACTTAGTAATATTTTGGCTTTAGTTAGATGAGGTTAACTCATATTTAAATTTAAGAAGATTTCTTTTATATCTAGAAATATTTATAAGAACTATATAGTTCCCATAAATATTTCCTAGTTAGAAAGATATATTCTTTAATTTTTTTCAACTCCAGCTTTGCAAAGTGCACACCTACCTCTATGACATGTTAATTAACAATAATAAACAATAAGGTATATTCAGTCGGCGCTGTTTCCCCTCCCCCTCATCTCCCTCCCGTCGCGCAACCCCCCTCCCCGCGCGCCACCTCCTGCCTCCTCGACCGACGACCGCGAGTATTTGCGTCGACGATATTAGACAAGTTGCGCTTTATTTAGACTTAACGACTCTAAACTATATTAATCATCGTTATTAACCTGACGGTGTGGTGGTGGGGGGTGGGAGGGGAGTTGCGTGGTACAGAGGGGGGGGGGGGGAGACACAATAGTGCCCTTATACAGTGTGTGCTGGTTGTGAAAACTAATGCAATGCTAATTATATAAATTTGTTTTGTAATTAAATTACATGCAACATTTACTGTATCAATGCAGTTTTATAATTCTGTAAGTTAACATGAAATAATAGAACCCTTTAGAATCCTTTTGCTGTTTGTCTGTCGTGTCTTCACAAAATTTATCCCAAGATCGCATAGAGGTATACATTTTAATATCATATTTTTTATATTATTCTTCTATTTATTTTCAATAACTTATATCAATCATTTATTACAAGAAATGCTTTAGTTATAAAGTAAAAAAGTGTTAACTAGATCGTGTCGAAGCTCCACGCTCGAAGTCATCCTGTATACAGTGTAGCGTAGAAGCATAGATGAATTTAATTGTGACAGGATCAATAAGAGCTCGACTCCCGTGGCATGTTAGTCTTTTGAAGGCGCTCAACCGAGTAGAGCTTTGAACTTTTTATTAATTTCGACCTTAACAACCTGATGGAATCGGATCATTCCAATATTGTCATTTTTTGCACACAAAGCCCTACGTAGAGCCGTGTAGAGTGGTGTAGAACTGCGTAGAGCGGCGTAGAGGTGACAGATGACGGCTCCGACACAATGCCACCTGCTACAATGGATAGCGCGATTTAAGCATTATTCAAATTTCATAAACGTTTCATCGTTAATTGTGAATTGGACAAGTGTTTGATGCTTTGTTGCGCGCTCTCTCGGTCGAGTGCAGTCGGATGACTGATTGTTCAATACAAATATGGTAATAACAAATTTTATTAATAGACAACTGTCAGTCGCTGTTTAAAGTATTTCTAATTAATGTTTATTAAATATATCATGTTTTTTAAGTTTCCGTAACCAAATGGTGAAACGGGACCATATTATTAAACCTCCGTTGTCTATATGTCTGTCTCCAGAATGTATGTCATAAACCGTGATAGCTAGAAAGCTGACATTCTTACAAATGACGTATTTTCGATGCATTTGTAACAACAAATACTAAAAAAATAAAAAATATTAAGAGGGGTCACAATAAAATAAACGTGTTTTTTATAAATCTTTTTGACAGACTCCGTATGGAACCATGTTGGATATTTTTATTAGAATATCAAAATAAACAATGTGTTCGAATGTAAGATGTAAGATACAAATGAAGTGACACATAATCTAAACGATTTCTTCTGTTAATGAGTTTCCAATATAAAGAACTTCCTCAAATGAAGCTCGGTGTCTCAATCAACTGACGACCAACGCATCATTTCAATCAACTTCATCGACAAATGTCATCAAATACTTTTATTTTCAGTACGAAAGTGAACTCTACTGCGTTTTAATAGCACCTATCTTTTTCTTATTCACAAATGGCAGATCCAAACGTTGTTGAAGGTTTAATTACTTTTCTACTTTTGTTTCGCTTTTCGCTCTTCTCTTGTCACTCGTCGCTCCTCGCTCCTCGTTCTTCGCTCTTCGCTCGTCGCTTCAGGCCCGCATTTGCCTAGTGTACGCCGAGCACGCCCCCGTCTTGAGCCGCGCTGTAATCAATGTTATTGGATGGAACGAACTATTTTAATACTGACTCAAGATCTCATTTACACTTAAATGTACAAAGCGAAGGTATTGTTCAATTTAACCTTTACTTCTATATTAATAAGGTGATTTGAATTGCTTATATTTCGTACAAATTACAAATCACGAATCACAAAATTCTTTAATATATTATATAATGAAGATCATAAGCCACTTTAACTTTGGAGTAAAAACATAAATACAAGCTGACATATTACGGTTTATTCTTAATACAAAATGACTGTAGACATTAGTAACCCGAGTTTGGATTGTTTTGTCCTTACATATAATGGAAGGGTATATTTTTCATTATATATTCTTGAATTCAAATTATGTGAAGGCTACATTGTTACTCGACCTGCAATTTTAATTATGTTTAAATTATAATGTGAATAAAATTATAGCGAACCATGGAATGAACTTAATGTATTTCTTTTTCCTAAAGACTTTTAATAAAAATATTTCCAAAAAAATATAATGCCATATGATTTTGTAGTTCAAGTTTATCTAACAAGCTGTCCGTCACGATCACTGTGTTCCGCACGTACGTAATTTACTTCAGTATTACAGCTTACAAATGACATTTGATAAATAGACATAAATGTGAGAATTTTAAAAACGAATATTCCTTTTAATTTATATTAGCTATAAATTTTATATTATTTATTATCAAATTATTACTAACATCAAATTATAACTAAATATTAATAAAAAGTGAGCTTAGCTTAGTTATATAATTAATTTTGTGTAACTTAATGTAAAATATATAAAATTATATGACACGTGAAAAAGAAAAATTGTACAAAAACATACAATTTATTATATGACGGCAAAATTATAGTATGTATACAAAAATATGAAGATGGTCATTATGTAAGATGTACAAACTATATGATGTGAACCAGCTGATACTACTATGACACTGAAATAAAATAACATGATTTTTTTGCTAATATAGACCTTAGTTGTGTAATTAGTTATTATAAGATAAAATAAAGATATATTTAGATTTAGGCATTTATTTTGACTTATTCTATTGTATAATATATAGTTTATTTAACTATTTGTTTATTTAGTAATTATTACGTCACTGCAGATTGTGTGATTAATATGGTTACTGTCTTGATACAATATTAGAGTTGTTGGAGTTACGGTAGTAGTTCATTTCCCTAAGCGGGGATCCAACCATCAACCACCCATTATATAGTCAAAGTTACACCACGTAGTATCACCACGTAGTATCACCACGTAGTATTAGTTATCACCACGCTACAGCTAAGGCTTGGTAAGAGTTAGTCTCCAAGTCTGACACTATCAGTCTATCAATGTCGATTTGTAACAGAGTAAAATAATAACACTCTGCTATTACATACATAAGAGCTGCACATTGAACTGAAATAAGAAAGCTTATTCTTCATAAACGAGTTCGATTTGAAATTTCTCAAACAGCCTGATTTGTATGATGTCTTTAATGTAAGTAACATTATAAAGCCATTTCTATAATCCAGTTGTGCTGGAACACAATAGGTAATTGCGCTTAAATTGTATCGCAGCACAATGCGCATGAAAACCTTGTAAGGTACTTCGATATCGCTGAGACGAGCTATGAGGAAACAATTTGCTCTCATACTTTGGAGATTTTCTTTGGATTTAAATGTAAGTATAATACCTTTTATAGTTTACAGAACGACTTTCAAATTACTGCTCTATCTACAATAAAATATGTACAAAGTCAAAGTCAAAGACAAAACAATTTTATTCAAAATAAGAAGTACAAGCTTCATTTTTTGAACGTCAAACAATCAATTTAATTTACCACCGGTTCACTAAAGTTAATGCCTCAGACCTGAGAAGAACCGGCGCAAGAAACTCAGCGGGACTTAATCTTCTTTATTTTTTTTTTTAAATTTCTAGATATTTACAATTTCACAATTCCTATTATTGACAACGATACTCTTGAACTAGACTGGAGCGAGCATTTCATTCCCAAGGTGTGTTATCATTTACGAAATCATTAATATGGTAATAACCTTTAACACACAAACGTCGTTTCACAACTTTTTTAAATTGTGATGTAGAACAATCTTGGACGTTTTCTGAGATCCTATTGTAGAAGCATACAGACTGTCCCATAAAAGAATTGCGGATGCGACTTAGTCTAGTTACAGGCGCGGTAAGTTTTAGTAAAATCGTTAATATTTTTTTTACATACATTAAATTATCAAAGATATACTGTGATGCAACGGTCATTATATTTATTTCCTTAAATTTTTGTCTTAAGGAATCTTTACATAGGTATAACTAGGACAAAGGTAGGCAAGTATGTATACCGACCAAAACTCACGTTAGAATTATATAAGTAATTATCCACTAAATTGGATTTTTATTTTGGCAATAAAATATCCAATTTAGTGAAATAAAATTTACAACTTTCGTCTTTACAGTTAAGTGATGTCCTGTCATGAAAGGGGAAATACTCCTGACTGTAAACGGATCTCAGAAAACTATGATAATCAAGAGCCACGCACTACCTATACGATAACTTATCACAATGCAACTATTCCTCTGACGCCGAAAAAGACACAATTGGCTGTTCATTCACTGAACAAATGAATAGAATCGAACAGAACATCAAAAAGGTTATTTCTTATTGAGACGAGGACACAATTAAGCCTCTAACACGGTACTTGAAAGCCTTATTTTAGTTACATGTTTTATACTATTTAAATCAAAATCAAAATCATAAATCATATTCATCTAGTTATCAAAGACACACTTATGCACGTCAATTTTTATCTACTCCCATTTTGGAAGGTGCTTTGATATGGAGGAGAAGAAATGGTGAAAGAAATTCCTCAGCACATCTTTTAAATGAATTAACAATTTTAGCAATAAAGGTATTACAAGCATCGCTTAACTTGTGCGGAACTTGCAGAACTGATCAACTCCATGCTTTTAATGATAACTTTTGCTAACAAGTTGTGTTGTGCTTGTTGGTTTCTAACGTGTATCATAGCAATAGTAAATGAATTTAAAATTAGTGTTATTGCACTAAGTGTTACTAGCAAACACATTCGAGTCGTTTGAATAAGCGTCCAACGAGCCCTTTAATATTTTAAGTATCGTATTACAATTCAATTGCATAATGATCAACTAATATGCAAAGACAGTCTAAAATAGTATTCTTAATAATCGTGATTACTTAATTTTCTTACACGAAGATGCAACCTCTTAATCTCTTTCAACAGCTTGTACCTTCCCTACCGCAACCTTGGTTTTGCCCGATTCTTTAGTAGTGTTCGTACTTGCATTAAGTTGCAACTCAGCCACCGTAAAAAATAAAGTAAAATATTTTTTCTAAATGAAAAAATAAGAAGAATTAGTAAATGAATGACTTATCACTATTATATATGTATATATAATATAAGAACTACACAATTCAGTTCAGTTGAGAGATCTTAGGGATTACGGTTTAGAATTGAAAGAATAACAGTAAAATTATTTTATTAATGTTAACTGAAATTAACGTAACCATTTATGGGTTGTGACCGACAAGGAGAGCTAGAGAGCCCAGTTTCAAGAGTTACATCGTGTGTACACTACTTTTAATAATTTAATTTGACGATGCAAGCTAAAGCTCGACATAGAGTGTTATCTCACCACCGTAAAGCTACTTTCCGTGATAAGAAACACTCACGTTAAAAAAGCAGTTCATAGACGTTACTAATAATGTTTTCGTAGTTTATTTTTAACTCGAGTCTTTTATAGTCGCGCGCGTCGCGTACGCCGAGTACGCCGCGCCAGCGCGTTGCGTCTCTCAGCTGATTCGATGATCTAGTACTTAGGATATGATTCAGTTTTTCATCCACCTTTGTATGAATCACTCCGTCACCTGTATTTGTTTTGGCAACTGAAAAGTATTTACTTACTTCATTATTACCACTACTGCTCTGTACACATGTGTTCGATGATGACTCAGTTGACTATTTTTAAAATAAATAAATAGCTTCACGCTTGTTTCCACATATAGCAACGTAAACCGAGGGGATCTAATGTTAAGATAGTCCGTTCACAATCGACTTCGTTATCTAATCGTAATCACACTACCAAACTTTTGTTGCTTCAAAGCTTGTTTGTGTAATGTGTTTGTTTAAATAGAAAGGTGGTTATTGTAATACCTTATTGGTTTCGTTGCTAGACGCGTAATATCTCGGAAATTTGGCGTAGCTAGAGCGCGGGGGACGCGATATCTTTGCGCCAGCTTTTTCTATGTAAAAGAAAAACTTATTTAAATAGGTGATTTTCTATATATTTAGTATATCAAGTGAGATTTTCCCTTACCTCTATTAACACTCACTTTTGCTTCGTATATCTACTTTAAATATTCTTACATGAAACAACAAACAACAACAAACAAGTTATTTATTGCCACTCAAAAAATACAAAAATAATCATACAAAAATAAAATTATGCTTAAGATTAAGAGGCAAATGGAGTTGGCTCAGCGTGACCTGACAAAGGATAGTTAATCCTATGCAACGCTGATTTTCAGCCATCCCCTTCTCCCTATGTTGGTTGGCGGGAGTATCCGTGGTCCCCTATTTTAACCGCTTATCTTATTCCGGGTCTTCAAATTACATATATTATTTTACTAAACCTAATATTTAATTTGAGCAATGTAAAAACACTAACAAAAAAAATGTGAGTTCTTCATTGAAATGTGAAAATCTATGTTCTAGAACATATAATGGTGAACGATTTTGTACTGCTAAATTACTTGAAATACATAAATGGCGCTTAACCAACGTCATAATCTACTCTCTACACGTGCTTCACTCATCAACGGAGCATCCTCAGAAGATGTTTTACCAATAAGTGCCAAACACCGAGTCGGTGTCGGGACATCTCCTTTTTATAAAAATATAAAAACATAAATGACACACTCACGTATCGAGAGATCTTTGAAACACCTTTTACCTCACTTTTTTCCCGATTTTTGATCAGCCATGGATGAGGAAGAGAAGCAGACTCTTTCATTAATGCGAACGTTGTTGTGGTGACCAGCAAATCGATTTGACTGTAGCTTCATAATAGCGTGTATTACAAAATCTTATCAATATACAATACTCGGGATAGTTCATGCTTAATCATGGAGAGGTGCTGATCATGGTTTCGTTCTGTAAATGATTCATAGCATTCGTTCACAGAATTAAAAGAAGATGCGGAGCCGTTATGTGAATCCGTCCACTGGAGGGAGTAAGAGTACTTTAAACGCGTCTCCAACTCCTTATACCCTAGCCTACTGCATGAAATGTAAAGATGTTGGCGCGGAATAGGGGCTTACGAAAAAAAATACTTTCAATCTATATGTAATTAAGTATGTATAGTGATCATGAAAAAATTGCTTTGATATAGCACTAGTTCAAAGTAACGATTACTATGAAAACATGTAAACATAAAGATAATAATATTAATTTCAAATATCAATAATATTATATTTAATATTTATGTTAAAAAAATATATTAAAAAAAATGGTTGCCTGTAAAGTGGGTTTTACGGGCGAAAATTTTACGTGACAACGTCTTTTTCTCGGTAGAATATTTATTGATATGATTAATAATTATAATATAAATTGCACAAATTTTAACTATAGAAAATATATGTTGTTTACTAAAACATTGTACATGTGTCAAGTGATACGCGCGGCGGACCGATCATAGTTCGGTGACAGTTGACACATCGTTACGTTACCTTTTTCATATGTGACTCCGAGCCGCAACCTAATTTAAGACGTTGTCACGTCAAAAATGTAAATTAGCAAGAGGACCGTCGTGGCGCAGAGGTGCAACGTCTGCCTGTAACGCGACGGTTACTGGGTTCGATCCCCAGTCGGAGAAGATGGATTTTTCTATTTCCATTTTCTTCGCTCTGGCATCTAAGGCAAAGCGCGGCGTTGAGTTCCGCCACTCAACACGCAATGCCTCGAAAACGGCGGAAAGTGGGGACGGAGTAAGCAGGGACTAAGTAACGGAGTGTCTTAACACTAGGTTCTTATGGTTCCTGCAGTTCCCTCTGCCTACCCTGCAATGTGGGGGATAAAGCGTGAAGCTAAATTAACAATAGTACAAACTAATAGTCTATAGTGTAAATATTACAACAACAAAATCAAAATATAATAACAAAATTATTATAATTACTTTAACTACCGAATTTCAAACGGTGACTTTAGCATTTTAGCAAATGGTATACAAGAATGAAGACTAAAGAGGACTAAGTTAGTTGAACGTCCCCCCATATATACATATGGAACGAGGTAAATATATCGATGCAGGTTAGATTCAGTCATGAATGGTACCAGCAGAGGGATTTCATGAAATTCAAGACGGAAATGACGCGTACGTCGATGAAAATATCCACACTCTGGTGAGCTATTTAAGTCATCTAATGAACTACAAATATATTGATAAACAGAAAGTATGCATAATGTATTAAATGATAATACTGAAAGCGTCGTTGTTGTGAATATAAAATTATCTTCGAATAGAAAATTTTACGATCTAGATCAAATATTGACAATACCAAAACAAATTGAGTCAAACTTTTAAAAGTTGAAAGCTGTAGTTGACAATATAACAAATATTTGAGCCGACTAGCCGTCGACGTCACGTTGATGTCACAACTCGCGCGCCGTCCGCGTCGGTCCGGGAGACGGCGTATTAATAGATCAGCGCATGGTGCCTCACTGGTTCATGTGCGATATTTACGGAAATATGAGAAGCGAGCGAATTCCTCACGTGCTACCTCGACACTAGGCTTAAGTTCATATGGCAACAAGCTGATCTCGTTTTCGACAAAATTAGAAAATGGTTTGAACGCGGGAGTTGTCTTGACTATTTATGGTAGTGCTTGCGGCGGCTAATTCGGAACGTGTGGGGCGCCCTCGGGACTAATTTTGGAAATATACTTGTGCACATAACTAGCCTGTATATCCATGTCATGTATGTCCATTTAAAATTTCACTAGCCAGTGTCGAATGACTATTGAACTGAAAGTACAATAGTCTGACCTACATTCTAACAGGTGCATTATTTTCTTGGCATAACTTTACTACAAGCTATATCTATTCTTGGTATAGCACTAGTGTCATACTTATATATTAATATATCTACTTATGTTTAAAAAATATCGGTTTAAATATTTTTATATATTATAAATGTTTATATTTGTATGTAAGTATGTGTAACTTTAATGAATTGAAAATTTTCAAGGATAGGAAAGAGGTGTGAGGAAGTTTTAATTAAAATCCAAAGTCAACGGCTGTATAAAAAGAAATAATGTAATTAAAATAAATAAATTAACCGTTTATTTATTAATTACATTTTGGCGTGAGATCCACAACGATCCCAAGTATAATAAAAATAAAAAAGAAATTAAATTTATATAAATTTTACAATAAATTACATTATGATAGATGGCGTTATATTAGATGTTCAGTTCTGTCAGGTATCACTACGTACAACGTACAAAATGCTTGCGTTCCGAACTCAATACAAGAGCAACACAACACACAGCACTCGCTCACGCAGCGACCGCAGCGGCGGCGCGAGGGTTAACGAGATGCTTAGAAGCACTTGCGGTGGACGATGCCGGGGCCGGACTCGTCGTACTCCTCCTTGGAGATCCACATCTGCTGGAAGGTGGACAGGGAAGCCAAGATGGATCCACCGATCCATACGGAGTACTTCCTTTCGGGGGGAGCGATGATCTTGATCTTGATGGTGGAGGGAGCCAGGGCAGTGATTTCCTTCTGCATCCTGTCGGCGATACCGGGGTACATGGTGGTACCACCGGACATGACAGTGTTGGCGTACAGGTCCTTACGGATGTCAACATCGCACTTCATGATGGAGTTGTACACGGTCTCGTGGATACCGCAAGATTCCATACCCAAGAAGGAAGGCTGGAAGAGGGCTTCAGGGCAACGGAACCTTTCGTTTCCGATGGTGATGACCTGACCGTCAGGAAGTTCGTAGGACTTCTCAAGGGAGGTGGAGGCGGCGGCGGTGGCCATTTCCTGCTCGAAGTCGAGGGCAACATAGCAGAGCTTCTCCTTGATGTCACGTACGATTTCCCTCTCAGCGGTGGTGGTGAAAGAGTAACCCCTCTCGGTAAGGATCTTCATGAGGTAGTCGGTCAAGTCACGGCCGGCCAAGTCCAAACGGAGGATGGCGTGGGGAAGGGCGTAACCTTCGTAGATGGGGACGGTGTGGGAGACACCATCTCCAGAGTCCAAGACGATACCGGTGGTACGACCGGAAGCGTACAGGGAGAGTACGGCCTGGATGGCGACGTACATAGCCGGGGAGTTGAAGGTTTCAAACATGATTTGGGTCATCTTTTCCCTGTTGGCCTTAGGGTTAAGGGGGGCCTCGGTGAGCAGGACGGGGTGCTCTTCGGGGGCGACGCGCAGCTCGTTGTAGAAGGTGTGGTGCCAGATCTTTTCCATATCATCCCAGTTGGTGATGATACCGTGCTCGATGGGGTACTTCAGGGTGAGGATACCTCTCTTGCTCTGGGCCTCGTCACCTACGTAGGAGTCTTTCTGGCCCATACCGACCATCACACCCTGGTGACGGGGGCGACCCACGATGGATGGGAAGACGGCGCGGGGCGCGTCGTCGCCGGCGAAACCGGCCTTGCACATGCCGGAGCCATTGTCGACTACGAGCGCAGCAACATCATCGTCGCACATTTTGAAGTTTGTGTGTGTTTGTCGGGACGCGCTGGAAGTTGACTCTACGGCAGCGAGACTGCGAGTGCGGCGGTGAGCGGGCCGGGACGCTTATATACGCCAGGGCGGCGGCGGCGCGGCGGCGTCGCGCTCCATACAAGGCGCGGGCGCCTCTCGCCCGAGCTCGTTCGCTGTACTACACTGTCTTGCTACTGCTACACACTATACACACCCTTACCATCCCTTTCCTCATAAGCCTATATTTGACACCTCTTAAGGCTTTCAGGGGCCTAAAATAGACGAGTTTTGTGTTGAAAACAAACGCAAGAGAGCGCGCACCGAGTTCCATTTCAGGCGATAGCGGACCGCGCCTCACGAGCGGGATATTCTCATACATTGAATTTTAGTATGAATATTATATGAATTTATAATCGTTTCTATTATTTAAATTATTAATAAATATTTAAACTAATGTAAAATGCGTTACAAAAGAAATATTTTTAAAATCTAAATTATGCTACAATTTGAATTTTATAATATGAAAAAAACACATTCATTATTTTATAAAATAGTTAAATTTTAAATATTTTATTTTCTTAATATATTTTCGTTTATTGGGCATTATGCAAGGCTTGCTAGTCAGTATCTACTCGTGTATGTTATTGTTTGATAATTGTTAGGTATTAGATTAGAAATACTTGTTTTTTTAAAACATGATAAGCCTGTGTGATGTGTGATGCGCTGCGTATTTCACTTTATGTTACGTATGCTTGCTTAGTATATAAATAAATATTGACAGATGTGCAATTTAGAAATAACAGAAGTCAAAAGTCAAATTAGACGTTTGTTTAGATTCACCTCTACCTCACAAGTGTACAATACAGGGTAGTGGTAGATGGTACCTAGTGTTGAATCATATTACCTTTACTAGAACATAACGCCGTGGCTTTTCTTTTTTTTAGAGAGAAGAAAATGCAAATCCTCCCTTAGTGATAATCGAACGCAAAACCATTGCATTTACGAAGACAGAGAGAGTGAAAGAGAGTGACATGACATGACGCATAAAACTTAGATAAAAAATGTAAAATTTAGTGACATAATGTATAAAAAAATATTTTTACATTAACAAACTAAAAATTTGAATTGCATAAAAGCCTATTAGAAGGTTACATGCTATAATATTATCGCTGATTGCTAAGTTTTTGTTTTTGTGCCAAATTTCTTTTTTGAATTTGCATATTTCTTGTGAATATACCTGCTTATGTTTGAACTGAAAGCATATACTACGGCACACCATTATTTATATATGGTATTTTTATTAAAAATATAGGTATTATTGAATGGCAGTGGAAAAAGTTCAACGGTATTTGTATCAAGTATGTGACCAGACCTTTGTTAATATTCATACACATACCTACATATATGTATATATTAATTAAGTAATTAATATTTTATAGTTTCTCACATCGCCCCTCCTCCGCATATATTTAGATAGTTAGAGAGAAACTCTCTTCAGTTTATATTCATTATATTTTTTTAGTTATAGTTGCAGTTGTGAATGGAGGAATTACAAAATGATTCTGTTACTTTTTTATTTATTCCTTAAGCTAACAGACATTGACTGTATATAGTATATAGATTTTTTTAGCTTCACGCTTTATCCCGCATACCGCATAAGAAACTAGTGTTAAGACACTCCGTTACTTAGTTCCTGCTTTCTCCGTACCTGCTTTCTGCTTTTTTCGAGGCATTGCGTGTTGAGTGGCGGAATTTAACACCGCGCTTTGCCTAGTTGTCAAAACAAAGAAAATGGAAATAAAAAAAAATCATCTTCCCCGTGTGGGAATCGAATCCTCAAACCGTCGCGTTTACAGGCAGAAGCTTACGCCTCTGCGCCTTTGTGATATTACTCGTAGTAAATGGTAAATGTTCACTAACATGTTACAATAGTACAAAAATAATTTCCTACTTCCAATCAACCGATTTAACAAGTGAACTCTTGACACATCCGTTAACTAATATACCATACCATATTACTGAACCATCACATCATTATATTATACAGCAAAATAATTCTTTAATTAATTATTGCGTATTAAAAATGTGTCGACATCCATATATTTAAGATTAAATATTCTTCCGTTAAGTCATAGTCATTCCTCACACAGCACCCTGTCGAAAGAGGCGGAGAAAATATAGTGTTATAACACTTTGTTCTCTACCTGACATTTAATTTCACGATATCGAGAACTTCACCGCGCCTCCACAAACAACAGACGTAACCCGACACAGCGCTTAACAGAGCAGGAATGACATAACAATATGGTCAATAGACATCAAAGTTACGTTTACAACAACTTTACAACCTTAGAGAGTACAATCAGATCGTAACTGGAAGGTAACGTAAAAAGCATGATTACCCTCCGACGAGCATGTATGAAGAGGCTAGACAGTAGACGAGGTGGAAGAGGTATGCAGAAATCGCAGCGTTTAGCGCTGCGTTCTCTCTGACTGCCCCACTGGAGACAGAGGATATAGATGTATGTGTGTGTGTATGTGATTGTGATATCAGCAGAGTAATTCAGACCCATTTATTGATAACACGATTGAGACTACGAGAACCGTTTCCTACCTTTTGAACGTCTGTAGGCAATGTTTGTGTACATCTTTACATTCCATTACACAATATGATTCATTTCAGTTGGTAATAGATGATGCTTGCAGTAGTAATGTCTGGTACACGTAATAAAGGATATCTTTTAAAGTGTCCGCACGCGTCACTGCACTGCGCCCTCGAGTGCATTGGCCGCAGCTATTTGCGGGGACAGGTGTTGCACGGACCGCTGCGTATATTTGGTAGTCTCTATCTTTCCTCTACGAAACTATATATGTATGTATATTTACGTTGTTTCAATAAGGCGATGAATTGACTTAAATTATCTCTTTATTGTTGTTTTTACATAGTTTATTTTACATAGACACATAAACACAATGTTCATTGATTTTTCATAATAAAACAAACCAAATAAATACGATGACATATTGTAATATTCTTAATATATACTATTAATATCTGTTGAACACCTTACGATCGCTCAGAGTCAGTACAAGTTTGGATAAAATATACACATGTATCACAGATAAAATACTTGTATTATTTGTAATAAATATCTTATATGTACATGTTTTCCCGACACGAAAGCTTTCCCTGTATATAATATAAGAGAATGAATTCAAAACATCAATATATATCCACACAGCATTTATTGATCACCATTATTACTGAAGCATCTATCAAAAAATATTTCATTCTTCAATAAGAATAACTCGGGACTCAACCTCGACCGCACGAGACTGCTTGCCAACGAAACAGCTGTGTTCTGAAATCTGAACATTATATTTTACTCATATCTATTTCATTTATCATTTTTTTCATCAGTTACAGAGTATCTATATAGAATATCAAGAAAATAGAGAGATTTTCCTCTGATTGCTTTACAACGATGCCTAGTTAAAACAATTAATCAAAATTACCAAAAGCACTAAAGAATTTCTCTATTTTTAAGTAATGTAAGATATTTTTATCTATGCGCTGTGATTAATTCATACCGTAGCAACATGTACGTACAAGTACGTGGTCGGTACAAGATGTATATAATTAGCATGTTTATAAGCACATGTACAAATACGGCGGCGATGCATAGAACACTACTGCATATAAATAGAGAGCAAGTTCACTGCCGATAGACGCGCCGCCTCCGCCTCCGCCTCCGCCTCCGCCTCCGCTCCGCCTTTGCCTCCGCCTCAGCCAGCTTGTGCAGCCATTTGATAAACGACTTGGAAATTAAATCGTGATAGTATATAAGTACTAGTGAGTCAGCGCCAGCAGCGGTGGTTTATATTAATAATTATTATTTTTTAATAATTATTTATTTCTTACTACCATTTAACGTTCTTTCATTCAAGGTATTCTATTACAATTCAAGATTATTCTACTTATATCCATTATAGTGATAGTAATGACATTTGTGCGAGAAAATTTGCTCTATAGAGTGAATAAAGTAGAATAAAAAAAATTGAAGCCTCTTAGAATTTGTAAAAAAACCTTGTATCAATCCAAAAAAATCGCTAAAATATATGCGACCATTTTCTATTTGCCTCGTTTGAGATTCCGTTCCCATTAAGTATTCCGAAAGGGTAACGCCTGAAGCAAAACGAAATATTGTTATAACCAACATCCACCCTTAATATTATTGTGACAAATATGTACTTACTCATAGAAATTAGGAATCTGTATTATATTTATTAAATAAACCAGTAGACGCCCACGACTTTATTAACGCAAATTTGAGAGCAGATTACCATTTTCTGTTTAATTTTATTATTTTTCTGTTACATTCAGAGTTATTGGTCATTCTACGTATCCCGTAAATATGATAGAGATGAGATCCTTACAAGTTGATTCTGTCCTTTAATACCCTGAGCATTTCACCTATAGTGAGGGTCATTTAAATGTTAATGTAAAGAAAATTATTATTCAAATTGTTTGATCTCTGTAAGTATATTCTCGAATCATACATTTCACAACTTATCAAGTAGAAGCTATAAATTTAAAAAAGATATTTAGGACCAATATGACGTGACTGCAAAACATGTTAAATTTCTCTGAAAAAGAATTTTACGTGTAAATTATTTAAAAAACATCAACAGGTCTATAAGTTTCTGACGATAGCTATGATACTTTGCAAAACTAATCTGGATAGAAACCCACAACCACCGCACACACGACTCTATGACCAGACAAGACAGAACTATGGCAATTTTAACTTTAGGTTTATTCCATTTTGAGGCAAAAGCACTAATATCAATAACATAAAATTTATTCTTCGAAAAAGAGCCTTGAGAACAATTTAGGACCGTCGTGGCGCAGAGGCGCAACGTCTGCCTGTAATGCGACGGTTTCTGGGTTCGATCCCCAGTCGGAGAAGATGATAAAAAACAAATATTCTTGTATATGTTGCAGCCTCAATGTCGCATATACATACTATGTTACGTTACATATATAAGTATACTTGTCTCTACCAACCGACTATCCATGACTACTATAACTAAATTTAAGAACGAATTTGTTAATATAGATATATATGTATGTTGGTGTTTTAGAAAAACCCTGCTTGCTTTTACTTATACATGAATGAAAGCTTGGAAACAATATTGTAAACAATTACATCAAAATTGATAGTAACAGAATTTGAAATCACATTTGTTTAAATGCTTTTAAGTAAGCCAGTGTTTAATCATTGTTCATTCTTCCTACGTAAAGATGGTTTTATACAACTAATTAACTCAATTACTTTGTGAGTGTGTTGAATTTTCTTAGAATTTATGGTTCTCGTTTAAATACATTTCAAAAACAGCGTACTTTTAATGTCGCGCCCATCTTTTTGCTCTTCTGCCCACGACTCATGCTCAGCTGTAAAATGAAATATGTTCAAACGAATTATAATTCGTGTTAATATAGAATAAAGTTAGTTAGTTAAAATTTTAGTGTTTTTCAAAATCAACAACATACCCTTAACTTTACTTAAACCTATTTAGCTTTAATTTGTAAATTAGCTTCACGCTTTATCCCGCACAAGGCAGGGTAGGCAGAGGGAACTGCAGGGACCGTGGGAACCTAGTGTTAAGACACTCCGTTGCTTAGTCCCTGCTTCCTCCGTCCCCGCTTTCCGCCGTTTTCGAGGCATTACGTGTTGAGTGGCGGAACTCAACGCCGCGCTTTGCCTAGTTTTACCAGAGCGAAGAAAATGGAAATAGAAAAATCCATCTTCTCCGACTGGGGATCGAACCCAGTAACCGTCGTACCGTAATTTGTAAATTAACTGCAATTTTAAAAACTTAAATTGGACCTATGAGTTGAGTTGCCTCAGAACTCTTATTATTTTCTTTACTGTCCGTCTGTCTTTGTAA
Organism: Dione vanillae; assembly: GCA_037178615.1. NCBI lineage: Eukaryota > Metazoa > Arthropoda > Insecta > Lepidoptera > Nymphalidae > Dione > Dione vanillae. Next base: position 81,434 of record JAZFAU010000241.1, on the reverse strand, counting down.
ATTAAAACAATATATAACAATTAGATATACAATATTTAAAAACTTTCGATAAAAATTTAAAACAACCAATCTTTGAAATAGTAATAACAACCTACATTTATTATAAAGTCTCCCACAAGTTTCATTACAATACAGTTTTATCAGATTGTGAAATGTGATATCAACGTACATACATATGTATGTGTGTGTATGTATGTAGATATATCGTATATCTGTGTTCCGTATTTTGTATGATCCATACAGCCAGTGTTGCGATAACGCATCACTCACTAATTGGCGCAAATCGACAACTGTAATCCTCCTTCACATCTGATCTTTGAGCGTGTGTCGATACAACGAATTTGATGGCCGTACATTTCACTCTTGCTGGACTAATTTAATCTTTAGCGTATATAACTAAGGTTCTATTTCGTATGTACAAGGTATGGCAAATAAGGCTTTTTGCAAGTTCGAGCGCAGTACATTGAGTTAGCAGTTATTGGTTTGATCTGTCTGATATTAACTGGCGGTACGGCAACGTTGTGTTATAACGAGATGCTCATTTTGTTTCCCACAGTTATTTTTAAAGAGCACCAACTGCAATCTGCTTTTATGAAATGCGACCAACTTCTGCTTTTGTAATAAGTATGTATCGTGTATATTAAATTGTGTTAATAACTTTACATGTGACATAACGTGATTTGTGATTGTATATTGTTTATTTAGTAATTAACACAACATTTCTTCGTATTAATATAAAAACAATACTAGTTTTATAATATATAAAAATATATATTTGTTTCTTTTTCTTTTAACTTTATGCTTCATCCCGCACATGGAAGGGTACGCAGAGGGAACTGCAAGAACCATAGGAACCTGGTGTTAAGACACTCCGTTGCTTAGTTCCCTGCTTTCTGCGTCCCTGTTTTCCGCCTTTTAGAATGTCTATATGTTTTAATTACATATATAAGTACGGTATACATATAGTAAAAGACCAAGTGAGGATATTTGCCGGAGATTATAAATCAATTAACACACAAATTGGCGCAATAAAAGGCCACCTCCTGGGAGTCGTCGCGCGGACAAATAACCTGACAAATTAAATCAGGGCAGATTTCGAGGCAAAGATTATTTGCAATACTGCAGATGTTACATATAGCTTTTTTGATTTTTTTTTTCATATATTTACTATTCAGAGGACCGTCGTGGCGCAGAGGTGTAAGCGTCTGCCTGTAAACGCGACGGTCTGAGGGTTCGATTCCCACTCGGAGAAGATGGATTTTTCTATTTCTATTTTCTTCGCCGACACTCAACGTGGTTAATTAAATTTGGTATTAATGTTAACATTATTAATTGATAAGTACTTTTGTGGTATGTTATATCCAAAGTTCTCTTTTCTTTTTGCTTATATATTTTTAGAATTTAATTCATTATATATAACTTAGTATTAGACTTAGATTTGAAGATTTTTTTATAGGTTCAACATCTCGTCATAAAGTGTACATAACGATTTGCACAAAGACGTAGTAAAAATAGTATTAGAAGAAATTGAAAGACTCGTTTTGTGTGAAATGCACTACAGACTATAAACTATTAGATTTTTTTATTAAGGACTTTACTGAAATTAAAGTAACAGTAACAACAACTTTCACTTCCTTTTCATTTTAAAAACAAGCATTTTACAAAATTTATTGCTATGTATTGTCTTTTCCTTTTAAATAATAAAGGTTTAGCCACTTCTGTTAGTCTACTGGAGGCACGCGTGACGCGTGAGTCGCGCGAGTCGCGTGCGGGTCGCGTGTGCGACCGATCACGGCACTAATTGACGGACGCCGCTCTGTGCACGTCCTGCCTAAATAACTATATTAAATAGTAAATGGTATTATACTAACTGCTCATATACTGTCTCCAAACATTAAATTTATGCGAAAATTGAATACAATTAGGTACATTTTTTATGTGTTTTTCAATTCTATTACCTCGTATTAATTGTTTTATATGCTGTTGTTATATATCTTTTATATATCTATATGAAGTTTAAATATCTATAAATATCTATTTATAGATATTTAAACTTTAATAGTAAAATAAAGAAAAAATTAATGCATGTTATATTTAAAATATAATACGATAATCATTTCGTGCCAATTTTCAATTGTCCATTTGTCATATACACATATTATAATAGATACAAATCCAAATAAAAAGTATAAGAATAAAATGAGTACAGTCGATTCACCCTTCACAAAGCATATGACGCTAATCCGGTACAATTATCCGGACTGTGTACTTAATTTGTCTTTTATTGTATCCGATCGCGATAATATCGCTCCGCGGTTCGTTTCCTCCATTAATTGGCCATTGTTGTCCTTTTTTGGTCGCTCGTCGCCGCGTGCCGCCCGCCCTCCGCCGCCCGCCATCCGTCGCGATACGGCGACGTACACTGATTTTATTAACTTATCGTAATCATTCTATCAATTTGATGACTAAATTATAATAATATTTATTAGAATGTAAATCACAAAATATGTATTTATATTCTAATATTATTGTTTGTCAGCTTTAATTTTTTTATTTGTAATTGAAATAAATATTTTAAAATATTTCTAATATTTACTATCAGACCAACCGACCGACCAAAGACAATAATCACAATAAAACAAAAAAATCACAAATACAAAATATTAAAAATAATGTAAATTAACCTTAAACAATAAAAATCTATATATTTATACTAACTAACTTAGTATATATTAGGCTACTGTCTAAAAGTATCAAAGCCACCACCGAAGTAAGCAGATCATGGTACTCGGTTCCCACGGTCCGCTCGCAGCTACGGGGCGGTGTTTACAGTAATCATTGGGAATAGAGGAATTGTATACATTTAGAGACAAAGTGGACACAAAGGGTAAATGTGACATTTCATTTGATTAAAGAAAGGCACGTGACCTCGACGTGTTTCGAATGAATTTTGTACTGGATTTGTGTAGCTAACATAAAACTAAATTAATTTGCTTCAATTGTTTTTAATTTTATCATTGACATGTGCGACTTAACGATCCGTTGTCACTTTATTTATTAAAGGTCATATTTGTGTGTACTATCATGTTACACAATAGAAAGAATATGGTATCTTATATTCAATCACCGTACTATGTCTACAATATCAAAACCCAATGAAAGTTTGCATTTGTTAACTAAATTTTAAGTTTAATTTTGACTTTTAATATATAAGAAGTAAATATTACAAAGTGATTTTAAAACGTATCATGTTCTTTTCTAAAGCTAATAAGTAAATTCAAGATTTTTCTTGAATTCTACAATTTACGTTGTTTTACAAAAGCTGCAAAACAGTTTCTATCTGTCTACCGTTTGTTTATTTGCCCTCCAATGACGCAAATACGACTGGACAGAATTGAAAAGTGTTTTTGCAGTCGTAGTGTTTTGGAATCAGAATTAATTATAGTTTGTAGTTTTTACCAGTATTGTAACATGTCAATGCGCTAGTACTTCATAGGAAGCACGCAAGATGCAAGCAATACAATTTAATGAATGATACAAAAAATGCAATTTAATGAATGATAACTTATGAACAAGTGAATGAAGTATATTTGTATATTCAAAAAACGTATGTTAAGTACAGATGGGAGATATTAATTGGAAATGGAAGGGCATATTTTCCGGTAGCAAAGTTAACGGCGTGTTAGTTGTTGAGATGGTTTTTGTACCGACTCTGGCAGAATCTACGTGAATGATGCCACAAATTAGCTTGTACCAGAGACAATGTTACAGTGAAGATGACAAAGAACTTGCTCAATGCTTTGGGCACGTCGAGAGTATGAGTGATGAAAGAACTGTAAAAACGATAGATACATGAAGACAAAGCGAGTGCTAAAGGTAAAGATTATAAATCAATTAACACACAAATTGGCGCAATAAAAGGCCACCTCCTGGGAGCCGTCGCGCGGACAAATAACCTGACAAATTAAATCAGGGCAGATTTCGGGGCAAAGATTATTGCAATACTGCAGATGTTACATATAGCTTTTTTGATTTTTTTTTTACATATAAATTTACTATTCAGGGGACCGTCGTAGCGCAGAGGTGTAAGCGTCTGCCTGTAAACGCGACGGTCTGAGGGTTCGATTCCCACTCGGAGAAGATGGATTTTTCTATTTCCATTTTCTTCTCTCTGGAAACTAGGCAAAGTGCGGCGTTGAGTTCCGCCACTCAACGTGGTAATTTATATATATATATATATATATATATATATATATATATATATATATATATATATATATATATATATATATATATATATATATATATATATATATATATATATATATATATATATATATATATATATATATATATATATATATATATATATATATATATATATATATATATATATATATGTAAACTAGTATTAGACTTAGTTTACTTTGTAAAATGATAAGCGTCTGCCTGTAAACGCGACGGTCTGAGGGTTCGCATTCCCACTCGGAGAAGATGGATTTTTTCTATTTCCATTTCTTCTCTCTGGAAACTAGGCAAAGTGCGGCGCGTTGAGTTCCTCCACTCAACGTGGAAATTTATATATATATATATATAATATATTATATATATATAATATATATATATATATATATATAGATATATATATAGATAATTATATATATATATATATATATATATATATATATATATATATATATATATATATACTAATATCATAGACCTATAATAGTATATATAATATATATATAGAGTATTAGAGATCTATTATATAGATATATATATATATATATATATAATATTATATATATATATATATACTCTATATATATATATAATATATTATATATATATATATATAGATATATATATATATATATTATATATATATATATAATATATAATATATATATATATGTAAACTAGTATTAGACTTAGTTTACTTTGTAAAATGATAAGTGAGAATCTCGTAGAGAGAGAATTATGAAAAAACAATTAAAATTCATATTAAAATTCCAGGCTTTGCTATAATTTAGCAAGTTGTGTGCAAATATATTTAATAGTTCAATGATTTAAAGATTTTTTTACAGGTTCAACATCTCGTCATAAAATGTGTTATCATGTACAAAACGATTTGCACAAAGACGTAGTATAAATAATATTAGAAGAAATTGAAAGACTCGCTTTATGTGAAATGCACTACAGACTGTAAACTTCTAATAGATTTTTTTATTAAGGACTTTACTGAAATTAAAGTAACAGTAACAACAACTTTCTCTTCCTTTTCATTTTAAGAGATCACTTCTAAGGAAATTTTAAAGTTACTACTATTACTAAAGTTACTATAATATACAGTGAGACATGCAGACAGATTTTAACTTCTCAAACCTTAAAAACAAGCAATTTACAAAATTTATTGCTATGTAATGTCTTTTCCTTTTAAATATAAAAGGTTTAGCCACTTCTGTTAGTCTACTGGAGGCACGCGTGACGCGCGAGTCGCGCGAGTCGCGTGCGGGTCGCGTGTGCGACCGATCACGGCACTAATTGACGGACGCCGCTCTGTGCACGTCCTGCCTAAATAACTATATTAAATAGTAAATGGTATTATACTAACTGCTCATATACTGTCTCCAAACATTAAATTTATGCGAAAATTGAATACAATTAGGTACATTTTTGATGTGTTTTTCAATTCTTTTACCTCGTATTAATTGTTTTATATGCCGTTGTTATATATATTTCTATATCTATATTTAGTTTAAATATCTATAAATAGCTATTTATAGATATTTAAACTTTAATAGTAAAATAAAGAAAAAATTAATGCATGTTATATTTAAAATATAATACGATAATCATTTCGTGCCAATTTTCAATTGTCCATTTGTCATATACACATATTATAATAGATACAAATCCAAATAAAAAGTTTAAGAATAAAATGAATACAGTCGATTCACCCTTCACAAAGCATATGACGCTAATCCGGTACAATTATCCGGACTGTATACTTAATTTGTCTTTTATTGTATCCGATCGCGATAATATCGCTCCGCGGTTCGTTTCCTCCATTAATTGGCCATTGTTGTCCTTTTTTGGTCGCTCGTCGCCGCGTGCCGCCCGCCCTCCGCCGCCCGCCATCCGTCGCGATACGGCGACGTACACTGATTTTATTAACTTATCGTAATCATTCTATCAATTTGATGACTAAATTAGAATAATATTTATTAGAATGTAAATCACAAAATATGTATTTATATTCTAATATTATTGTTGTCAGCTTTAATTTTTTATTTGTAATTGAAATAAATATTTTAAAATATTTCTAACATTTACTATCAGACCAACCGACCGACCAAAGACAATAATCACAATAAAACAAAAAAATCACAAATACAAAATATAAAAAATAATGTAAATTAACCTGAAACAATAAAAATCTATATATTTATACTAACTAACTTAGTAAATATTAGGCTACTGTCTAAAAGTATCAAAGCCACCACCGAAGTAAGCAGATCATGGTACTCGGTTCCCACGGTCCGCTCGCAGCTACGGGGCGGTGTTTACAGTAATCATTTGGAATAGAGGAATTGTATATATTTAGAAACAAAGTGGACACAAAGGGTAAATGTGACATTTCATTTGATTAAAGAAAGGCACGTGACCTCGACGTGTTTCGAATGAATTTTGTACTGGATTTGTGTAGCTAACATAAAACTAAATTAATTTGCTTCAATTGTTTTTAATTTTATCATTGACATGTGCGACTTAACGATCCTTTGTCTCTTTATTTATTAAAGGTCATATTTTTGTGTATTATCATGTTACACGATAGAAAGAATACGGTATCTTATATACTATCACCGTATCTACTATGTCTACAATATCAAAACCCAATGAAAGTTAACAAATTTAACTAAATTTTAAGTTTAATTTTGACTTTTAATATATGAGAAGTAAATATTACAAAGTAATTTTAAAACGTATCATGTTCTTTTCTAAAGCTAATAAGTAAATTCAAGATTTTTCTCGAATTCTACAATTTACGTTGTTTTACAAAAGCTGCAAAACAGTTTCTATCTGTCTACCGTTTGTTTATTTGCCTCCAATGACACAAATACGACTGGACAGAATTGAAAAGTGTTTTTGCAGTCGTAGTGTTTTGGAATCAGAATTAATTATAGTTTGTAGTTTTTACCAGTATTGTAACATGTCAATGCGCTAGTACTTCATAGGAACACGCAAGATGCAGCAATACAATTTATGAATGATACAAAAAATGCAATTTAATGAATGATAACTTATGAACAAGTGAATGAATTATATTTGTATATTCAAAAAACGTATGTTAAGTACAGATGGGAGATATTAATTGGAAATGGAAGGACATATTTTCCGGTAGCAAAGTTAACGGCGTGTTAGTTGTTGAGATGGTTTTTGTACCGACTCTGGCAGAATCTACGTGAATGATGCCACAAATTAGTTTGTACCAGAGACAATGTTACAGTGAAGATGACAAAGAACTTGCTCAATGCATACATGAAGACAAAGCGAGTGCTAAAGGTAAAGAGGTGTAAGGGAAACCTCGGATGTATATCGAAGTAACATGTGGTGCTCCGTTCCCTTTTACTACTTCAGTAGAAATGAAACGTAATAATATGTATATATGTAGGTATGTATGTATTTCAAACATTAGCGATGTTTGAAATAAACGATAGTGTATTCAACAATAAAACAATTTTATTCTTTTAATTGTGGCGTTTCAATAACTTAAAACTGTTAATATGCATGATTTGGATCAGAATTTCAATGGCGGGAAGTTTACTTTTTTTTACGGTATAAGCACGGTGCTCTAGCGAGAGCATACTCTGTTTACGGATTATGCTATTTATGGAGACGTTTACAATTTAATACACGTACAGAAACATTTTTGTGGTTAAAAAAGATGAAGAAAAGACGAAAGTCTTACAATTGCATTGTAATGTAGTACCTATATAATTTATTAAGCGACGCTAAATTTGAATAAATTTAGTTTTTCATAATTCCATAAATGGTCAAGATTCTATGTCAACTCTTTTATTTGATCATTTTCAAGAATGTAAGTAAGTAGTGAGAATAACATTCAAGTTTTGAATTAATGAGATAATGTATTGAACATTATCAAATTCAACATATCATTGCTTGTTATATTTCAATAAAAATGAAATGTATTAAGTACGTGACGTAGAAAATGTTTATTTTTTATCGATTGTCGATACTTGACAACAACAAGTCATATTGATGTAGTCAATTAGAAATATAGACGTTTATTATAGTAATAATCATATAGAATTCGATTATTTTTTTTTTATAATATTTTATATTTAGGGAACAACAGAACGTCTTTATTGGTCGTATTTAATTGAGTAGATACTGTAATATACATCGTAGAATAAAAAAGACTTGTGGCATATTTTACTCATTTGTAAATCTTTTTTAATATGTTCTCAGATATTTTCCCAATACCTAGGTATACAGGTGACTCGACAGCTCTCGCCCCGCGCCGCTCCCACGCTCGGTGCGGCGCGGGCCGCGGCGCCTCACTGACCCACTGCGTATGTAATATTAGCGCCCAGATACATGCACGGACTGTAACTAACCGTCTCCACTATGCGAATAGTAAATACTTTATTTGTACGTTATTTTCTCCAGCACTCATAATCAATATTATTACATAGAAAAGTACGTACGCATGTAAAGTTGTCACTTTTTTACTCCATTTGAAATATCTCATTCTTCTAACTGTCGACCAGTACTTTGCCAAGAGGTTTTATTAAAATCATATACGAGGAAAGGCCAATTCAGACGTGATGTTAGAAAATTGTCGTAAATCCAAGCTTTCTTGACATTATTTATAGGTCGATGGTCTACCTTTTCAAGATCAGTCATAAAGCTGTCGACTAGTACATCTAATGATGGAGTTCGGCCTTTGTAATCTATTTTCTTACCGAGAAATTTAAAAGGTGCCGCCTCGGAAACTACAGCAATGCATTCTCCGCCAATTTTTAGTCCCGGATCGTAGGAGGTATATTTTGTGTCTCGTCTTCCCAGACAAAGACAGTGACACTTACTAGGTTTTGTCCTCATTCCTTTTGTCCACATGCAAAATTCGTCTACTTCATCCAATAGCAGCTGGCATTGCTTTGGATTCCTAGTGAGTATCGCGAGATCGTCCGCAAAAGCAAGAATAGATTCCGTGTACTTGTTATTGAATTTAAACCGATAACCCCATTTTTTCTCATGTTTTGTTAGAATATCTAGTAAAATATTAATAACGATATTAAATATTATTGGGGATAAACAACAACCCTGAAAAAGACCTACATTATAGCCTAAAGGTTTTGAATTGCCGTCTTTTGAGGTTATAACAAATTTTAATTTTGAATAGTATGACGCGATTATGTCGCTTACTGTCGTAGGAAAATTATACCATTTTAAAGCGAACATCAATAGATCGTGTTGTACTGATCCAAACGCGTTTTCTAAATCTATCCAACATACCGTAACTTGTCTCTCACACGTTCTGGCGTCTTTTAAGCTAGCAGTTAACAAACTATTATGCTTCAAGCATCCAGAAATTCCGGGCAGAAACCCTTTCTGGTAATTCGGCTTGAAGTACCTATTGCTAATCATAAAATGGGTCATTTTCGCTTGAAGTACTGAGAAAAAGATTTTAGATAAAGTATTGGTAAGAGCAATCGGTCTAGTATCTTTAAATAAGAAACCTGAAATGACGTAGAAAATGTTTATTTTTTATCGATTGTCGATACTTGACAACAACAAGTCATATTGATGTAGTCAATTAGAAATGTAGACGTTTATTATAGTAATAATCAGATAGCATTCGATTATTTTTTTTTATATATTTTATATTTAGGGAACAACAGAACGTCTTTATTGGTCGTATTTAATTGAGTAGATACTGGTAATATACATCGTAGAATAAAAAAGACTTGTGGCATACTTTACTCATTTTGTAAATATTTTTTAATATGTTTCTCAGATATTTTCCCAATACCTAGGTGTACAGGTGACTCGACAGCTCTCGCCCCACGCCGCTCCCACGCTCGGTGCGGCGTGGGCGCGGCGCCTCACTGACCCACTGCGTGTGTAATATTAGCCGCCCAGATACATGCACGACTGTAACTAACCGCCTCCACTATGTGAATAGTAAATACTTTATTTGTAACGTATTTCTACAGCACTCATAATCAATATAATTACATAGAAAAGTACGTACGCATGTAAAGTTGTCACTTTTTACTCCATTTGAAATATCTCATTCTTCTAACTGTCGACCAGTGGACCAAACTTGAACTTGAATGGTGGTTCAAAAATAATACAATTAAAAATTAGTTTTATTCTATATAACTCTACTTTATGTATATAAGAATATATGCTGCTTACTTATCGTTAGTTGTTTAAACACATACATATTCATAGATTTTTATATATTATAAGAAACTTAAGCTCTCGGTTAATAAAAAAATAAAAAGTTATTTTATTCATAAAACTACCCATGCTGAATAAAGTTTGACAGTTTTTACTCTTTAATATAAAACCTTTATATCTTTTAACATTTATCAGGAGTTCTAAAAGTAACGTAAAGTTAAGCGCTTCAGTCCTTTAATCGACGTAACGTGGGTACCTGATTGTACTGAAGTTGAAAATCATAAATATATATATTTAAATACAAATTACTAAGTTATTACAAGTAATAATTACTTTTGTATATAGGATTATTTTAGTATTTTGTAACGTTTGTACTTTTATTCTTTCCGCATATTATACTCCTAGGAGTCTAAATTGCCCACTTATATCTTCTTCTGCCTGGCACTAATCCCGGCCTCTTCTGCCAGGGTCTGCCTTCCGACTGAGTGCACTCCACTTTGCTCGGACTTCTACATTGTCAGTGGACAACTTATTGACTACTTATAAACAAATAGATATATAATATCGTATATGATCAACATATACAATCAACATATATATATAACATCGTGTTGTTGTGTTGACGCAAGTTCAAGCGTCGGTCGCAGCGGAACTCGCCATAAATAGACGTACGGAGACACACACACACACACACTCATAAATATATATATATATATATATATATATATATATATATATATATATATATATATATATATATATATATATATATATATATATATATATATATATATATACACATACACACGCTTCATACGTATACTTATTGCATAATAAATGACTTCATCTAACTCTGTGTGACTCACCTTCATCTTTGTATTTTACAACTTACAGTATACAAATGAGCCTCACTAGTACCTGATTCTGTTATTATACTTTAAACACACTTAAATAAGTGTCATTCAATTCTTTTTTATAGTCTTCACGATTTATCCCGCCTACTGCAAGTTAGGCAGAGGGACCGTATTGAAAGAGGAACTCAACGCCGCGCTTTGCCTAGTTGCCAGAGCGAAGAAAATGGAAATAGAAAAATCCACGGTCCTTCATTCAATTCTTCATCCATAAAGTTCCGTGCGTTGGTCCTTTTAAGGCAACATCGTCATAGCGAATGTAAACATACGTGCACGTTTGAACTACGTAAGATCACCACGTGCCTCAACGCGCGCTACGTCATAGAGAGAGAGAGATGGAAATATATACGAATGGAGCTTTGTGAAAGTGCGAGAGCGACAGAAATATTGCACTGCGACACCATTTCAGGCGAAGCTCAATGCAATGTAACCTTTTAATAGTCACATAAATATCCCCCGCTTGTACAAGATGACATCGTATTCTGTATGTAATAGAGTCAATTTTTGAATGACATTAGCTAGTTTAGTTATTTCTGAATTTATAAAGCACGGAACAAATTTCATTTCAACCGCTAAAAGTTTAAAGTGCAATTTAAACATTGTGGGCGGACTTTAGGTAGAACCCGCGACCCTCGTCGAGGCGCGGAGAGCCGCGAACTAACTTTTGCACAAATTGAAGTGAAACGCTGACATCGTGCCGTGTTCCGGAGGACGGAAAACGCCCAAACACCTAAGAGATATAATTTGTAATAACAGGGCAGGTAGAGTCGACTACTCGAGAGACGTACCAGTCTATTTCAATCTGTATGTCGTAGCGCTAGAGAATATAATCGCGTGGCGCTGTACTACATATGTGAAAGATATTAATAGATAGTTGCAGAATGCGCGGGGATTGACTTATTTGGTGAGAGCGCCGCAGAGACTCGCGGTGCAGCGACTTACTAAACACGAACTTCATTCGCTTTAATTAGAACTTCACTAGCATTTCTATATACTTCTTAAGTATATTTTATCAGCTATAATAAAATAAAAATATACTACACATTGATTATCCATAATATTCATATGGAGAAACAACGAAACAAAAAACTAACTTGTAATTAAATAAATAATGAAATAAAAACTAGAGACATTAGCATGTCAGCTTATTTAGACTACAATTTCAAATTATTTTTAGGTAATATAAATATTGGGAAATGTACCAGCTTAATAATACATATATATTTTATTTTATTGTGAAAACAAAAAAAAATATTATCGATTTATCCATCGGCCCTTTTAAAATACGTACTTCTAAAAACTTCCTCTAGTGTCCGCTACTCCGTAGGTTGTTTGTGTTGTCTTCTTCAGTTGGTCAGACCACCCGGCTTTTGCTTTTTTTAGGAACCTTTATTTTTGACCTAACCCTAACAATTTGGACTACTTATTGCCACTTCAAATTTCAGACTTTGGAAGTTGTTTCAGTAAGTATCACCTTAGAACTCAGCGCTACGCTAAGCAATGTCAATAGTATCTAACAACACATCATTACGCATATGACAAATGTACAAAATCCTCGCTAATCCCATTTTCTTTGACGTTGAAGGTGTTATTCTATTAGGAGGTCGACGAGGGCATCTGACTGGGATAATGGATCTGATGAGTAAGTACAACTTTCACAGATAGGTTACCCAAAGTAGGTATATCTTGCCTGGACAGAGGAGTATGCTTGGTATTTCTATACAATACTAAATCAAATGTGTAGAAAAATGAATCGACGACAGAATGTATAAAAGAGCATATATACAAAATACCTATATTATGAACAAATCTATTACAGGACTTTTAGTAGAATAGAAAATGTACTATTTTTGTGTGAATTAACATATTCCTCTCTCTTTCTTTCTCTGTTGCTCTCTCTTTTATATTTTTTTAATATTATGTTCATGAAGACAGTCCTGACGTCGAGGCGTAGCGTCTGCCTGTAAGCACGACAATTTGTGGGTTCGATCCTACTCGAAGAAGATGGAATTTTCTATTTCCATTTTCTTCAATCCGGCAACTAGGCATGGCGCGGCGTTGAGTTTCGCCACTCAACATGTAATGCTTCGAAACGGAGGAAAATGGAGGACGTTGTGCCTTGACACTAGGTTTCTATTGTTCCTGTGGTTTTCTCTGCCTACCCTTCTATGTACAATATAAAGCGTGAAGACACATTATGTTCATTTTTTACTTCTAATAATTGTTTCTAGTTTTATATTTATAAACATAATTTCATTTACATGTTGTATTATTCATCACTGCGAGACAGACGACGGTGCGTGGGCGTGAGAGAGGCGAGCGCCACAATACTTACCTACATGTTATGTTAACAGGGAGTTTATCTAAACTATGATTAATTTGTTCGAAAATTGTTATGTCAATACTTACGTTGGTCTTCTTCTTGTTTTTTATTTTGGTTATGTATTTTAATCACGCCAGTTAAACACAACTCAAGATGGTAGGTAGAGGGGCTACCCCATCCAAAAAACGCTAGTTTACAGTGTCTGCCTAAATTTAAAACACTTACTGTAATGATAAAACCTCTAAATTCTATTCAATAGACAACTTGTGTTACATAGCTACTTTCACTTTATTGTAGTAATAGAAAAATATTTGGATTACATGCACTTATCATTTTAAGTTGACATGTTTAAATATCTTTTCATATCAGCTAGTATATCAGTTAGTATTAGAACCCCCTCGTAATGAAACATGTCAATTCTTTAAGACTGACACTAGCAACACTAAACTGGAAAAAAAATTAAAAAAATATCTAATCGTTCTTATTTAATGAATGTTTAGAAAGACATAGCATTAAATATTAGTTATGTGCTTTTTATTTAAAAATTGAACCATATATTTTTTAACAATTATATTAATAATAAGTACTATTATTATTAGTATATTTAACAATTATATTAATAGTAAGTAAATTTTACAAGTTACTTAATTTTTTTAATTATTTTATTTGTAACACTACCATAAATGTAGATACAACTGTTGAAAATCTATAAATAAATAAATTTGTTTATTATGTTCACATTTATGGCTATTACGTTATAAAAATAAACTGATAAAATTTTAAGATGAATAGAATGGATCGAAATATCTAAGGTACTCCAAAATCGAAATATCTAAAACTGCATAAGAAGTAATAATAAGTTTCATTAATACACACTACTGTGTTAAAATAAAATTTTAACACATATTTATTAACACCCCTGAAACACTGTTGTATTATTAAACACTGTTGTACTGTCGATTCCAAAGCGAGCGTATGACGTATAAGGTACGCTTTAAATATTTTTGTTTTCCTATATTGACAGGAGTACACATGACACGCCACTACATGAAAATTTTAGATCATGCCTACTGATGTAGGCAATTTCTGCCAACCTTCCTACATAAGTAAGAAAATAAAATTTTATTTCACCAAAAATTTTAACAAGTCAATAAACAATAAACGTTTACTAATAGCGGTAGAGACAGGCCTCTAATTTCAGTCGCCGACTCCCGCGCATCTTCTGGCGTCGTTTGTTTCAGTTAGATTAAGACTTTCAGGCACTTTAGACGTTTGTTCAGTATTCGTTATACGATATTTACGAAATAATTCTTATCTCTTGATACATATATTTGATTATATGGTCGTCTCATACTATTCACTAATTGTGCGAAACACAAATAAATTGTTCATGACAGTAGGAGTGTCATTTACATCACAGTGAAATGTCTTTAGCGCGTTTTAAAGATCTTTAATTTGTTATTTTAAATTAAAAAAAATAAGCATCCAGAATCCTATTTTTGAGTGAAAAATAAATTGTCAGAAGGATACTATACAATTGTGACAAAAATAAATATTTCAGTTTAAATGAACGCGAGCAAATTACATACGTAGGTGTCGTGTAAAATTACAGGGTAAAGTAACGATGGTAGTTCGTGACTCCATTGATTTCTTGTTTATATGCAATTATATAAACAATATCACATATAAATACCTTAAATAGTAAATTATTAAATTCCAATATATTTATATTAATGAATTATTACATAATACGTTCTTGTCATTGTAGCGTGTTTTTAGTTATTGCGAAGTAGTGTTTTAGAATATTGTTTATGGATTGACGCTGTACCCGAACTTAGTAGCAGAGTAGGCAGTGGGCCCTGTAGTAGGTACAAGGTACCTCGTGTAAAGACTCTCTGTTCCCTGCTTTCCACGTTTCGAGATATTACGTGTTGAACAGCGTAACTCAACGCCGCGTTGCCGTTATAAAAAAAATAATTAGCTAATTTTAGTAACTAAATAAAACATTTAGTATTTTAGATACATAAATATGTTATAATTTGAAATAGTAATCATATCTTAGTTTTTTTGTTTTTTAAAGAACATCTGAGCGGTTTGCAATACATCAAAAATAGTTTCGTAATATTTTATAATAGGTTATACTTTGTTATCAACGATCCATCCAATACGCGTATTCTGTTTTTAGTGATAACAAGAAAAAAAGTTTTGATACGACTCTATGTCCTTATTTAGAGCCACCTCGTATGTAATATATTTAAAAAAAATTAGGCTAAAGAGGGCTTGATGAAAGCTAAGGCCAAAGAAAGCTTAATGTAAATAGGTTTTGACCAAATTTGGTCAATCGCTGTGCGTTTTTATTCTATGATTTATATTTTATTTATTCGTACTTTAATGTGAGTATTGCTTCGAGGTATCCATTGTTGACGGATCTAACGTCTAAATATATCCTTGCCATTGTACGTGGCGGCGGGCGGCGGGCGGCGGGGGCGGGCGGCGGCGGCACTGATATGTCCTACTTTTGTATTTTTTGCGAAATCCGTGTGAATGCGGTTTTTGGGTCAGTTTTTTTATAATTTCCCTGATACCAATATACTCGACATCTCTATAGCGGTGCGTCCGGGCGTGGGCTAATAAATGCTATTCTATATTATATTTAACAATCAATCGAAAAACACGTTATTTGTCAAATCTATTATAAGATATTAGAATGTTCTTTTTGGGAATTGTATATGTCTTACACTACATTTTACAAACGTAAAATGAACGCAGCGATCTGACACTCTCATTTTGTTCTCTTTTTACCGTCAATTCAATGGTATTGTATGTAGGATGGTACAACGTGGTCTCTTATTTAAAAAAATATTTTTTGTATTAATTAGTGAATATTTGTGTACAAAGAGACAGCAATATAAGTAAATAAAATTAAATAAATGAATATCGACATAAAATACTTATATTGTTACTTGAGTATCTCGAACATTAATTGCTATTTATAAAAATAATCCAGGTGTTGGGAACACAACCGAAACCTTAAGAGTTTGCCGAAATAGCTATATTTTATTTTCGGCGTTTAAAAACTTTGTAATAGTGAACGCTCCAGCGCGGTGAAGCAATTAAGTAGCGAATGGTTGTATTATGTACGTCCGTACAGAAGGCAACTCTTTTATAGTGTTTATATAAAATATGTAATTATGGAACCCCTTGAACGTTCGAAGGTAAAAAACGAACAATAGTAATCCTTCATAAGCAATTGTTACTTGTTGATATTTATTTAGCAATATTTACGACTATTATAGTATAATAGTGCGGTAGTTGCGAGTGAGAGCGCGTCGGGGGGTCCGCTGCGTTACACAGGGTGCAGGGTGCGAGCGGTTTCTGTACCTAATGGGGAATATTCAAAAACAATATTTTATATTGACGAGGGCCGTCGTGACGAAGTAGGGCATCGTCTGTCTGTAAGCACGACGGTTGGTGGATTCAATTCTCACTCAGGGAAAATGAATTTTTCTATTTTCCTTTTTTCACTCTGGAAGCTAGGCAAGGCGCGGCATTCAGTTCCTGCCACTTAACATGTAATGCCTCGAAAATAGTGAAAAACAAGGACGAAGCAACCAAGGCATTGGTTGGCAAGGTTCCAATGGTTTCTGCAGTTCCCTCTGTCTACCCTGCCATGAGTGGGATAAAGCGTGAAGCTATAAAAAATGATTTATAAATCTTCCCAATCAGTGTCAGATCATGATCGATGTGAACCTTGTTAGATTTGTCGTAAATCATAATGTAATAACTAAACAAATTTAAGCTGTATCCAATTTCTATTTATCTATAATTAATAAACAAACTAACCGAAGAGTAAGATATTATTCTTAGATTTATAACAATTTCCACCGCTACTAAAGTAAACTACCGACTGCGATTTCGACGCCCACGTCGACATCGCATCGGTAACAAAGCGCGTCGCATGAGCATTGATCTGAACATCTTTCGTTTCCGGTCGCATTCGTTGTATTTCTCGCCTTCACACAAACTGTCGCACAATGAAACCGCATTTAGTCCACATGTTTACTCTTTTATGTCACGAACAAATAATATCGCCTTTGTGTAATTGATACATTGCCATTTCATAGACTCAGTCGCTGAGCTATTTAAGTCTCAATTACAAAGTCCCTTCTTTGAGATCGTTTCTAGATCGGAAACTTTTTTGCAATGTTAAAGTAGTTTTACTTCAGCAGGGATCAAAAGACATTATTTTATTACATTTATTTGTACATTTTCTTATATTGAATTACTATTTATTAATATCTATAATATTTAAGATAATATGAGACTATATATAGTTTTAAGAAGATGTCGTAGAAGCAATATAGAAAAATACTAAAGACCTACATGCTGTGTACTGTCAGGGAACCCCGAATTACATATTTACATTTTCTACTAATAGTATAAACATTTCGCGTTCAATGTAGGTAGCGTAGAGTTAAGTGAGGTGATTTTACAAGAATAGTTAAGATTTACATTTCAATTTAAATTTTTAATTAGTTGTGTCGGCTTAGACATTGTAGTGGCATAACGCCGGGCCACCCAGTGGGCCGCCGCCGCCGCCGCCGCCGCCCCGATGTCGACCTTGTGTCCACCGACTACGGCAGTGGAAGAGTCGGAACGAGGATACACGTGTGAACGCTCGGTTGACTCACGTTAAGTAAATATTTGTGTCAATTAGCTAAGTACGGAAGCATTGTAGTACACCGATAACAATTACTCAACGCGTCCTTTGCGATAATATCCCCTAAAATGACAGACATAACGATCGTCATTGATTGATTTGAATTTACAAAATTATTGTTGATGTCTTTGTCACATCGCCGGTACATCGCACAGACGACGTTGCGATAAAGGAGAGCGGGATAAAGGACGAGTTAATAAAATAGTAATATCTATTCATTGATGATATTACTGTATTCAAGGCAAGTCTTTAGAAATATGCTTTGTTAGAAGTACTAGTAAGTTCAATGCTGTGATTAAATTCTAAGATTGATTCAGTGCCTTTAGTCAAATATATCTTACTTGGGCTCATTACAGCTTTATATTATAACTTTCGAAAATATATTATAGCATTATACAACATAATAATAATAATAAATTAATTTTATTATTATTATACAACATTATTTCTATTAGTTTTGAAATACAAGTATCTATTTAAAGACTTAAAATCTTGGACTGTTAAGAAAGCGCACTGCGCTAGAAAATAAAAAAAAAACAATTTTGAATTCAAATTGATAAATGTTGAAGATATTAAATTTAATACTATATGTACTCCACAAAGACTAATATTAAGGCTCATTTGTATTTTAGTGCTGATTTCTAAGTAGAGCTCCTTTGTTAAAATTGTATAGTAGAGTAAAATGTAAATTAGTACAAAAATATATATTTTGTCCATAATAATATATATTAGAAAGCTATAACTGTCATATAGATTGCTCAATAGAATTCTCCGTCAGACAGTTTCAGCGCGTACAGATGCAGCGAGCGGAACTCGCAGAACTGGTTGGTGCACCAGCCGCCGTGGCCGTCCGTGCAGCGGCACGAGTCGCACTCGTCCATGTATTTCTCGCCTGGGATGCATTTGAAGAACGGATTCTTTATTACTAGAAATAGAAACCTGTATTAATATTAGTATTATTTAAATGAAACAAAATTACTTCAAAATTATTTAAATGAAACAAACGCATGATCTGGTAAAATGCAACTGCAGTTTGTGAGAAATTATGTATATATTTTAACAATACTTGTGTTGCTACTGTTACTTAAATATTTTTGGCTTTTTTATAGTAACATTTATCACATAGCATTATAAATTAACTTATAATTAACTTGTGGCACAACCTATAACAGGTTGTACACATACTATACAAAGTGGTAGAGAGCTCGATTTCTTAGTAAAACAAAGTAGAGCGTGAAGCTAAGGTCAGAGTGTCTTATCACTAGTTTGACTCTCTTTCTCTCTCACCTGTGCACCTCAGACACGGAGTGCTCCTCTCACACAGCGCGGTGACCGTGGGCTCGCAGTACACGCAGGAGGGCATGGCGCGACAGGCGCCCGAGTCCGTCGTCTCGCACAGTAGGCAGTTGCGGTTCTCCGGGACTAGAGACTGCGAGGTCTCCTCCTCCCAGTACTGATGAGGGGGCTTGGGCTTCACGAACTGAGAGACGACGTAGCTGATGTGACAATTAGAAATTATGTGTACAGCAAAAGAGTTGTTTGAAGTCGTAGATATTGAATGTGTTTAGGGACTGTAGTGTAAATAGCATACTTTTCCTTCTAGTCTACTATAACGTAGCATTTATACAAAAGATAAATTAGACAAGCACTGAGGGCTATCGTGGGCAGAGATGGAGCGTCTGCCTGTAGGCGCGACAATTTGTGAGTTTGATTACCACTCGGGGAAATATGGATTTTTCTATTTTCATTTTCTTCGCTTTGGCAACTAGCAAAACGCGGTGTTGACTTCTGCCACTCTGTAATGCCTCAGAAAAGGTGGCAAGCGGGGACGGAAAAAGCTGGGACTAAGCTACGGAGTATCTTAACACTAGTGAAAGTAAGAATTAGTACTAACGCCTGCGAGCCCGGCCTGTATATGGGCGGCGCGTGCTCCCCGCCGCCGCCCACCGAGCTCAGCGTGCCCGCCAGGGGAGCGCCGCGCCGCATCTCACCTGTACAGTACAACGAGATAAGTACAGACAACTCAAGTAACAAGCAAGACACTGCTACTGATAAGATGCCAATTTTGAACTAACACTTTTCTTTCTTTTTAATTTTTCTTTTTTTTTAATTTATGTGTTTCTGAGTTTGTCGGAATAATGTTAGGCCTTATTTATATTATTTATATAACTCCACTACTAGCAATGGTAGAATTCTTTAAGTAGAATTCTACAAATATATATAATTTTTGGGGATTTTAAAATATAAGTTGTATATACCTTAAACTTCTTTATTTTTTAACCGTAAAGGATCACCACTGCCTTTGTTGATAATATTAAATTCTTTTATCATAAATCGATTACGACTACATTCAATTTATTCAGTCTTATCTAAGTATTTGCATCATATATTTACAAATAAAATTATATACACAACAAATCGTTCAAAAGTGTTAAGAACTTTCTGACCTCCGCGTCCCTCAATTTGATTGGTATTATGTTGCGGAACTAAACGCTGGGCTTTACTAACCGGAAGACCAACAAAGCATGGATCTACCCTAAGTGAGGATGTACACATGTTGTTATACAAGTACCTTCCCCGTACGCAGACGCAGCTGTGAGACACCCCGCCAGCATCCACGCCGAGATCATCGTCATATTCAACACTTGTACCTGCTTTCTGTATCCCAGTTATGCAACTTGTAGGCAAACAGTTGGAACGTGAGCGATAATCTGCCGACAGCGAGTGCAGCTAATTGATCAATCGCGCCAATTACTGCGGATTGGCTTAACTGAGCTCCCTTACATAGCGTGTATTGTAACATCATACTATTAGAAAAATAATTAATTTTAATACATGTTACGTACTAAATAATTCTTTTTACTTACAGTTCCGTGGGAGACAAATATCCCTAAAAGTCATAACTTCAAACTTAATAAATATTTCGAGCTTACTAACGAACTGACCAGGAATAGGTTTAGAGTAAATTCATAAGCGGTGGAAGTAGGAGCGAGAGGTATAACAGCGAAATCTCTCTTTAGCTTGCTAAAAGATCTCGGCCTGTCTAGAACTGTTACTAATACATTTCTAGAACGTATTTCAAAGGCGGCATTAGCAGAATCATTTCGAATTTGGTTAGGTAGTGGGAGGAGCTCGGACAGTGAAGGTGAGCGTTAATGCATTTTAAAGGGGCCCCTTTAAACTTACACTTGGGTCGCAAGTCCCGAGCGCTGATCGGAGCTCCTCTTCCTACAACGCGATGGGCCCGGCACCCGCACGGTGGATCCATGGAATGCTAAGCAGTTGCTTCTCTGACGATTTATCCCGCACATGGTAGGCAGAGAGACCTGCAGAATCAATAGGAACCTAGTGTTAAGACACTCCGTTGCTTTGTCCCGGATTTCTACGTCCCCTGCTTTCCACCTTTTTCGAGGCATTGTGTAATGAGTGCCGGAACTCAACACCATGCATTGCGTAGTTTCCAGAGCGAAGAAAATGGAAAAATCCATCTTCCCCGAATGGGAAAAGAATGCGCATACTGTCGCATTTACAAGTAGACATTGTGCCTCTGCGCTACGATGGTCCTCACTAATTTAAATAAGTAATAAATCTTAAGATCTTCCCATTTTTCATTCACACGCTGCAAATGACAATAACATTTAATCGTATTGATTCTATTGTGTATATAATAAATTCATTTACAATATATACTAATCGTATATAATATATAGATGTATAATTTTTTACTTGAATATATATAATAAATTGAAATATCGCAACAGTGTGTAACACGCTGTATATGTATACTGCCGCTAACAACTTCAATTAGTGCACAGTATCGTGTTCACTAATCGATCGGATTTGAATGAGCCACACAAATAAAAAACACCTCTTTGTATAAAAAAATTCAATAAAAGGTGACATTATTGCTTTTTATTGCATACGAAAAATGTTTACTACTTTTAAATGCATTTTTTAACACAAAGATATATCAAGTCAAAGTATAATTTTTTTTAGCTTCACGCTTTATCCCGCATATTGCAGGGTAGCTAGAGGGAACTGCAGGAACTATATGAACCTAGCGTTAGGACACTCCGTTGCTTAAGTCCCTGCTTTCTCCGTCCCCGCTTTCTATCTTTTTCGATAAAAATGGAAATAGAAAAATCCATCTTCCCCGAGTGGGAATCGAACCCTCAAATCGTCGCGTTTACAGGCAGACTAATCTCTCCTCTCCTAATAAAACTACATATGTGACATTTTTTAACGTTAAATATAATTTGAACAAGACAACGTTTGAGAAAATCACTGAGAGTCTAACACTTTACATTAACGAACCAAATATAAAGTCGATATATACAAATAACACGACGTATAAAGTACGCAGGTGATTACTGATAAGCTGATAACGGCCCATCTGTCTCTTCCCGCAGTAAATTGTTTAATATTGTTTTACGGTGAACTAACTGTAGCACGTGGCTTTTTAATACTTATTGATTTGAATATTTTTTTATTTTTAGCTTCACGTTTCATCCCGCATATCGTACATTTTAAGTAATTATATATCAGGATTATAATAGCATTATTTTTGTGGAGTTTGGACTTTATAATTTAATATATTTATTAAAATGCTATATTTTTGATTTTAACTATAAAAATTAGAGATATTTTTTATTGAACTATGATTAACTCTACAAGCATTACTAACTCTGGCATGTGATATCCCATTGACGCCATTTTTTAGGCTGCATTAGATTGAATTGCGAGTTGATTACGTATTAATTGATCGGGGAAGATGGGTTTTTTCTATTTCCATTTTCTTCACTCTAGCAAATAGGAAAAGCGCGGCGTTGAGTTCCGCCACTCGACACGTAATGCCTCGAAAATGGGGGAAATGTAGGACGAAGCTACGGAGTGTCTTAAGACTAGGTTGCTAAGGTTCTTGCAGTTCCCTCTGCCTACCCTGTCATGTGCGGGATAAAGAGTGAAGCTATAAAAAAAACTGATACGAACAAACACTCATTAGTTTCCAATTATAGACTATAGTAACGATCAGTTTATTGAATTACCATTTCCGCGCACATAATGTGTGCTCCATCGAGCGTTTATTGGTTGATTGTGATAGTGTAGTAATTACTGTCCGCCGCTAAGCCCTCCACGCTGCGGGTCGTCGGTACAGAGCACACATCGATCACGACACGATGCTATGATAACGAATATTGTATTACGTGTGCAAATGAACTTGCTGATACTGTACATTTATTAATTCTAATGGAGTGTTACATATTACGTACTCATCGAGTCGATAATCTATCAAGTGTTCTATAAAAAATATTTAAATTTTATTCTATCGTAAGTAATAACAGAAATCTGACGGTAATATAACTAAGTAGTTAGGAGCTTAATTCCTGTAGTACAGTGCTACGAGGAAAGTATATATTTAATTTAAAATCGTCAAAGAACAAAAAGTAAAATACAGTAAATAAGCAGCTCACTTGTTATACGTAGTTATGAGTTACCGATATCTCTATAGCGTAAGATATTTACTATTTTAGCTTTAAACCTCAACAGTTTTCAAGGAATGGTAATATAAGA
Source organism: Dione vanillae (assembly GCA_037178615.1). NCBI lineage: Eukaryota > Metazoa > Arthropoda > Insecta > Lepidoptera > Nymphalidae > Dione > Dione vanillae. The sequence continues at coordinate 57,472 of JAZFAU010000241.1, read as the reverse complement.
AAAAACATACCAAACATTCATTAAAGGCAATATTTTTCAACGATTTTATTCAGCGATTATCGAGTTATATTTTAACACTTATGTAGAGACTCGGAAATATAATAAAGGCTATCATACAAAGTATATAATTAAATACAGGTGTCGAGTGTCAGGAGATAGCGCCGTGTTATATTGATGTAATTGAGTGCTGACCACGTGTTCACTTTCTCACAAACATGTAGAGTATTTAATTACATTTATTTATATTTTATATCAAATTATATTTTCCTTCATTGTATCAATTACATTATCCTATTCTATAGGGAAACAGGAAATAAATCGTGACTGCCAATTAAATACTTTTACAAAACATAAGACGTGAAAACACCAAGACAGATTCTTATATATATTATTATTACTATAAAGCTGTCAGCACTGGGCATGGTCGTAAGCTCTTATATAATTTGACGACTAACATACTTCTTGCAGAAGCAACCAAGTTATCAAAATATTATTCAAAAAAAGATTTTCCCATTGACATATAAAAAATCAGGCTTCGAAATATCTGATAAAGAACCATAAAATAAAGCTAAGGTATGTTAATTTAATGTTAATTTACCAAATGACGCTTTAACATAATTTGTTCTGCGGACGTTGTTTACTCATACGATACTATGCTTCTTCACGTAGAATCTCAATAGATAACCTAAAATACAAAGAAAAAAAAATACTAAGTTGAAATCGAGTCGCAGGGATCCTTAAATCATCGCTGAAAAATTTGTGGGTATCTAATAGTTGAGAATATCTAAGATATTTAGTTTAATGGAGTAGATCAATTTTTGTTATGTTATGGAATATTCTTAGCAAATTTAATAATGAGTAATATATCTTTGTATAATAAAAGTTCTCTTTAAAACCGTTCGCTTATTTCAGCAAAATAATAACCCACAAAGTTTGCGTATCGCTCTCATCCACTCACTCGCTAACTAGTTAGTCGTAAGGGCGCCGAACAAACTTGATATATTGTGAGAAAAATAATAGCATTGATATTTGCTCTTCGCTCACAATAATGCCAACATTCCCACCGACCTCCGACCTCCGACCGCCGCGATGTGTCGGCGCATTTAAATAAAGGGTCAATTTTCAAAAGTTAATTAAATTAAATAAATTCATAAGCAACAATACAATTCATTGAGAAAGTTAATCTGATGTTTGCGTACATTAGTGCGAAGCCAGTGAATCTCGCGAGAAAACTTGCATGTAGGGTAGAGTCTGCGACCGGGTCTGCGTCTCTATTGTTTAGTTCGCGCTCTACTCGTACACTTTACTTGAGAACTGTCTTGAATGGTTGTTCATTGTAAATATATAGACTTAATTAATTTAAGCTTAATTATCAAATTTTTATGAATAAACAAATATCAATCTACTCGCGTGTATAAAGTTATGCAAGTAGCCTGGTTTATTTACATGTATATCAAATACATAATTTTTTATTTTTATCATAATATGAAGTCACAATCAAAATAAAAGTGTTAAATAAAATGAAATAACAGGGTGTAGAGACGTTAAACTCCGCAAGCAGGCTTAATCATCGGTGTCTATCGCGTCTGACCGACTGCGGGCTGAGCACTCACGGGAGACGTACACTGACACGTTGTGTGCCGTTTCGGAATATATTTCGGATATAGTGTGGGAACGCGACATTAGATACTTTGTAGTTAATAATGATATTATTGTTGGAAGTTAAATTGAAAAATGTTTAACTATCTATCATCAATCTTCATAAGTTGTTCTGCTCTTTTACCTCATTGTAGTATCGTATTGTGTAGCGGACCGTACAGCTAACTACATTATCTAATATACCAAGTAAGCAGTTCGCAGACCTTATAATAATATAAACCCAACAGCTTTTTATAACAATTAAAAATCTTCATTGTTACCATTGCACTAATATTACTGTTATAGCAACAGTCAAATTAGCTTGTTAAAGAATAACCGTAGGACTTGCGAAATACTCAGTACGGGTGACGTTTTGATCAGTTCAAGTTATCTAAAGTAAACATTTTATTGAATAAGTTAACACCGCGCGTGTCTCAGTGTGCGTCGCGCCGCTCGACCGGTGTAAAGAAGGGTACAAATCGCTGTATAAACTTAATATCGGGCAAATTGCCGGCGCCGGGAGCTCGCGGGGGCGGGGGGAGGGCGCGGGTAGCGGGGGCGGGGCAGGATAGGGGAGTGAGGGGATGGGAGGGGGGTACTCGGCAAACATCTGGAGCTTTTATTGCGATGATCGTGTATTGATTCCACTCATAAGCGGCTGTCGCAAGATAATTTCATCTGGCGACCGCTCGGGTTTGACATTTATTAGTTTATTCAGAGCGATTTGCGAGCGTTATTGTGCGTGGAGCTCCCCCGCTCCCGCTCCCGCCCCCGCCCGCCACCCGCGGAGCGCGACCGTAGAGAAAGCCTCGAGATGAGGTTTATTAAAAGGGTAGAAAAACTGTCGTTGTTTGCCGCCGGGCTCCGACAACAAATTAGTTTTACGAGGGCGTGATTATTCGTATTAGAGGTCTATTTAAAATATTTTTATGAGTTTCGTGAATGGAGCGTAAAGTTTAATTTGAACTTGAGATATAGAGACGGTGGCTTGTGTATCGATAAGTAAGTAAGTCGGAAGCTTGTGTACGCTTAGTACTTACTTACTATCGTATAATACTACTTAGGTATACATTTCTCTCTTTAGACAGATTATTTTGTCTTCTATTTTTTTTTGCTACATTTTTTTTATACTTTAATATGTGTTGCTATAAAAAGGATTCATATTATTATTCCAACTGGCACCGAATTTTTCTTCCTATATAAATGTTTATTAATATAAATGTTACAAATGTTTAGACATTAGACAGTAGTTGTGTTCCACCACGGAGTGTCTTAACACTAGGTTCCTATGGTTCCTGCGGTCCCCTCGGCCTACCCTGCCATGTGTGGGAAGACTTAAGAAAAAAATAAAGTATTGTAAAAATGTTTCTAAAAAAATTTCGGTGTATAATATTAAATAGTATACCTATTACAAGTAACAGTCCCCGTGTCGGCGGCAAACAGCGATGTGGCCAAAAGGTAAACAAAAACGGAAGCGAGCGTTTTACGAGTGTCTTCTTTACATTGATACGACGCGACGCAAACAAACAAATAAAATAAATTAAGGAAACTCGTTTAAATATAATCAATTCAAACGCAATATTAACTATATACTCTCACAGTAGTGTCATTTATATACACTATATGGTAATGTAAAGAGTAAAATCCGTTCGTACCGAATAATTACTTAAATGAGTCGGTTTGTGAGTTCGATTCCCACTCAAGGATGATGGCTTATTTAATTTCCATTTTATTCGCTCTGTATATAGGCAGCGTTGAGTTACGCCACTTAATACGCAATACATCGAAAGGAGACATTCTATGTAGAGAACGTAATGTCTTAGCACTAAATTCTCTTAAATATTGCGGGTCCTTCTGCCTACTATAAGCTATACTGCTATAAGCGTGATAAAGATGAAGCTAATAAACAAATAAAATATTAAAATTATATAAAATTATAATAATACAGTCTTCATTGGATGTTGTCGATCTCAATATTGTTGATAATGAATATGAAAATGTTAATAAAACGCCCCGACTTTTTGTCACCTACTTACTTTATTGAATATCGATCACAATCATATGTTACAATCGTACTAACATAAGCTTCCACACTACAATATATTTAAATTCGTCACAGATTGTTTAAAAGTTGTACCAGACGTCAAAGTTTGATCTCAAATGATTTGGTTTTCACTGAAAGCTCGTAGTTTTTTGTAACGGAGGGTATGATGTTGAGAGATGATAATGAGATCTGTAAACGTCTATTGCGTCTGAGTTGCGGTAATTAAGAAACGCAACAAAAGCTGCGGCGTGTCGGCGACAGGTCGCGCCGGTGAGCCACGTCGGGGGCTTGCTCTGTGCTGCCTGCTTGTGTGTTGGTTAACTTAGGGTCCTTACAACAAGTACAAGTTTAGATTACTATATAAATGCTTAATTTAAAATAATCACGCTTTCCAAAAACTTTGACATTATATCGCGAGACATTGCGTATGAAATGCGTTTGAAGCATTAAAGAGCGTTAGTCTGCGATTTTTACAGTAAGAAACGACATAAAAAATTCATGTGAAATTAACTATGACAAAATAAAATTTACGATGGCTTGAATGGCCATTTGCTGAGATTTCCGTTATCTTATGAAGACAGTAATTTAGATATAGAAATTGGTATATCAAAATTGAATTAAGTATTACATGATAAATAAAAGATATTATAAGTTTGAGGAAAGCCTTATGCAGATCTACTTAGCACTGTAATTATGTTTTTCCATCGCGTCGCGTGCGTCTGACGCTTGCTTGGTCGACTCGACGACAGACGTCGCCGCCGTCTACCGATAAATAAGCCATCTTCATTAAAAGATTCTAATTTATATTTTTTATCTTGTCTTCACTCAATAGGTGCAATAATTTAAATATATAGCAAATGCGTAAACAATTTGTTATGTTATTATTTGTTAATGTCATTGCTAGATATAAACAGTGACAGTGATTTTAACTAACGATTTTTTTTTCGTTTTGCCTAGTTTCCAGAGCGAAGAAAATGGAAATAGAAGAATCCATCTTCCCCGAGTGGGAATTAAACCCTCAAACCGTTGTGTTTTCAGGTAGATGCTTATGCCTCTGCGTCACGACGGTCTTCATATATATATTCAATACTCTAATGAGTGGCAAATTAAAAATTCTAGTAGATAAACTTCAAAGTAGTGACAACTTGCCCTATGTAATGTGTAACAATTATATATTATATATTAATAAATTTCAAACAATTTAATCGACATCTCATCTGCAAACTATACAGAATCATGTGTATAAGCCATGAATGTAATTTAATATCTGCGACCGCAGTGGCTGGAGTTAGTTAAATTAACTCCCTTGTTTACCAAACTACGGTCCGTAATGCGGCTGCTGCCCGCCAATTACACTGTAACCCCCTCCCCTCCCCCCTCACAACCAGAGATCCGCGGGTACACTCCCCCCTCTACCTTTCTCTCCCCCCACTCCCTCACACCACTAAGAGTTTAAGAAGATTAGGTAAAGTGAATTGCGATTATGTGTGCGGCTACTAACTAATAGAGAGGAAGTTTAAAATTTGTTAAACCCGACATTGTGTGACTTGTGTGTGTGTTCAGGACATATTAATCTATTTAACATAATTTTAGGCTTGCACGGATGGTCTATTCTACATAATATATGACGAAAATAAGAATTTTATTACAAATAAAATCGTATACACATATTTTTTACAGAATGTATTATTGACGGAACAATTAATGTTCATAAATAATTACTTTAATATCTTACGATTTATTTAAGATACAATTAACTTACGAAGTTATTTCTTGCAACCTTAGCATTGAAACGTGTGATTTCAAACACTTTTATAATTAACCTTAGATGTCCTCATGAAACGTCAGGTCCGGTATGCTGGTGTGCTTACCATCAGAAAACTCGCTGGAATTTGAAATAAACCTCGTATCATCCAAGGAAAGGTTATCGACTTATGTACACTGAGTCACTTTTAGTTAAAACTATATAACAATGCTACTTTAGCTTTAAAATGAGCTTTTGAAGGCTGACTAAAGGTACGCCATAAAGTATTTTAAAGCTTACATTACATCTGGTCTATCATCTTGTAGGATATTACTTGCCGAACTGATGGTCATGGGGCAGAGTGACTATCTGTAAAGTCATTCCTGGGAAAAGTCTACGTCTCCTTGGCTTGAACGTAACGTAACCTGAAGATCAAATGTACACCGATGACTGAAGATTAAGTGTATATGATAAGAGTGTTGCAGCAATCCAACTCGAAGAGAGACTGAAGTAATAGACAGCGAAGCGTACCAGCAATGGCACATAGAGGGCAAGCGTAAGGATTTCTCACGACTTTGCGATAAACCTGAAACTTTGGAGGTGTAGAAGCTCCGTAAGTTTTTACACGGATCTGATTTAATTCAACTGATTGACCTTCTTACCTTGGACTCTTTACCCTTATAGACCTTGACAAGATTCAATTTTCAAGATGAACGAGAAAGTCAATATGGATTTCAACTAGGATCAGGCACTATAGTAGCTATTTTTACCCCCAGAATTATGACAAGGAAGGTGATAACAAAAAATGTCAACATTAATATTGAGCAGATGAAGAACGTTAAGAAGGGAAATGGTCTTCTAGGACTTCACGGTGATGACGAAGAGTTGAAATCAATCGATTATGTTACTATTAGAGTACAGTTGAGATAAACAGTGTTAAGCTGAATGTGTCAAAAAACGTTTACATTGTTTGTGGGTTACTGTCGAATAGATTGATTACATATCTTGCATTGATTATCATAAGTCAGGAGGCATGATGATATTATGCCACGACTTTATGCCACGACGAGTAAATACAACAAATTCTGCGTAATCTCAGTACACTCAGAGGTAATCAGAAAGTTTACATATAAAATATTTAAAATTGAACTACGGCTTTAATGTTGAGATCAATATTAATAATGTGCTAGACGATCACTACTCACCAGATAGTAAATACTTGCTACATCAAATTGTGTAAGCTTAATCCTTTAGAAGTTAAAATTTTTTGAAATATTGAAAGTTTCAGACTTCGATAGTCCCGAATGGGATGGGAATTTCTATTCTTTGTACAGCCGATATCAAGTACTTTCAAAACACGCGAGTGTATAGAAAACGTCACGGCAATTTTATTGTATTTTTTATCGGATATGCCCTATTCGTGGAAGTATAAGAGTCAATTTGCAGTTTCGGCGCATCCGTTAGCTTCACTGGGTGGTAAGTGGGCTTAGCCCTGCGCCCAATTTTTCCAAATTAATCTTTCTTCAAACACTCCGCTTCTTTGTTACGAGATGAAAATTTAATCTTGATGATCGTGAACATGTTCGTAGGGTGTCAGGGAGTAGGAGGGAGTGCCGGAGGGAGGAGAGGAGGAGGAGAGTCTTAACAATACTTATCATGGACAGTGGCGATGCGATGAACAATCAATGGAGTTCATACGGATTCTCGTGTGAGCGAGCTAATACAAATTAAGTGGCTTCATACTTAAGCATTTTTAATATCAATATTATTATATTACGTTCTGATGTGATTATTTCATAAAAAAGGAGTTAATTTTATGTTAAAATAAATATAATATTTTAATTTGTGATTAATTGTCGGTTAAACCGCACCTCATTAATGCGTGTTTAATGTAATGTAAGCGAATTGTGTTTAATACGTGACTCAGCAACGTATGCGGGTCTCTGGATAGTAAATAAAAGTATAATGTGTGTTTATAATCTAGTTTATTGCGTGACTACGGCGGCGACAATATTGCAAACTCACTACTCTACGACTACACCTCAATAAATAACGTCTACGTCAAGTTACACAGTATGTTATGGTACACTAAGGATACTCCCGCTACGTCCGTACGTGACGTACTCGTACATAAAGAACGACTCACTTCGTGTGAACCAATAACAGTTGAGCACCGTGTCATTTTTATAAATATGTACAATTAATTAAAAATGATGTTAAGCTTAAATTTATGATGATTGTGATATCGTCGCAGACGCACAGCGACTGTCGACTTCTGTTAGAACTCTTCTATACAATATTTACAGCAAAACTTATATATATTTTTTTCATTTACAACTTTTACACTCGGTGGTTCTATTCTATTATCTATATTTAGTTAAATCTTAATAATTATGTACAGTTTTAACTTAAAACATTGTCTGAGATCTGTGAAGACACGGGAACTGAAAACTACTTGCTTTCAACACCAAAGGGTAAGGCACATGAATAGCTATAAAAATTTTACAACTTTTTACAATGTAAATATACTTTACATTAAGTATCATTTACTATACATTAATGTAATTCAAAATACATAGTTCGCGAAATAAAAAAATATGATGAAAAAATGTATGGAACAGTATTTCAAGTGTCCTCATGTCTTTACATCCTTAACAAAACAAATATTTATCATACGTATGTGCATTTGTACAATAGTTCAGTAATTGCAAGGTTACGTGTGTACGCGGCTGTAGCGGTCGTGCAACAGGCGCAGCTCGGAGGGTAGCGGGTTCGAGGCCGGCAGCGGAGCGGGGCGCGGGGAGCGCGGCGGCGACGGAGAGCGAGCGGCCGGTGACAGCGGGGCGGGCGGGGGTAGTGCCAACACGTACCTACGGAAACAATGATTGTTTTGATTGCTATTTTATTCAATATTTTTATGTTTCTTAAAGTGTTAATGACACGTTGACACGTTGAGGATAAAAAATACTTAAAGAAACGTACAAAATTAATTATTAATTTATACGTTGTCTTTAAGTATAATTTTCCACCCACAGTATGGATTAACACTGTAAAAATAAGCGTCTTCCTGTAAAGCCGACGGTTTGAGGATTTGATTCCCACTTGAGGAGGATGGATTTTTATATTTCCATTTTCTTCGCTCTGGGATCTAGGTAAAGCCACTCAATACGCAATGCCTCGAAAAAGGCAGAAAGCGGGGACGGACAAAGCAGGGGCTAAGCAACAGTGTCTTAACACAAGGTTCATATGGTTGAAGCAGTTCCTTTAGCCCGCCCTGCAACATACGGGATAAAGCGTGAAGCTAAAAAAAATAAACATAAACCTTTTGATTACTCTAGCATTCTCACCTGTGCAGTAAGGCTCTGAAGGCAGCAGCAGGGGTCGCGTCGTGCCACGCCGGGGCGCCGAGGCCCAGCCACCACTCGCCCGCGCCCACGCCAACGCCGCCCACGCCCACGCCCACACCCGGTATAGCACCCCACTCTCCTACACCTACGTATATTATTTTATCAGAAAACTATTCTCTTATCTTATAATATTAATCTAAAAAACGTCTTATATGACAAAATAACTTTAAATTTTTTTATTTAGGTAATATGTGTAAAATTAAGTTTATTTGCTACGGAGAACTCACTATATTACAATAATATTACCATAAACGGATAGTATCGACTCTTGTGGTCTTTCTATATAATATTTGTGCCTGAAAATGGGTTAGGCATATTAATAATAAGCTTGAAGTAATGCCCACTGTAAGCAGATGAAGCGGCTGGTGGAGCTACAGTGAACTGTTCATTGTACTAACAAGGAGTTCGTTGTCTCTGTCGCACCTGGCAACTGTATTTTGACACCTAATATGTTATCTTTTTAATTTTACCACTTTATATACATATATAAACTAATATAGTGATAAATTGACCAATAAGCTTGTTCACACCGTAGATGACACTCTCCTGTACACACAGTAAGTCATTACTACTATTTCTAGAAATCATTGGCTAAGGAAAATGTCAGATTATCGAGATATCGAAGTAATTTTGTGATTTTTTCAGATAATAGAGATTGTATACCTTAATTCAAAGTATGTTTAGTAACAGTTGTCGCCTATTATCGGGTGTCCATCACAGTCATTAGCCGTCATTAAGCGGTATGTGATATTATCACTTGATACGTATCGGCTGCCCGCCCCGCAATATGCCACTGTCCCACGAACGTTTATCAATTTGGAGTAAAAATAGAAAAACGATAAATGTATTATATACAAATTACTTGCTTACTTATACCTACATATAGCAAATGTACATATATTATATATGTTTATAGAAATAATATAGAGATAGAGATATTGCACTTTCAACTCACGTCAATTCGAAAACTTAACTTGATGAAGATTTAACAATGTAAAGATATAAAATAACATAATAAGATTTTTTTTAAGATAAATTAATTAAAACGTCGAGCATTGAACTTGCACTCGACTATATAACTAACGTTCTTTAAAAAGACTATGAATGTTACAATAAAGTAATATTATATCGTTGTAAGTAATTCCACAAACGAAGTTTCTGTCTGTTATTAAGGGTAGGTGTGACGTCACCGCGTCACGTCGATCACCAATATATATCAAAACGAGTATTACTCGTAATGCGATTATAATAACAGGGCGCGAGCAATATGTCTTCCAATATTGTTACCAAAATGATTTCTAAGTCGATAATAGCTCCATACAGACCAATAATTATAATGAAACCTTAGAGCGACAATCACAATATCCGGTTATTTCGTACTAATAGGTTTTTTCCAAGCGTTATGTATAATTGTGTGACACTTTACTGTACTATATATCATTTTTATGTTGTTTTCAGATATTATGACATTTATAACCTATTAATAGACTTTAGACTATCTTTAAGAGATTATATTTTACTTGCATAACTAAAATACTGGAGGTCACGAAAAAAGCATGAGGACTCCCCGGAAAGCATGTATGTAAAGGCTAATGACAGTGGACGAGGCGGGAGAGGCATGCAGGAACCGCAGCGGTTGGCGCTACGGTCTTTCTGACTACCCCGCTAGGGATAGAGCGTGAAGATGTGTTCGTGTGTCTAATTATATAGCACAGTTAGTGCAGAACAAATTATAATTTCAACAGCATTGTATGAAGTGGTTTTAGCGTTTTTGAAGTATATAAACGTAAGCCGTCGTGTACTGACCGTGCTCGTGGTGCAGGAAGGGCGCGTGCTCTCGTCCGAGCGCCTTCTCCCGCTTGCGCCACTTGGCGCGTCGGTTCTGAAACCACACCTGTGGACAAACGGATTATTTTAAATATATTGATATTAAAATTGAACAAAGTCTATCGATATCGGTGGACTACTAAAAAATAAACCAACAAATCTCGTCGTAAACACAATTTTGTTGCACATTCCTAAATTTATATTAGATATAATATAAATTTACTTATTTATAAATTACTCATAATAACGTAAATTGACATGACTGAAGAATGTATTCAAGTCCAAATACAAACAGAAATCTATTAGGTATTACTCTGACTGTAATGACGATCACTTCCGGATTTTTTTTCATGATCCGACTCCAGTTTGTATCGTTCTTGCCTTCGAGCAATATTACGTAGACTATTCGTTTCTAAATATAAAATATTTAAATTTAAACATATACTTTAGTTTATATAATTTTTTTTTTAGCTTCACGCTTCCCGCACATCCCGCACATGGCAGAGTAGGATGAGGGAACTGCAGTGACCATATGAACCTAGTGTTAAGACACTCCGTTGCTTAATCCCTGCTTTCTCCGGTTCCCGCTTTCCGAATATTTTTGAGACATTGCATGTTGAGTGGCGGTACTCGACGCCGCGCTTTGCCTAGTTTGAAAAATACAAAAATCCATCTTCTCCGACTAGGGATCGAACCCAGAAACCGTCGCGTTCTCTGCGCCACGACGGTTTTATAATATATTGTTTTACAAATACATTCTAGAGTGCCTTCAAGTGATATCTATTAATATTAAAAAACGAAAATATATTTACTACAATGTAGTACATAACGAACAACTTAAAGTTAGTTGACTGTACTGTTACTTCTAAAAGTTATAGAGTAGTAACAGGTCCCATAAATATTTTATAAATCTATTTTATATATATGTATAGGTATGTATAATAAAACTGCACAAAGAAATTAAAGTTACTATATAAAGAAATAAAATTTAAAACTTAATATGTAATCAGAATAAAGTTAAGTATTAAAACGGCAAGTGTACCTAGCTAGCTACCTACCAGACGGCGGACGCACAAGTCTCCGCGTTCTCTTTTAATTTTTTTATCGCGTAATTGTCGCCAATTTGCCGCTCTCCACTACAATGGGGACGTAATGAAAAGCAATTACGCATACGTGGTGTTCGCGCCCTCGCCCGTACGTAAGCAAACACGACCCTACGTCTCCGCAGCAACGGCGTAAAATAGCGTGACAATAGCAGGAGAATAGAAACCAATTGAGCTAGTCGAGCCGCATTGCGCTAATAAAAAGACATTGTAACAGGGCGAAACGCAAAAATGCTATAATTTCATAATCTACAAATGAATCCATTTGGAGGAGCGAGTGCGGGGAAGCGCTCGCTGTTGCCTTATACATGCCCCGGTACAGCGCGTGTACTAAATACTAGTACTAAAATAATGCGAGGTTGTGTCCCAGGACGTCAACAACATATCCAGTGGAAGTTCTTTTAAAAAAACGACAACAATCTGTGAGAGAGACCTTTTGTTAAATTTATAATAAATAGTTAAGCTACAATAGGTGTGATTAAAAATATTCTCTTCACAGTGAACGAAGTCGAGTACGTTCATTATACTCTTCCAATTAAACAGTTAAATTAAATTAAATCACTCGAATCAGAATGAGACTGATCGAGTGGTGTCGGTCGCGGCTCCGTTACAGCGATACTCCACTCCTTACTACGACTATTGCATTCTAAGTGTCACTACACTCTCTGGCTACACGCAAGTGTCGATCCTATAACGACATACATAGGATTCATTTTCACCTACCCACAAATATTCTCCTCGTGGCAATAAATGAGGGAAGGACGTTTGTCGGTGAACGCCATCTATGGAGTGGATTAAAAGCAATTTGCGCCGTGTGGAGTGTGATTTAAGAACCGTGCCCTCTCTGCTGTGAATGAATGGAGTCGTTAGGGCTGACAGCTGACTCGATACTGCATTACCGTATTTTATATTTTGCATTAAATATTTTATGAAAATGAAATAAAACATAATCAATCTTACGTAGGTACTTACTTCAGCGCAGCAGATTGCTGTACTTACATAGTTACTTAGTGTAACTGGTTAACAAGTGGATCACAAGTATGAATATTGGCTACATTTGCAAAAGCGGTAGCAGAAATCTCTGATAATAATAAATTTAGCGCAAACGCGCAATTAGCCGCAAGCACAAGATTATAATGAGTAAAAGTTGTGAAGTAGTGTTGCAGCTTAATCTCGCGCAAAAACGAGCAGTCATTAGGCGGGTTCTTGAATGTCGCTGCACTACGAGGGCCAATCTTATGTCGCTGCTTCAGAAGTGAGCCGCAATTAAAGAAATACTGCCACAAGAGCATCTAATGACCGAAATGAATTCCTCATTAGCAGCATACAGCCCTGCGAAATATTAAAGTGTTTTATTGTCTGTGCATTGCCGACTGCCTCTCGAGGCCGCGAGATTACCTCCGCGCCCCCTCCCTCTCCCTCCCCTCTGCACAGCCCCCCCCCCCCCTACCCCGCTCTTCTGCGATCTCCTCTCCACCCTCACGCTCCTTCCCTCATCTCGCGGAGTCGGTAATTACCAAATTGCAGCGGCGCTCACTTTAACTGCAGTTTGAGAGCTCTCACGCTCAAACCGTGCTTAATTAAACTATTGTTAGCCCACCACCGCTACAGCCGCCGCCTCCGCCGCCGCCTCCGCCTCCGCCGCCTCCGCCTTATGGACTCAACTACTGGCTAATGAAAGTTTGATCTATCTTATCTGATCTTGTCTCATTCTCCGAGTAATCTGATCGGGTCAATATCTTAAGGCCGCATCTTTACAGTCGACTGTTGATGAGGCTCTTTGCTGACTAATAATATTATCTTCTTACATCTTTTTAGACGAATTGACATAGTAAGGCTTAATTTAAATTATGATATATTCAACATATTTTGTCCACAATTTTTAAAAGTCATAAGCACTTTTGAATCATCAAGTTCATATATCCCTGAACATTGTAATAGGCTTTGCTTAATAGTATTGTTTAATAGAAACGCTGTTAAGCTTGAGTTCCGCTCATATGTCCGTAAATAATTTATTGATATAACTAAAAAAGCACAAGAGGAACAAAACTAAAAAAGCTTAAACAATAGATTTAAATGTAATAAAACCGTTGGCACACGCTTGATTACACCAATTTGGTACAGAGTAGCGACGGCTCGAGCCACAATTAGCGAGACATTAGCGGCGAGAGCTTAATGAGGCGCGAATTAGCGACCATTGTGGGGAAGTGCGCCTGGCGGCGAGACATCGACGTCGCTACTACTACGAGTATATGACTTAGTTACAACTAATTAGTCACATAATCAAAAGATATTTTTTTCAGCTTCACGCTTTTATCCCGCACATGGCAGTGTAGGCAGAGGGAACTGCAGGAACCGTGAAACCTAGTGTTAAGACACTCTGTTGCTTAGACTCTGCTTCCTCAGTCTCCGCTTTCCGCCTTTTTCGAGACATTGCGTGTTGAGGAGCGGAACTGAAAGTATAACTGGTATTGAAAACCATGGACAACACTCAAAGGAACACTCAAAGGACCATGTTCACTTTAGAAAGAACATGACAAGAACGTCGATATCGCTCATATAAGCTACGTTATATAAATGCATTTATTAATTAAATAAATAAATGATTCAGATTGAGAATTATTTTGGTCACTTGATCTCAGATTTACTTTAGACTCTTATGATACTTCAAGTATCTATAGCGGTAAAGATGTAGGCACAATTTACTTCGTACGTCTTTTTATCTATTTCTTATACAAATCCTATTACGACTAAGTAGATATAATAGTAGTTATTTATGCAATAGAGCTAATTTACCACTGATACATCGAGGCTAGGTTAGACCGGTTGTCCGGCGGCAGAGGCGGGCGAGGCGGGCGAGGCGGGGCGGCGACCGCGAGAGTAATCTGCGCGATTGTGTGCGGACAATGACGCTAATGCTAATTACCGCGTCACGCCTCTACCGCACTCACCTGTGCTCTACTGACGCTGTACTGACGTCCCACTGACACGCCTGTCACGATTGTCACACATTGTCATTTGATGAAGTATTTACACAAACATTATTTTATTGTCTGATTAATCTAACTATGAAATTCACAAATCGCTAAGCATATACTACCTAAGGTTGTAGTTCATCGAAATATATTTGATTTCTTCAGTTTGGCTACGGGAACGGTAGATGGTTAACGCTTGCTGATACGAAATGTGTTTCACCCAACTCTTGATTCTATTTGTGACGAATAGACATATTTTTTTATAGTTGTAATAGAATGGGATTTTATCTTCCATCTCACTTGATGGAAAGTGTAGATAAAGACGAAGCTGGTACACATCCGTCCAAAAGAAATCTGTTTACTCTACTCTTACTTTACTTCAGGATTTAACTAATCAGGAAAAATAAACCCAGGCAGGTCGTTCCGAATATTGGCGACTCTGACCAATAACGTGTAATTACGTGTAGGTACATAAAAAGCATATTAAATCATAATACCAACATGGAAACGGTACTACATATAGGTATATTAGTAGCAATTATATATAGTTCGTGTCTTATCATTTAGAATATATTCTAAAATTTTAATTACCTAATAATTAGACAAAACCGCGGAATTCATTAAATTACGACACTCAAATTAATGTTTATAAATAATTAGAATTTAATTAAACACACTAATCAGGTTTCGCTCGTTTCGCGAATTGCACCTCATTATATTGTAATATAATGACATTAGAAATAATAGTATATCAGGTTATTAAAAACATATTCTAACATTATATACTTTTTACATGCATACATTAGAGATAAGCCTAATAGCAGTGCACGCTATACTACACGTAAACGACGCAACGACGCAATGCTTTTTCATTTTTTTATGTCTTCATGTATTATCCCGCACAAGGCAGGGTAGGCAGAGGGAACTGCAGGGACCGTGGGAACCTAGTGTTAAGACACTCCGTTACTTAGTTCCTGCTTTCTCTGTCCCCGCTTTCCGCCTTTTTTGAAGCATTGCGTGTTGAGTGACGGAACTCAACGTCGTGCTTTGCCTTTTCTTACTAACCACATAAATATTGCTAACATCTTCTATACATCTAAATTTTATGATAAATTTCAAGAAAAGCTCTCGATTACTATTATTCTTAAATACATATATTATATAATACAATTTCATACACGTACTTAAGATTGTATGAAGACCTTTTAAATAGTATGAAGTACTGTTATGTTATGATATGTTATTTACCTGCACCCGCGCCTCGCTGAGGTCGAGCCGCATGGCGAGCTCCTCGCGCGTGAACACGTCCGGGTACTGCGTCTTGTCGAAGGCGCGCTCCAGCTCGTGCAGCTGGTACGTGGTGAAGGTGGTGCGGCTGCGGCGCACCTGCTTGCGAACACAGACCACGCTTATCATACTTTACTCATGACACACAGTATGTAATATATCGGCACTAAAGACAGTTTCTTATAATAATTATTAAGGAAAGATAAATACCGAAATTAACAGACTCTTATTTTTATCAGAGTGTCTTTACACGAAGTGTCTATGGTTAATGCAGTTCCCTCTGACTATCCTGCCATGTGCGGGATAAAGGCGCGAAGCTTATTTTTAAATATTAAGATGTTTTGGCGGAATTAAATAATCAACATTTTTAATCTTTTCCAAGTTAACGTTGTGCTATATATAGCTTCACGCTTTGTCCCGCACATGGCAGGGTAGGCAGAGAGAAAGGTAGGAAGTACCTTAGTCTTAGAAGCTGATATTAAGACACTCCGTTGATCCTATATATATATGTTAATAAATGTAAGATATAAAGAAGCACAGATAGAAGAAGTGAAGAAGTATGTGTAGCAAGTTACCTTGCGCGGTCTGCCAGCGTCGAGCGCCTCTAGCGGCTCGAGGTCGGCGCGCTCGCGCTCTCGCTCCGTGCACGCCTCGTGCTCGTGCTCGTGCTCGTGCTCCGAGTCCGACTGCACGCCCTCACTTTTCAGCTCTACGCACCGCTCCTCTGCATCTGTATCAGAATTTTATTTATTTACCCAGCCATATCATAAATACGATACTGTTACGACCACTATGCAAGCCATCACGTTTTATCTCAGTGCATGACAGGGTAGGCAGAGGAAACTGCGGGAACCGCAGGAACCTAATGTTAAGACACTTTTCTTTTGGAGGAATTGAGTGCTGACATAACGCGGAACATAACGCCACGCTTTACCTAGTTTCCAGACCAAAGAAAATGGAAATAGAAAAATCCATTTTCCTCGAGTGAGAATCAAACCCACAAATCGTCGCGTTCACAGGCAGATTACAGGTACTATGCAAGTACAATTCTATATACTACACGGAGAGTAGAAGGTCGGTGTTGGTTCCCAGCGCGGCGCATCGTTGACGTGACATCGATCTCTTAATCCTCGTTCGACAAACCAGCCCTCGATAATGCCGAACTACCACCCTTCTGCTCTTTAAACTCGCTAATTACGTTTTTGCATACGGGACCTTCATCCCTACACGCATCGGCGCAAGAGTCATATTCCGCGGTCCACGCGGCGGCGGCGGCGGCCGGACGCAGGGGTCGTCTCCAGCAAACAAAATACGCTTTTTGTAAAGCACTTAACGTCACTCGACGTTAGTCGCACTATTTATTTATATTAATACTATTTTTATAAAGCTTTGTTACGTTTGTAGCGAGGAATTAGCGCACAATACAGGATTACAACAAAACGCTTACCTATGGAGAGCACACACACACACACACATACACACACACGCGCGCGTACATCTCGTACGCTTTGTTATTATAAAGCAATGATTGAATAATAAAATTAAAACATGATTTGTATTATGATCACTTCCAGTTGAATAATTTATTTGTACTTGAAGTTGCTACTAACGAGTCGTTGCACTCATGTTATAGTATTAAATATAGTGTACAGAAACATAACATATGTAATGTTGAGTATAATTGTATGGAATACCAATGTTTTTCTCCATTAAGGACGTCAATTCGCCCTTCTGTAACCTATCATAAGATAGATCCTCTATTTTAATGATATAAACTGCTTCAAGCAGCTTGCAGGAACATACAGGTACGTAATTTTATTATCATTCAATACTTTGTACGTCTCGCGGCAAATCCTGTCAAATTGCCACTTCAAGCTGACGCTCGTTACGGCGCCACTATATGAGCTGCCTTTATACGAGCGCGAGCGGAGATGAGGGACGCCCTTATTGCGAGGCAGTGAGGTCGATATCAGGTACGATATAGGATCGAGAGTGTCAGCCGATTGGAATATTGCAACTTTTCTTAAGCGGATTTCATGCAATAGAATTTATTGGACGATAAGTTTTAACTTATCATCATGTTTTGATTGTATTTATAATACTAATATTGTAATATTTTGATAAAACTTTCTTGTGTATATGTTAGCTACAGTGCCTACACACAAGAAAGTTTTATCAAAATTAAAGTACATAGGTACGGTATGTAAATTTCATTTTAATATTAATATGCATTTGTTATTAAAAGGGTTATCATACATACCTATATAAAAATAAGTTCGCTCTGCACGAGTAGTATCTATTTAAATAACTTAGCACTATCTATCTATGTACGTATCCTAACTAACCCTGACACCGGACACCGGTTGTGTGTATACTATTGACTATTTGAAATGAGCTAACATCCTAATTTTAACGCTGTAACATTATTTAAAATTATTTCATGTGTGCTTGTGCAGAAATTAATGACATTTTTATAAAGCTTAACATGCGTACTGTAGAGCGAATTGAGTAGTATGTATAACATTTAATAAAAAAGAAAGAAAGATTACCTTAGTAGTAATTTTGTTTAATTTCTCTCGGCTTTTACATAACATTAAAATCACAATTCAGTATGACGAAGGTAGCTGTATTAAAACAAATAAAGCTTACCTCTCCGAGCTCGTACCTACTTCACAAACATTTATCATCCGCCAGAGCTCGTATTCCATCTGGAGGCGAGGCGCGACGAGGCTTGCCTCCCGACACCCACAGCTTTATTACATTATTCTTTGATCTACTTATGTACACACATCGGCCGCGGGGCCCGCGTCCCGCCGCCGAGCAAACAGTTTCCGTTTCTAATTACTACCATAATTACGTAAATACTCGAACATACATTTAGAAACCTCATTTTCTTCGTTACTTCTCTTGAACTGAGATTTATTAAAAACATGAACATAAACATGCAAAGTTCTACATGTTAAGTTATAATTTTTATTTTTTAGTGTGCTCGGTTATAAGTTTCTATATTATACTGTATACTTTGTCAGCGTGCGTTGAATAGAACAGTGTTGCCATAACATAACATAATACTTAGCCGAAGCCCTTGTAAAACCCATCAGCCAGGGAGCCCTCAACTAATAACATTTTTGAGCCGCCTTTTAGAATCATCGACGCGAGATAATGATCATATTCCAGCATCACTGCTACTGTGTCTAAACAATGAGGTCGTCGAGGAGCAATATAGTTCTTAACGGAACTAGTTGTGAGTCAGTGTGGCGTGAACTACTGCCGTGTTTAATAATGTGTAGTTGCGGTGTAGCAGCCCCGGGAGCTCCGGGAGCCGCGGGGAGTGCCTTTATTACCTTGTACATTACAAGCTCGCATATTAGACGAATATTTCGTTCTTTATAATACTATAATTGAAAATAAATTACTAATATTCAATGAGTTTAATGGTTTCGTGGAAAATATTGAGATTTGAAATATAATATAGGTACCTATATATTTTATATAATATATATATTTTAGACCAAATAAGTAATCAGTAAACCTTATTCTGGCTTACGTTACATTTAGACTAATCATAAAGAAAAACACACTCAAAAAATAAAGAGTACGAAGTAGCTCCCATTGAAGTCTTTTATACGACCGACCTGATTCGAGTTACTGTCACACTGTTCCGGGTATTGAATCATTTTATATTACCATGAGGCATTGCGTGTTGAGTGACGGAACTCAACGCCGCGCTTTGCCTAGTTTCCAGAGCGAAGAAAATGGAAATAGAAAAATCCATCTTCCCCTTCCTTTAACGTTTATCTTAGTAAATTTGTACGTTGTCTAATAATGTGGAGTGCAACTAACATCGGTTCCGGAATTTACTGAGTTATCATCACACTTAGGAAGAAGAATTATAGTTACTAAAAAAGTAAGAACATTGAACCCACTACAGTCACTTCAGTACACAGACCCTATGCGATTCACCACGATAGTACCTACCGTACGTACTATACGTATCTTAAATACAAATTGTTAATTTATTCATCAACGTCTTGTCTCAGACCTTAATACATATTATATGGAAGTTTATAAATTCCGTGAAACTAATTGTATAATAATTTAATTAATATAGCATTGCCATAATTAGTGATACTCTCGTTAATATTTATTGAAGAGCGAATACTAATAATGACGCTTGATAAACTATGATTCTGTACTGTTACTAGTGCACGACGAAATAGGTACATTGGAAACGTTCAAGTGAACTGAAGTAGCTCTTGAAGTTCACTCTTGTAATATGTCTAAACTGATATAAGGAATATGGAATCTGATCTGAAGTCGACATCTTACAGACAGCTTAGAATGATAAATAAATATCCTTTTTTAGATATTATTTTTAATCAGAACAAACTTTTTGTGTGTCCATAACTTAATGTATGTTGGTTTCTAAGTTTCTTCATCACTTTATATAAATATATATCTTTATGAAATCAATTTTACAATACTATTATAATATTATAATAGCAGATGTGATATATTGCTCTATTTTAAATTAAAAATATGGGTCAGATTATTCTTTATATCGAGGGTCGATCCAAATATAAGTACTGTTAAGGCTTCAAAGTCTCAGTTCAGTTCTCACGTCCCATCTTTTTAACTAAGTTCTACTTAGCATAAACCTGGTAAAAAAGAGATCCTAGCGATGATCGAAGAGATTGATAGTATTTATAATTTCTATTTGATATCTGGATGCCGAGCATAAGCTATGATGCTGATAAATCGGTTAATACTTTTAAGATTATTGAGTTTCTATACATATTTAAGATTATAAAGATTTAAAAAACTACCTCGCGTGGAATCAGATTATATTACGAAATACTGTCATGTCACTGCCGGAAGTAACGACTATAGGTACTAAAACAAGCAGTTTCTTATTTAAAAAGCATAATAATTTTTTTAAATTTTAAATCTCCCCGTAATGCAACAAATATCAATTAATCAAATAAAACGCGATACTCACAAACCAGCTGGCCTCCATAAACTATCAAATCTATATGGTGTGTGGTACCAAACCCATACAAATTTAATAGCTTTTTATCGTTGTATTTATTTTGATGTACCTACTTATATAATTTGAATGACTTAGTCTGTAGCGTGCCGGTGAAGTGACGTGGTCTTGATTTATTTCTTTTTTAATAAATTATAAATTTTAAACAAAATTCAAATATTTAAAAAATACTAACTACGAAAATATTTTTAACATATTTACAAGTACAAATACATCATTAAATATTAGAGAAGAGAAAACTTCACAAAGAACTTACTACTGAGAGTATATCATAGACTCGTATTTGCGATGCAAGTATTGGTACACTTTGTATGTGAAAATTATTTATTTTAATTATTTTATAAAAATATTTTTCAACATTAAACATTTATAATAATATGTTAATCAGCTTTTCATTGATAAAGATATATTTATATTAAAAATTAAGTTCTTTTTGTTGACATGCATTTTATTTTTTTCCTCCAGTTCACGCACTGTCCTCATAAAGCAGAATGTGAATTTACATAGCGCTTAGTATTAAGATATCACGTTTTCCATTTTCGCCTGATTTCGAGACCCATCATTGCAGATACAATTGTCTGCAACTAAACTTAACTTGCATAAAAAGTGCAGTATCTTATAACATAAAAATAATATTAAAAACAAAACCCACCACTGGCGTGTTGTCTGTGTCCCAGTATGCTGTCAATAGTGTAGGCGGCGCCGCGCCGCGCGCTGCTCGCCATGACCACACCGCACTGTATGCACTAGTTACTGCTTAAGGCAGGAAAATTACGTACTTCAGTCCGAACGGAATTCAAAGTAAATTTTCCGTTTAATTATAAATAATAATAATACTAAATACCACTTATGCTTGTAAATAATAAAATCAACAAATACAATTAAAGTAACTATTTGTTTAAAATATAACAAATTCGGAAGTTTATTTCGCGCCGCTCTCGCTGCCGTAGTCTCAGTATCAGGAGCGACCTCGCAAAACTATCACCAAACTTTGACTGAGGTCCGTCCGAGTGTCACTCGGCGACCCGCCTCGCCGTGCAGCCTTCCCGCCTCGCCGTCGTCTCTGTCTCTCGCCATACATTATCATATAGGCCGTCCCGCTCACCGGCACCGCCTGCGTTCTCTGATTGGTGGAAAGTTAAGCATAGGGTCGTCGAGCACGAGGTGGTTAAAAGCGCGCGTTTCGTTGCAATGAGAACACGTAACTCCAGTTTTTGTCACTTCACGTAACGAAATTGTTTTATTACATTTCTTTATTGATATTAATAATGTTTAACAATTCAAAGTAAAGAGTTATTGGATTAGAGAATGAAATACTTATATGAAATATGTAGTGCATGTTGAAAAACATAAAATCTTGAGAATTTAGGCATTTGCTTAAACAATCATTATAAAATATTATCAATTCTACCATATTCATATAAAGTAAATTTAATTAAAAACAAGTAATAAGTTGGAGTTCTAAATCCTGCCAGCATTGTATGTAATACGCGGAACAAACAAATTCGAACAATTCATTGAACGTAAGAGAGTTCTTAACAGATTACTCAACCTATTGTCTATGGAGTGTTTAATTCTCACAATGACATAAGCGCCTTAACACACCTTCGAGAATAAGCCCCTGCGGAATAAGGCTTCGACACGCCTAAAGTGAACAACGTAGTCACGATATACGTACATATATGTACCTATACCCACTCCCACTACCCTACCTACCTACCTAATGGTGTGTTTTTTACTAATTACAAGTTACTTAAATCATTTGATTTGTGTCGGTTAAACATACCTATACATGTGTATGAAATAACATTAAATTAACAATTAACGTACTAACCTAGAATATTTATCTAGCATTTTGCTACTACCTACCCGCGTGACGCAAGAATACCAAAACAATATATTGTAATATTTGTGCTAGCGACCCCCACTACCTCCGCTAATTATCATATCTATTTGATTTGTTGTCATTACTCTAGTTTGGCATTATAAAGCGCTGCGTTGAGCTCCGACACTCAACACTATATGTATATAAAGTCAAGCTCTTGGGTGAGAGGGGCGGAAAGGAATTTCTTAACACTCTTTCAACGTTCTCTGCATATATTTTGTCTTTATTAAAATGTATTCAAGAATATATGTTAAACTCATTTTACTAACTAACTATACTGACTACTAACCATATGTTAAACTCTGAGGTCATCATAGATTGTTTTTGCTAGTAACTTTGCTGAGGTTTAATTGTCAAAAACAAGTAGTTTGCACATTGTTGGTGCAAGTAAAGTATGTAAAGATATTCGTACGATACTTAGTCGAATGATTCTCCATAAATGACACTAACTAAATAATAATTGAACTTAGATTAGTAGATTTTAAATAATACCTAAGATATTTTTAAAAAGTATAGGCTTAAACTGATGTCATATAACACCGTATAGCACGCGACTTATAATTGGCGTATCTACCTGTGTATGTGTAATTCATTACCAAGTACTAAGGAGGCTGGTGAGTGAGTACTCAACTTCTTAGCAG
Organism: Dione vanillae; assembly: GCA_037178615.1. Classification (NCBI taxonomy): domain Eukaryota; kingdom Metazoa; phylum Arthropoda; class Insecta; order Lepidoptera; family Nymphalidae; genus Dione; species Dione vanillae. The sequence continues at coordinate 33,874 of JAZFAU010000241.1, read as the reverse complement.
AGATTAAACATAATAATTAGTAACAGGATCAGTGACGTATAATCCACAGTAGATTACTGTGACGTCAGTGTCCTAAACCGATATATTACAATAAATTGTCTTCGTGGGAACACCAGGCTCTCAGGCTCTCAGCTCACTGCAGATTAATTTAAAAGGAGAAGGATTATATCAGATTTGAAACAATGTTATAAGAGAGTAAGTAGTTAGCAAATATGTAAAAAACGGATGAGAGTAGATAACGTATACGATCAATTACATTTAAGAATAAGGATATCTAAATTTAAAATAGCTTAAAATCCACCTTTCCAGTAGAAATACTTTGTACTTTTAAATAAAAAAGTGAAAACCTTACTACATCGTGTTGTGTAGTTACTGTATACGACGGTGACGCTGTGAGGCTGAGCTCACATTTGCCTCATAAGATGAAATTTACGAGTATCTAGTGTATTTGCAATATTTAAGTCTGTACGAAGTTGATTGAAAATGTATTGTGATTAATGTATATTGAGTATGTATATAATAACGTACTTATATCATTATATTTTTTTTAAGTTCCTTTCGCCTTTTTCGAAGCGTTGCGTGTTGAGTGGCGAAACTCAACACCGCTCTTTGCCTAGTTTCCAGAGCGAAGAAAATTGAAATGAAAAATTCATCTTCCTTGAGTGGAAATTGAACCCACAAACGATTTTACAGGCAGACATTACGCCTCTGAGTCACAACGGTCCTTATGTCAGTATGTTAATCTTATATTATGAAAAAAGATGCTTATTTATTACCTAATAGAGAAATAACTTAGCGCTTCAATATTAGAATTGAGAAATAAATAAATTTGTATAAAGTATTTGATATAAGGAATTTCATAGTTTCATTTGATTACTTTCCTCAAACATACAATATCCTCATCTTCAAAAATAACTTAAGAAAAACAAGAACAATTTGATTATTAAAATATCGTGTTCAATATGATGGCGACGCATGATGGACGATGCACCCGCACGATGAATACAAGCTATGCTGAGTGTAACTTCGCTCACACCCGTAAGAGAAGTTACACTTAGTTCTTAGACTCTGTCAGTCTGTCTGTGTGTGTTTGCGTGTGTGTGTGTGTGTGTGTGTGTGTGTGTGTGTGTGTCCGAATCTTCACAGAAGATTGTTTAAAGTACAAAGTAAGCTTAACGCAATGAGTAAGCAAAGTATAAATTAAGAAAAGAATCCCGAAAATTAAATCTTTGTAGATAAACCGTGCTGCGGCAGATTTGTTAACTAAGTTTGTCCGTGTATAGGTATAAATATAAATTATGAGGTCAAACAAGACCTACTATTGTGGAATTGGACGCGCATTTGACCATTTCTTATTTTATCAGTTATAAAAATATTACTTATAGACTAAAAACTATTACCTATTCCAACACTTTTCATACATAAAAGGTTCAATAAATATTATATAATATATTATAAAATACATAATTTATTTGACAAAACAAACAATCATATACATATGAGTAGCCAATACTGGCTTAAGATATATCTAATTCTCTATCACGGAAAATATTTAATGCATTTAAATATTTTGCAAGGCTAAAATTTACTCACTTCAGAAGTTCGCACCTACGTGTATAGTATACCAACGAATGTTTCCAATATAAAATCTGCAAATGTTAATGCGACAGATTCAATCTATTTTTTATTTTTACTATCTTAAATATTCTAAGCACGATGGTTATTCACTTATTTTGTAGTTTTAAATTATATTTACAATTTTAACATAATGTAAATTATCTTAATATAATAATCTCTCTTCCAGAGAGGTCGAGATTGCTTGTGTCATGTGCAACTGCTCTGTGAGGTTTCATGCTTCATCTCTACTGTTTCGGCCTGATACTTATATTACTTACACTGCAGCGAATGATACTTGTAGGAGAATGATAGTATTTAAAAAGTGGTTTAAAGATGAACACATAGGTATATATTATATCTTAGAACAAAAGTTATTTCCATCAGGTAGATTGTTGTCGCTTTAGTTGTGTCATACATAACATTAAACAAAATGTTCAAATACTGTGAAACTGACTGATTTTAAAGTTTAATAGCTAGCTTCATTATCTGCGTCGCTTAATCACGACATTTGAATAACCCCATAATACCCTATTGCCTCGTGCATTTGTTAAAAATATTTGTTCTATAATAACATGTAAAATAAAAACAAATAATTTTAGATTGTTTGTAAATTCACATAAAAGCAACCTTCACGGTGGCGTGGTTGTAAATCACCATTTTCATAATTGCGATAATATCTTTATGGTATCGTATCATCGTGGAAACAATACGATATGACTATTTTATGCATCATTGCAATTTTGAAGCGAGAACCGAATAAGGCATAATTATAGACATTGTTATTTACCTAATTACAAAAAGTAGTAAAATGGAAGCAAGAAAGGAGCGGGCGCGAGCGCGGGAGAGGTCGCGGGAGCGGGCGGCGCGGACAATGCGGCCGTACATCTGTACAGCGTCACTAAAGACGCAGTTCCGCCACTCCGATGTCTCTTTGTCGCGAATTAAGGCAATTTTCTGAATGCCGGAAAATAAAATAATAGCCGTCCCATTAGCGAGAACCCCGTCCCCTTACCGCCTCCCCCCTCTACCCGCGCCTCTGCCCCCCTCACACCCCTCTCAGTCGCCGGCGCTCGCTAATCGTCGGAAATGAATTTGACGTTTCTCTCTCCGCGTGCTTTGACTCGAGCGGATCCTCGTTCCACCTCATTTAACGTCGCCGCTCAGCTCCGGCGTGCCGACACCGCCGCGTCGAGTCACTAGCATCGATCGCTGCGTATAGCTTATATTGTACACAATAGCTAATCATCGCATTAGATAGCTAATAGAAACATAGCTTTAATACGTTCAATTGTAATTGGGTCTAATCGACCATATCCGTTATTAAGAATGTGTCAGTACACAAAAAAACCATTGACCACTTTAATGTCATATTCTAAATTGTCTCAAAATCAAATGAAGACCACGTTAAGGTTCTCGACGGCACAGTCTGCTTGAGAGTAAAAAGGTTCCGGCGCTGGAAGGGTAATAAGGCAAACTAATTGCTTAGTACTTAGGGTACAGTCACAGTCACAATGTGTGTCGCGGCGCGCCCTGGAGAGTGATCCCCTGCGGAGTGCACAATTATCTGTTTAAGGGCGGGTCATTACCCGCGCGCCGGAACGTCGTGATTACGACGTGGTGCAGCTCGCCTGCGCCTCCGCTGTGTGGGTAGTGGGTACTACACAGTACCTTTGTAGCGTTGTGAACCATTTAGGATAAAGCAATTAGTTTAATTTGTGCTAATTTTATAAAAAGTACATACAGTAGTGGCCTACTACTGTAACAAATTATTTACGTCGATTCAAATCCATTTCACGTCATTTGGTTATGAGATAATGAAAGTAATTAATAAATTTACTTAACATTGTGTTATTGGATTTTAGAGTATTGTATAATATGTGCCAAGAATCTGACATGATGGTGTGATGGAAGAAAAATATGCAGCTACGGTTTTAATTTCTGTATTATTATCCGTGAATTAGATCAAGCTTAAGCAAAAGCTCCAAGTTTACTTAAAGATTATCTATAGATAAAGTTACACTACATTGTTCCTATAATTGATTATTATTACAAACGAAAAACAATTGCTTACAGGTTTTGGAATAGCATGAAATTACCTTAATTTACAATAACACGTGTCAATTAAGCCGACCTCTTCGTCGAGAACGAGAATACCTAACCGAATAGAACTGAAGTGTCGGAAGTCGGCGATTAGATCGAGTTGCGACTGCAGGAAGGAAGGAACCACCAAATTAGTCCCTCCTCGTGCTCCCTCCTTCCCTACCCACACCCCCGCTCGCACGTCTCCCCCCCCCCCCCCCCCTTGTGCCCTCTGATTGTTTGCACCCATTAGCGATCACTTTGATGGCTTTACTTCAGTTACACCACTTATTTCAAAAATCGACTGGGTCACTTACAAGTCACATGTCAATATATTATATTAGGATATTGTGTATTCTTCCTTATTCGGTTGGCAAATCAAATTTCAAAAAGTTTATAACTATTTTTTCTTTATTAAATTTTCTTTAAGTTAAATTAAGTTATTTAATTTTAAATTTATATATTCGTTCAGGTACTAGGTTTTCTATCAAAACAATTTAATTAATTAAAGAAAGCTTGAATATTTATGTAATTTAAGTTATTTATGTGATGACAAATAACATATACCTACCTATCTAAAATAATAACGGTGTTTATCAATAAATATTACGTATGATAATTTTGTCAATATACGTTTCAATGATACTCAAAAGGCGATGTAGGCATTCTATTCCGCCTTAAACACGTTCCAGAAGTCAAGCTGACGTCACTTTCCGTTCCATTCAGACTATCGCATCGGTCAAGTGTCGTGAACACTGAACGAGCTCATGTAAATGTACATTTTATGCCATTTCTTGGCGTCATTGTTTAAAATCGAAGCTCGAGATCGTACCCTCGCCCCGAGTGGTTTCGCATTACCTCCTCAATCCGTAGTCGATGCCGGCGCGACTCGACGCTATTAAACTGTATCGCATTCGCATTTATGCATTTCTTTTCGAACTAATCCAGTAGAAAGAGTACGTCAAAAGTAGCCATATAGGGCCTACATAACTGAACAAGATTTGAATTTATAAAAAACTATACATATTAACAATTATGAACTGTGTTCGTTGTAGCCATCAATTTTGCCTTGATATTTAACGATAAAAAATAGTAATGCCCCTGACGGCTCCTGTGTTCGATTCTCGCTCGGGGAAAATTACATATTTACATCTTCTTAGCTCCTGGCAAGGCAAAAGTGTGCGTTGAGTACCGCTACTCAACACTCAATGTCTTAAAAGGCGAAAAGTACGGGGAACAGAACATAAAGACACTACGTTCCCTAAGCTTACAGTTTTAATGCAAATTAGTTTCATTTAATAATTTAATGTATTCAGTATCAGATATCATTTATGAACATTCTTTGTTCTGAAATTACATTCAACACGGTAAGTAGTGCTCACATTGGCAAGGTATCGAGTGAAGCTCGCAACTCGACGCTATAAGCGGTAGCGGGAGCTATAGCGGGTGCGGGTGCGAGTGCGGGTGCAGCGGTAATGGAACGACCCATTAACCACTCAGCGCTTAATGCTCATGTTATCCGCTTATCGACGCATTGTTCCCGACTTCGCGGACCTCGATACCTGCCGTGTTTATACCTACTATATAACATAAGTATTGTAACTTTTTATTTTTTGTGCCCTGAACAACATATATATTCCTTACATATCTCTCAATCATCTAGATGTTGTTAGGGAAGTGACATAGGTCATATGAAAATTCAAACCAACACTGTTAAGTTTTGAATTGAATTTTTTGATTAGTTATTTTCATGCAGAATATTTTTTAAGCCTAAAGACACGTTTCTTAAATGTCTGAAGTGTTTTAAATGGGCCAGCGGTGGTCCCGGGTGTGGTAAGTCAACGTAGTAGTGAACCAATTCATTTACATAGGACTGCCGTCACAATTAAATGTAAAAGCAGTCCATGTAATAATGGCAGTGACTGTACTCGCTTCAATGCTGGTTGACCATATTTTTGATCAGCAGAGACATACCTAAACCAGTTGCTCTATGTAATATAGATCTGGAAATTTTCTTAAAAATGTTTTCTCTTAGAAGTTTTATTTACATATTTACTTATTATTTACATACTATATTACACATATATAACTGCCATGTTACCTGCCACTTGTGTACACAAGTAGTCTGACTAAGTACAACTAGTAAAAAGTGTAGTTATGGAAAACTCACTTAGATCTAGCTACCTAAAAAAACATACTGGTTCTTCATAACAATGACGGTAGACACAAAAGTTTTTACGTCAATAATAATCCCATATTGGGATATACGATTTAAATATAAGTGCGTCGAACTCGATTTAATCTCACTCCGTGTATATATGTATCTATGTTGTATACTCGTATATGTATACTCGCTGTAATCACTGCTTAAGTATTTGAAACGATTCGCCAAACTGCTCATAATATTCGGTAGCTCAATTACAATTATTGATCTCCATTGTTCTTCTCACATTGTGAAATTTATAAAACGTCGCCATTGAACGCCGCATTTATACAATACTCCAATACTCAACACATGAAGCTAAACGATTCTGAAATCGACAACAGCCCTCGATTGAAGCGCGCAATTATTTTAAGTGTTTTAAATGTTCGGGATCATTCCTTTTCTTTTTGATAAGGTCGAGCAGGAGATCGATTTTAATATTTTTTGTGTCTTAAACTTATAATATTAAGTAAAACAAAGAAAAATAAATATTATCAGTTGAAAATTGCATGCAACATACCTACTACAATATTTTACATATCAATTTGAACATTCTTATGTTAAGTAATCTCTTCTTATAATTATTATATATTAGTAATTCAATAAAAAATCTCTTCTTATAATTATTATATATTAGTAATTCAATCTGTTGTAGTCATCCTTGGGGTAGATAAATTAAATAGGAAGGGACAGTTACACTGTAGCTTCGGAACTCTGTCCAATATGATATTTTAAGGATAATTTTTATAATCAGCAAGTGGCTGCATAGCAGCCTAGCCAGCAAGCTTAACAGCAGCAAAAGCAATTCGTAGAAGCTTTTTAACACTTACAGATGTACTTACAGAATCAAGCAAAAGCTATGGATATGGTATTTGTCATTGATATAGTCATCAACCCTATAATAACCTTTGCTATTAGGTTGTGCTTTTGCCTGTTTTTTAAATAATTCTATTGGCAAGTCACGTATCAATTTCGGAATTTGATTAAAAAAATTCAAACAATTGTACCTTCTCTATAAAAATATATAATCATAAATTTGAAAATTGAGTTTTAGTTTGATAAAAACCAATCTTCAAATAATTTACGACATTCATAATAAATCTCTAATAAATTAATCTAAAATTACAATTTTGGTTAAACTAAATCAACATCTAAAATAAAAATGTAAATAATTAAACTTAGCCGCAAATTATTGTAAAATTTGATAATTTACAAACACAACTTTCTAAGATAATTAAAAAAGAGTGTAGAACTTTACGAGTAGAAGTAGTGTAGAGTGTATGTGCAAAATCTTTACACTATTTGAAAAAAATCTCACGAAGATTTTTAAAATTTATTTTTGACATTTTCCTTATGATGACGTTACTTAATATCAATAATATTGAAATAAGACGGATGTTAAAATATTACATACTAGCGGAGTGGAGGCGGTTCAGTAGAAATCGTAATATTTTATTTTACCGTAACTTCAAAACAAAGTGTCCAATTTTAATCATTCAAAGACCAAATGTCATGTTAATAATCTATATTTAGTGATGAAATAATTTATTTTATTAAGGATTATTATTATATTATATTATATATTTCGAGGCATGTTTAGTGGCGAAACTTAAAACCGCGTTTTGCCTAGTTTCCAGAGCAAAGAAAGGAGAAATAGAAAAATCCATCTTCTCCGAGTGGAAACCAAACCCACAACCCGTCGTGTTTTCGCTTTTGTTTCCGGTCTGCGCTTTTGTTTGCCGCAGATTTGGCGCCAAACACGAAAAAGCTGACCAATAGACGATGGAGTTAAAATCATTTGACATTTTAAAATTCCTTTACTATATTTTCAAAACGGTTTATTGATAACATGTAATACTGAATATTTTTATTTTAAAACAAATAATATTTTATTGCAATCATTACATTTATTAGCGGCCATTACGTGAAAAGTACATTTATAAAAGTCGTTGACATGAGAATTTGCAATGAAGTAAGAATTTATTAATTAATAATTTTATTAAATATTTTGTTTAAACTTGAATCGAAGTATATTTAAATATTTGTTATAAATATTGACATGAATTATGCGCATATTGATATTCACAGAAGTTAATTTAAAGGTAAATTGACAATAAAAGATTTTTTTTTAGTATACTTATTACTTACATTGAAGTCAAAATAAAAATGTAATTATTTTTTTAGTATTTGTATGACCACAATAATTAAAATTTATACCTTAAATAAAAATTTATTAATATTTCTGTATGAATCAACCGATAAAATGTTTTAAGTGTTAGAGTTATGATTTATTCCCTACATTTAACGGAAATGGTAATGCCAATTTTGAGAAGTATCAATTGTTCATAGTTCTATTATATCAGTATCGCGTATCGCTTCACCATTGAAGTATGCGACATACGTGATGTCGGTCTGTGATTTTCTTAAATATTTTTAAATGACTTTGTTAAATAGAATGTAGTGACTTAGTTAAATAAGCTTTAGTGAATGTTTTGTGTATTATTAGTATTTTTTATTTTCTTATTTTGTTTCTTTATTCAATTATTCTTATTTTCAAAATGGCGCATGCTCCTTATATTTCTGCCGATTATATGGTTATGATTTTAATTTATGCAACATGCCAGCATAACGCCTCTATAGCACAACAACCATACCGAGAGAGGCAGGTGATACTCGTAGATGTCCTTCGCGTTTGGAAAAATATATATAACTCACATTTATTGTGAATTTGTGTAAAACTAAAGTGACTGTGTCGAGTGTCCATCCCGTCACCGCCTATAACTCGAAACTTACTTTGTGAATGAGACTTCTGCGACGTTTCTGCTTTGCCAGGTAAGTGTACGCTAACTTCATACTACAACATGGCCCTTTTTTTGGAGACACATTTTTCGGTTACGTGTCACATTTTTATATTAAGTATTTGTCATGACTTTCACGGGTCACTAACATTTGGTGATTAATGTATGGCTCAATACCAAATGGAGAATGGAAATTTTGACTTAGCATTGTACATATCTGCTAATAAGAAATTCGACGATATTATTAATTTTCTTCACCACTCACTGTTGCTATATACAAGTGAAGTTGCCGCTTTACTCGGTATCAATAATGATAAAATACCGATGATTTTAATTTAAGATTTTAATGTCACTTTTGCGTCAGAAAAATCTTTGAAGCTAGCTGAATTATTTAAAGACAAATTGAATTTGTCCATGAAAAACAATCTTCTAACGTCAACAAAAAAATCCGGCACAATTTACGGAGTTTTTACTCGATTATTAAATTGGAATGTAAACCATATATGTTTGTTTCATATTTGAGTTACCATAACGGCCGATCTCAATAACATACTAACAGTCAAACTGAGATAGATACCAGAGATACTTCAACTGTTACCGCCGTTTCAATAACAAAAGTATAGCAACGATAACTTTAGTTAAAGACAGATAATATTCGATATATTTAGGTAACGTGTCCCTCCGAAGCGTTTCGTTGCATGCATCTAACAATACGTTTGTATGATTAAAGTTATTATTATTTTGAATGTTTTTTATATGAAAATATAGGTAAAACCTATATTGTTATTCCTTTAAATGTATATTTATATAATTTTAGACAAAGATGTAGATTTAGTAAATTATATGGTGTTAAAATACGAATTCTAACGTTAACGAAACGCATTGATATTTGGCATTTATTTGACAGTAAATGATTGTATTCATGATTGAAATAATATAAATAAGAAAAAAAGTAAAAATTTATTACTATTTCAAGTGTTTCTCGTAAAATGTTATAAATAATAGTGTTTCTCGTGAAATATTTCAAATAATGTGGGTTTGGATTAGACTTATGTTTTTCGTCACTGAGCCATTTGTAAAATATTTAAGACCGATATATTCATTCTGGTTTTGAGACGTTTTAAAAGGCAAATGATTAAAATTTTAAAGTTACATCGATGATGGCTGATATAGTAAGTATTTCCTGTTATACATAGCTTTTACTTTTTGTTCTCAATTTCATTGAATGTGATTGATGAACATTGGAACAAATAGTTATATATTCATGTCATTTCACTTTATTTATAGATTAAAGCGAAAACGCTGACCAAAGATCACTCACTAGAAGCATCGCTTTACTGCACCAACAATAAATTAAAAGTGGAAGCTTGGAAATCGATTGCTCAGGAGTTTATTGTTATAACCGGAGACATCCAGCGTCCGGAACAGTGTCTGAAACTTAAAAAAAAGCAGCAAGAAAACAAAGTGCATTAATAATGCACAGCAATCACAAGGTCTGTAATTCTGTCAGTTATGTATGATCTAATCAATTATTTAATTATGAAATTTTTTGTAATTATTTTTAATAAAACTTGTAAGTCACATAACTGTTTTTAAAACTATGAAAATATCTACAAAAATGATATTCTATTTACACAATAATATTAATACTTAGTATGCTAAAATTTTTTTTAACATTCATAATTGTTGTCTTATTTACAAATTTATATTTGTATGATTTGTTTTAGCATGAGTGGTAAAAGAATGTTAATAAAATGATATTTAAGTAGGTAATATACATAGATAATATAATATATATTTTTACAGTTAACAAACGCAGAAAGCTTTCAGAGGAAGTCCAAAGAGCAGTGAGGGATAAGGATTTAGGATTAGCAGCTTATTTTCAAGCAAAGACTGAAAAAGTAATGCTTGAAACTAACCAAAATAGTTACAACAAAAATTAGATTTAGAATGCTTAAAGTTAGAATTAGAAATAAATGCATTTAAACAGAATATTGACTGAGCAAAATAGTATACATTTATTGATAATTATTTTTATAATTTGTATATAAATAAAAAAATACATATCATCCTTGTCTTTTTCCTTGTCTTTTTTAATAAATCCATAAGGTTGAATTTTCTTTATGCAGATTTATTTAAGTTTTAATTAAATTTGATATTTTGTTTTCATTATTACAATTTTGTATAATAATTTAGAATACATACTTATTCATCTGAAAAAGAAGTACTTGATTGTTTACTATATTATATTTACCACCTAAACATATGATATCATAACTACAGTTTGTACCAATTAAAGTAATTGTCTATCAAATGTTGTCTAAGAATATGATGTCGCTGAGCTACTCCGTCGACTGGATCATTTGCAGACTGCTCAACCATTATCTCTACTTCAAGTTACACATCATTAATATTATTTTTCTTTTTGAGTTGAAGTCCATCCGTTAGCGTCCAACCCGGGGTACCGCCCGACCCCCCGGGAAATTAGGGTTACCCAGGTGCAGGGGGCACCGCCTGGGTGGACTGTTTATCCCCCATACTCGTGGGAACTGCATGGAAAATTATAACAACATAAAACCTGTAGTAGAGAAGGAAGTAGTAGTGGAGAGAGAAATGCCCGCAGTTAGTGCGGAGAAAGAGAGTGGAAGAGGAAGAGGCAGGACACGGCTGCCGAGGGGTAGGGAGCCCCGGCCTTCATCGGCGGCTTCAGCCGCCTCAATCGACCCGGATTTGGAATACCTGTCGGATTGCTCCTTTGTTTCGGGGTCATCCACAGCCACATCGGTAAGCGTCCGTAAAAGGTTGCTGCCGATGGGCGAAGGGGAAATGCCGCACACAAAAAGCAGCAGACAAAGAAGCCCGGATAAAGACTTCCTGGCACCCTATGTGCCAGTGTTAAGAACGAGGTCGAAAGATGCCCTCCCAAGTGTTGCGGAGCTAGGCAAAGAAATGGCGGAACAGCCTACGGGCGATCTAGGTTCCCGCATAGCGGAGTGCCTAGAGACAGTAGAAAAGGTTGCGGATAGATCCCGAAATCTGAAAGGGTGTTTTGTGCGGTCACTTCGCTTGGCTGCACGCAATATCCAGGCAGCAACAACCGAGATGGTGCAGCGGGCTACCCCCTCACATCTTGAGAGCGAGAACGCTTTGCTGCGTTCACAGATTACCGGCCTGAATAAAGAGGTAGAGGCCCTTAGGACGGAACTCAATGAGTTGCGTAATAAGAGCCTCCCGAGAAGGATGGAGCCGGCCCGATCACAGGCCAAGTCAGGAGAAGACTCCCTTATGGACAGGATCGGATCGATGATCGACCGGAAGTTCGCGGCCTTTAGAGCTGAGATCTTCCCCGACAGGGCCATCAGACCGCCCTTAGGGCAAAAGGCCAAGCCGATCACGGCTACGCGCCCCAAGAGCGCTACAAGGCCTGCGCCAACAACGCAGGCGCCGCCTGCAGCCGAGCCCGCATGGGTCACGGTCGTGGGCCGAAAGGCAAAGGCCAAGGAGCGGCGAGCAGTGGCCGAAACGCCAAAGTCGAAGCCAGCTCGGGAGGGAAGGGTAGCGCAGGCCTCCAAGCGGCAACCTGATAAACAGGGAGCCGCTAAAAAGGCAAAGAAAAAGAGACAGAGGAAGCTCCCGAGAGTTCCGAAGTCCGCAGCGGTCTCAGTCACCGTGCCCGAGGGGTCGCAGGCTTCTTACGCGCAGGTGATGCAGGCCGCCAAGGCAAAGATCCGGCTGTCCGACTTAGGCATTGCCGAAGTAAAGCAGAAGAGAGCCATTAACGGCGGCCTTCTGCTTCAGGTGGCCGGAGAGGAGTGCGCCGGAAAGGCCGATGCATTGGCAGCAAAACTGCACGAGGCCGTCGCGGACTTGGGCGTCAAGGTGGCCAGGCCCACCAAACACGGGGAGGCAAGGGTGATGGACCTCGACGAGTCAGTCACCCAACAGGACGTCGCCAGCGCCATCGCCAATGCCTGCGGATGCGCGGCGGGAGACGTCAAGGTGGGGGAGATACGACGGTCTCCCTCAACCCTCGGGACGGTATGGGTGCGCTGTCCCTTGACGGCCATCCGGAAGCTGGCGGAGGCGAAGCGCGTCCTGGTCGGATGGGTGTCGGCCAGGGTGGATGTGCTGCCAGCTAGGGCACTGCAGTGCTACCGGTGCCTCGAAAAGGGGCACTCACGGCACCAGTGCACTAGCCCGACGGACAGGAGCGCACTGTGCTACGCATGCGGGGAGCCGGGTCACACGGCGAACCAATGCGTGGCGCAGACAAAGAAGTGCGCTCTCTGTGCGGAACGCGGCCTCCCGGCCGACCACCGCCTGGGCGCAAAGTGCCCGCCTCAAAAGAGGAAGGCGCGAGGCGGGGTACGAGGCGGGGTAGGCAGCGGAGTGGCCACGGCTACCGACCCGCCACGGGCTACTGGGCTTGCGCCACCGAGCGCGTCGTCCCACTGCCCGCCCACGGAAACGATGGACATCTGATGGATAGGTGCCCATCGTACAAACTGTTGCAAGGGAACCTGAACCACTGCAGGGCAGCACAAGACATCTTGATGCAATGCCTGGTGGACGGTTCGGTTTCCTTGGCAGTGGTGGCGGAGCCGTATAGGGTCCCAGAGCATCCGCGCTGGTTCGGGGATGTCTCCCACTCCGTTGCGGTTCATTGGAGGGGCAACACCGGTGAACCTCCCTGCTCGAAGCTTCATGCCGAGCCGGGACTGGTCGCTGTGGAGTGGGGGCCCTTGGCAGTGCTGGGATGCTACGCCTCCCCGAACTGTTCTCTGGCGGAATACGAGGCGTTCCTCGACCGGGTGGCGGACTGTGTTCGCTCCTGTCTCCCTCGCCCAGTGATAGTTCTCGGCGACTTTAACGCCCACTCACGGGCCTGGGGGGACAGACGGGACACGGTGAAGGGAGAGGCAACCCTCGAGTGGGCGGCCGCGTTGGACCTGCGTCTGCTGAACCATGGTTCAGCCAGCACGTGCGTGCGCTGGCAGGGAGAGTCAGTGATAGATCTGTCGTGGGCAACTCTCCCAGCCGAGCGCATGGTCGTGGGGTGGAGGGTGGCGGAGGAGCTCGTCACGCTCTCCGACCACCGCCACATCACGATGGACGTAGCGTTCCAACTGCCGGCTGCCAACTCCCGCCACGCGTTCGAGCGTCGGCGACGTTGGGCGGTTAAGCAGCTGAACAGGGACCTGCTGGTCGCCGCCGCCCACGTCGCGGACTGGTCCGACACTACCCATTCCGACCCCGAAGAGGAGGCGAGACGGCTCACGGATGACATGACGGCCATCTGCGATACCGCAATGCTGCGTGTCAGGCTGGAGTGGAGGCATCCCGTGTACTGGTGGACGGAGCAGATCGCTGAATTGCGCGCGGCCTGCCTGCGCGCCCGCCGTCAGTACACCAGGGCTCGGCGACGTCGGTCAGCCTGTGCCACGGAGAGGGAGGAGAGGTACGCGGAGTATCGCGACGCAACCGTAACGTTGCAGTGTGCCATCGCCGAGAGCAAAGCTCAGAATCGGAAGGCGCTCGTGGACGAACTTGATCGGGACCCCTGGGGGCGCCCGTACAAGACGGTGCTGGGGAAGTTGCGTCCATGGGTGCCTCCATTGACCGAGACTCTCAATCCCGATTTCGTGGACACAGTAGTGGGGAGTCTGTTCCCCCCTATAGCCGACGATCCGAGGCCGGCGCCGTCACCGGCGCCGTCGGTAACGTGGTCAGAGGAATGGGCAGTGTCGGAGAGCGAGCTCCTCGCCGCCTGCAGACGGATGAGTGGGAGGAACGTCGCACCGGGGCCGGACGGAGTTCCGGGGCGGGCATGGGTCTGTGCGTTGCCTGTGCTGAAGGGTAGAGTCCAGGGGCTGTTCACAGCCTGCCTCCGCCAAGGGGTATTTCCTACGCAGTGGAAGCAGGCGAGGCTGATCCTATTGCACAAGCAGGGTCGGCCGCAGGACTCCCCTTCAGCATATAGACCCATATGCCTGCTGGACGAGGCGGGCAAACTGTTCGAGCGGATCATTTCCGCCCGAATCAGTGTGCACCTGGAGTGTCGCGGCCCGGACCTGTCCGAGAACCAGTTCGGCTTCCGGAGGCAGCGTTCGACGGTGGACGCGATCCTCCACGTCCGAACACTCTCAGAGGAGGCCATATCCCGGGGCAGGGTGGTGTTGGCGGTGAGCCTCGACATTGTCAATGCCTTCAACTCCCTGCCCTGGAGTGCGATCCTGGGAGGGCTCTCTGCCCACCAAGTGCCGTCCTACCTGCACAACGTGATTGGGGCGTACTTGTCGGACAGAAGCATTCACTACCCGGGTCGCTATGGGAGTGTTCGCGGGAGGATCGTAGAGCGCGGGGTGCCGCAAGGTTCGGTCCTGGGCCCGCTGCTGTGGAACATCGCATACGACGCGGTGCTGAAAACGACGCTCCCGCCTGGAGTGAGCGTCGTCTGCTACGCCGACGACACCCTCGTTCTGTGCGAAGGGGAGTCGTTTGACAGGACGGTCCGGCTAGCAGAGTTTGGAGTGGCACGCGTCGTGTCGAGGATCCGCAGCATCGGCCTGGAGGTTGCGTCCCACAAAACGGAGGCGATTTGGTTCCACGGTCTCAGGCATGGAGCCGAGCCGGCTGAGACCACAGTGCGTGTTGGAGTCACAGATGTCCGGATAGGCCGGTCCATGAGGTACCTTGGCCTTACCTTGGACAGCCGTTGGTGTTTCGAGGAACACTTTGACCGTCTCGTCCCCCGATTGCACAGGGTAGCTGGTGCATTGCATGGTTTGCTGCCCAACCTCGGGGGACCACGTGAAGAAGTCCGCCGCCTCTACGCGGGGGTGGTACGCTCGATCGCGCTCTACGGTGCGCCGGTATGGTCGGACAAATTGTCTACCTGCCGGCGACGCGCGCGGAAGTTAAATTCTGCGCAACGTACGATCGCGATCCGAGTTGCCCGCGGTTACCGCACCATTTCGCATGAGGCGGCCACAGTCCTCGGGCGATTCCCGCCCTTGGACATTCTGGCGGATAGGGACGCAAGGATCTATCAGAAGATTCGCGCCCTCCGCCAGAGGACGGAAAACTTCAACGAGGACATGGTTAAAGAAATCCGACAGAACGCCAACAGGCACGCGCTGAGGAGCTGGCAGGATCGGCTTCAGGATCCGAGGAACCAACGCCAGCAAGTCATTGAGGCCGTCTCGCCCAACCTTGAGGGCTGGCTGAGATGCCAAGGGAGGGTGACCTTCCACCTGACGCAGGTGCTCACCGGACATGGGTGTTTCGGTGCGTATCTGCACAGGATTGGAAGACAAGAGACGGCCCAATGCAACCATTGTGGGCACGACAATGACTCTGCACTGCACACGCTGCAGGAGTGCCCTGCATGGGAGCCTCAGCGGAGAGTCCTCGTCCAGAGCGTAGGACCGAACCTACGCTTGGCGGCCATCGTCCACGACATGGTTCGGCGCAGATCTGCCTGGCACGGCATCATCACCTTCTGCTCCGCCTTAATGTCAGCGAAGGACGACGCCGAAAGGGCCAGTGACCGCGCCGAGCCAGCTCGAGCACGAGCTCGGAGGCGCCGCGGCGGGCGCACATAGACCCGCCGCCTGGTCCCTGTAGCTGGGGACCAGAATACAGCTACGGTATCCCCTGCCTGATCGTAAGAGGCGACTAAAAGGGGGCTTCCGGGGTCACGGGCGGCTAGAGTGGGAGCTCGAACCGTCCATCCATGCGGCCCCGGGAAGAACGGCGATGTGTGGTGGCCACGCATCGCCGTAGAGCAACAGCTCAGGGAGGTGCCTGATGAGGCAACGCGCAGGGGGTCTCTGGTTGTGTTCTTAGGAGATCCCAGAGACCTCCACTACGCGCAGAGGATGGCCACCGGGGTGGTTTTAGTGCGGTAAGAATCCCACATAACCCGGCGTCGCTCCCAAGGCGACGGGTACCTTTTGAAGGTTTCCCCCCGTAAAAAAAAAAAAAAAAAAAAAAAAAAAAAAAAAAAAAAAAGGTTAGGTTAGGTTAGGTTAGGTTAGGTTAGGTTAGGTTAGGTTAGGTTAGGTTAGGTTAGGTTAGGTTAGGTTAGGTTTTTTTTTTTTTTTTTTTTTTGAAATAAAACACATCCACGGGTGTGATTGCCCGTGCCCTTTTTTAATTTTTATTTGACAATTTGGCGTTCACTGTACAATTTACCACTTAGACTACTAAGACTACTTAAACTAAAGAGGGTGTTTTCCCTACTGACAATGTTTTTTTTTTTTTTTTTTTTTTTTTTTTTTTTTTTTTTTTTTTTTTTTTTTTTTTTTTTTCCCATTAACTTTATCTATTGTGTTATGTTTTTCTTTCATGGACATGCATGTTTGAGTGTACAATTTTTCTTAACTACTAAGGTATTAGTAACTTAGCTTAACTTAGGTACATCATTATTTGAAAATTTAACTTAGGTACATCATTTATGACAAATTTGAAATTATTGCGTTAGTCAGGCTGTCGCATAACCCCGGTTTTTAGTTTCAGGAGCAACGTCTTCACCACCTTTTCGTCCCTTTGTGACATTGCTCCTTTTAGGTTTTCCTCGATAATCTCCTTTGTAGATGCCCTTACCGCTCGGTGAATTAGAGTTCCAATGGCGTCACCACTGTCGTCGGAGTAATAGACACAGGTGTTAGTATGCCTAGTTACTGCGACTACCGCATGAGGAACGCTTTCATGGATACGGAGCCTTGCGCTTCCGGTTCGGACAATGATGACCTCCTTATACGTCAGTCCCTGGGCCTCGTGGATAGTCATAACGCGCGACCCGGCTCCGGAGCCATACCCCATGTCCCTTAGGACCTTCTTCTCCTCCTGCGTATGGACCAGGTAGAGGGTTCCGTTTCTGCTGGCTGGTATTCTCGCGCCGGTATACCCGATGATTTCCAGGGAGCGGATGACGGGGCTTGAGGAGTAAATGGTGTTATAGACTCTTTTAACGGCATAGGCGACGTCCATCGGGCTCCGATGCGTGCATGGCAACTCATTTGTGATATTTGTTGTCAGGCTTGGGCTGCTGTACCTCAGACCGAAAAGATTGTGTCTTTCGATGTAAGGCAGCTGGTTTGTATCTCCGATGAGGGTAACTTGTTTTGCTCCTGACAGCCTCGCCGCCATAACTATGGCCCCGAAGTGGTTCATGAGGGCTTCGTCCACCGTAAGACGGTTTATAGTTGTTCCCTCATGAAAGCCATTCACTAAGATTGAAGCCATAGTTCGTACTTTCTTCATTGCATCAGTGCCGATGCGGTGTGCCAGCCTCTCTCTTAAGTCCTTCGCGGCTTCGACTGTGGTAGTTACTATAACTTCTGTCTCCTCATCGAATTGCCCGACGATGTGAGTTGTCTTGCCGCATCCCGGGACCCCGTTTATCCAGGACATTCTTGGTAGCTCCCAATCCACGAAGGCTGCGCCCGGCTCTGGGTTCCCCGAAATAGTTTTAGCTGTTTCGAGTATCCCATCGTCCAGCATCACCCTCGTGCATTCGGCCACTACCACTACTGGGTCACTCTCGGGTGTCTGAAATTTTAGTGCGGTGGTGTCTCCTCGTGTTTGTGATTCAATCAGTCCGACAAAGCCGTTTGTTTTATTATACGCCGCCATGTACTGTCCCTCCATTTTTCCACGTAGTATACAAGAGCTGTTGTTGTCATATATGGCGGCTTCGGCTTCCTCAAGTTCTACTTCAAGCAGACTGGTATTGCCCCTCTCAAAGATTTGCAGGATCCTGCTGCAGGTGGTTATGTTTACCTCGCGGGTCGCTTTTATAATGGCTAGAAATTCTATGTACGCGTTTATAGCATGTTCGCGTGGGTTCCTCGCTGGTTGGAACTCAGGTGGTGTTATCTTGCCCTTGCTGTGCCTTAGCGTGCCTTTACGTTGCCCTTCGTGGCCATGTTGGTGGTGGGTGCTTAAGAAGGCTCTGACCGCGCATTCCTGCATTTGGATTTGTTGCATTTTTGAGGGGCTTTGACGCGCTGGAGGAGTTGTGTCTCTATGAGTGATTCTACCGAGAATGACTTTCGCCAGTGCCGTTGATGTTGAGTCAGTTGAGGTGTTTGATACTGTATTCGGGGAGGCAGGTTTAGGGTATAGCTGTTTCTGTAGTCGCTCGGATCCGCTGGGTTGTTTTTCTTCAGAAGGGGGTCTTTTGTTGGGGGGAAGTTTGACTTGCAGAAATCTTAAGTCTTCTCCCCTATTTTCATAGACTACTAGGTGGTGGATGTGGGAGGCCCTAAGGCATCCATAGTGGTCGGCTATGCCACCTCTATCGGGCCCTACCCTCATTGAGTCTACGCTGATGGTCATTGGCTTCCCTCCAGTTTCACGGTCCCCTACTCTTTGGAGAAACGCATCGGTCTGGCTGAAGGGGGACTCCTCTTCCCATTCGAACAGCGCGATCATTTTGTTATGTACTCGTAGTAATCGGCAGGGGGGATCTTTCCCCATGCTCCAAGTTAATGAGGTGATTTTTTGTTTGCTGACCGTTTGTGTTTGCGTGCTTCCTTTGAGGAGGATCGTTAGTCCTGGTGATAATTGGACTTTGTTCGGATGTTCCGAGCGACTAAATGCTATGCCTACCCTCTCTGCGTCTTCTGTCATGTAAAGGGCTACACTCTTTAGTGATATACCGGGATTTCCGTGAGAGGCCCATTTCTGGAACACATCTATGACTGCTTGCTGGGCTGGTGCAGGTGGTGTGCTCTGCGGCGGATGCGTCCCGGTGAGGAGATTGCTTATTCTTCTCCTCAGTGTGTTTATTTTCTTAATCAGGGGGTTCCGTGGGGGGGGTCTTGGTTGGAGTGTGGAGTGTGATGGCAGTGTAGTTGTTAATTGCGTTTGTGGAGTTTGTATTATTTGCAGAGCCGTTTGAGCGGGGAGTGGTTGTGGTTGTGTATGTGTATGTTGTGCTGGTTGTGTAGGTGGGGGTGGTGCTAGCGCGGAGAGGGGGGTGGCCGGCGAGGTGTTCCTTTGAGCGGCTGACGTTACGGCTTTTCTGGCAAAAGTGAGGAAGGGTTCTCTGGTAGTGTCTGCCTCCAAGATGGACTGAAGTGCATGCTGGTTTAGATGTTGGCCGATATTTGCCTCCAGCATTGCTCTGTCAGCGCCGTATCTGGGGCATTCCAGGATAATGTGGATTACCGTTTCCTCACTTTGCGGATCGCAGACACATGATGGGCTATCTTTTAAATGAAACCTGTGCAGGTAGGCAGCAAAGCCCCCGTGGCCAGTCAGCAACTGAGTGTCAGTAGGTGTTATTCTGATCTTTCTTACCAGCTTGTATGCTTTTTTCACATCTGGTAAGAATATTTTTGTAACTGACCCTGTGAGGGAGGCCTCGTATCTTTCTTGCCACTTCCTGACAGACGCCTCGCGTATCCGCCTTCGGACATACGATGCTGGTACTTTATCGTAGTCCGGAGCCGTCTTCTTTGTTAGTGCCGCTTTTTTTCGCCAGCTCGTCTGCCCTCTCATTGCCTGGTGTTCCTACGTGGGCCCTGAGCCAGAAGAACCGCACTACTCTGCCTTCATTCCGAATCTCGCGTAAGAAGCTCTTCATTTCCAGGCCTAACGGGTGGGTCGTCGATGGAGACCTGAGTAGGTCTAACGAAGATCTTGAGTCACTTAAGATATTGGTTGTGCTCGTTTTCGACTTCCTAACCAATTGTATTGCCCTGAAGAGTGCATACATTTCAGATTGGAATACGGTGTTGTGCGGCTCTAGGCGAAATGTGGAGAACCTTATTTCTCTTCCTCGATCCCACCATGTAAGGGCGGCTCCTACCTTTCCCTCAATCTTACTGCCGTCTGTAAATATGAGGGGACCGACGATCTGGTGCTTTTCGATGGTCTCTTGCTCAAGGTTCTCCAAGCGCGTATACTCAGTTGTTGTGAGTCGTGATGGATGTGGGTTTTGCGTTGGTCCAACCCTGCGCTCTATTTCGCGTCCTGGCGGTAGAAGGTCCACGCAGTAGCCTTTTTTAGATTTGAATAATGTAGCGGCCTCTTGGATACGAAGGTCGAGGGGGAGAAGGCCCGAGAGGACGAGGGACGAGGATAAGGATACCGTCCTGTGCGCTTTGCAGATTTTTTGGGCGAATCCTCGCTGCAGTGAGTCTAGTTGTTTCTTTATGATTTGCTTCTCTGTTGCAGGGGACCACGCGCTTGCCGCGTACAGGACGATAGGCTCTATCACCGCCACATAGATGGTCCTCACGATCTCGCCGTTCAGACCCCAAGTCACCCTCGCAGCGCACGCAAGTTGTTTATAAATGTCTGCCGCTTTTTTGCAGATCGCGGATGCGTGAGCATTAAAGGTCAATTTGGAGTCTATAATGAGCCCCAGGAGTTTTATTTCCGAAACCAGACTCAGTCGAGTACCAGACATGTGGATAATCGGGGCTTCAAACTTGAGCTTCTTTGTGATAACCATCGCGTGTGTTTTATGCGCGGCGAAGCTCAATTTGTTTTCGGCCCCCCACTCCTGCACTGAGACCAAGGCAGATTCGGCTTTGGCTTGTAACTCCCTGATGTTGTGGCTTGAGAAAGCGAGAACCACTATCGTCCGCAAAGGCCTGACAATATATCCCCCCAGACGCCATTTTGTGTAGAAGTGAGTCCAGGATTAGGTTCCAGAAGGTCGGCCCGCCGATTGATCCTTGGACACAACCCTTCGTGGTTCCCTTTTCACTAGGTTGCTCTGGCGTAGTTAACAATGACCCTTCGATCCTGTAGATAGGACGTCACCAAGGCGTATAAGTTTCTCGGGCACCGTTTGCGTACCAGTTGGTGTTTAATGGCTGGCCACCATGCATTGTCAAATGCGCCCTCTATGTCTAGAGAGACCAGTAATAAGATTTTCTTTTCCTGTGCGGTCTCACGCTGTATGTGCTGTATCAGGTCGTAAAGGGCGTCCTCTGTTCCTCTCTGCGGCATGAAACCGTACTGGCTAGGATGGAGCGTTGGTAGCAAATGCCATTGCAGTCTCCCCACTAGAAGTTTTTCCACTATCTTCCCCATGATAGACAGTAGTCCTATGGGTCGGTAGGATTTCGGGCTAGTATAGTCGTCTTTGGCCGGCTTGCGGAGGATGCAGACGTGGGCAATTTTCCACTGCTTGGGGAAGTATGCTATGAATAGACACTTATTGGCCAGTGCCAGAAAAACTTCCCTGTCGCAGTTGATTGCCGCGCTGCATATGTCAGACGTTAATCCATCCGGTCCCGGGGCTTTCTTGGGATTCTGGCCTGAGAGAACCATTTCCAGTTCCGCGTCCGTGAAAGGTGGGTCATCGTCCGACAGGTCTTGTATTTCCGCTAGTGTTTTGTTCTCCGCGGCATCTCTGACGCGCTTGTGCTCCTCGGTTTCGTTTTCCTCAGAGTCATCAGGATAGAACGTCTTTGCTAGGAGCTCTGCTGACTGATCAGGTGATAGTGTTTCACCAGCTGTGTTCCTTAGCAACATATCTTCTTGCCTTTTGGACGTCTTCCTTATGACTCTGTGAATTCCGTCCCATATACTCTCCCGATCCTGAGATGTACAAAATTTCTTCCAGCTTTGAGTTGCTGCTTCTGTTGCTGCTTGTTGATATTTTTCCTTAGCCAGTAGGTATTCCTCGACGGTGAACTGTCTTCGCTTGGGTGCAGCATTACGGATACGGCGTTTTTTCCTGAGCACCTCGGCATGTAGTTTATTAAGGGTGGGAGACCACCATGGCGGCCTAGGATCGCCGGTCCACGCTTTCGCTTGGGGTATTGCACGTTCGCATGCCTTGTGAATGATGGAAGTATAGGTGGTTAGCTTCTCATCTAGGTCCTCCGGCCTCGATACCTTAAGGACGCTGTCCTTGGTCATGTTATGTTCAGCAAGTGCGGCCCTGAATGTAGTGGCGAAGTCTGACCATTTAGCTTTTTTCGTGTTGTATTTGCGCGTTGAAATGGGCTTTAGGCGTTCGAGTGCCCTCTCAAGGCGCAGCGCAAAAAGGATTGCGTTATGGTCTGATGTAATTATGCCTCTATCCACTTTCCAGTTCTCCGCTCTGCCCAGCAGAGTCTGGCTTATCAGAGTCACATCCACACAGCTCTCGTACAGCTTTCCTCCTCTGTAGGTCTCGAACGTTGGTGTGTGGCCCGAGTTTAGTATATGGAGGTCCATTTCAACTGCGAACGAGTGGTATTCTGCTCCGCGATGGTTTTCGGAGTTGCTGCCCCACCAGTGGCTCCAGGCATTCACATCTCCTGCCACAATGAGATGGTTGGTCGGGATTTTTGTGGTCACTGCCTTTATGTGGCATAGGTAGGGGGCTAGGTCCTGGTCGCCCTCGAAGTACACCGAGAGAACTCCTAGCGACAGCGTTCCGGCTTTTAAGTGAACGGCGGCCACGTTTTCTGTAACCATCTGAGGATCATGGATGATTTCCAGATTACTTCCGAAAATAATTATGGCCGCCTTGACCGGCTTTTGGCGATTTATAGAGCATTGAATTGTGGTTGTGCCGGGTTGAGATTTCATCGCACCTGTCTTACCTACGTATGGTTCTTGGACAAGTGCGATTGAAATGCGTTTCTCTTGTGCTGTTTTGTATAGTTCCGCTGTCGCCAATTTTGAGCGTTGCAGGTTTACTTGGATAAACCTGAGTTCACTCTTATCCCCTCTGTGCACTCCGATTGCGGCCGATGTTGCATTATTTTGGGAGCCCTTAGCAGTATTGGACCCTTGATCGTGCTATGCCATCCCATTTTTGTCGCTCCGGGCAATCTGGGCTGTACGCCGTGTGTGCCCGCTCCGCAGGGTTCCCTTTTTGATTTAGTGCAGTTTGCACACCTCGGTTGTTCTTGGGTATCCTTTTTGGGACAGTCGTTTCCCGTGTGTTCTCCTCCGCAGTAATTACACAGATCCTTTTCAGACCTGCAGAGGGATCTGGTGTGCCCGAAGCCTAGGCATTTGGCGCATTGCACTAGCGGAGATTGGTCCTCCACTGTGCACCTGCCAAACCCTACATATATTTTTTCCGCTTCAATGAATCGTTTCCAGATCGTCGGGGACACTTGCAGTACGGGATGGCACTCATGTGGGTTCCGAGCTCGTTTTCTGTAGCGAACCCGGATCCTCATATCCGCCTCACCCATTTCTCGCAGGAGG
>JAZFAU010000241.1:0-5000 GCA_037178615.1 Dione vanillae | reverse complement strand
GGCTGCATCGGCTTCATCGAGTTCCACCTCCAAGAGTGCCTTACTGCCCCTCTGGTAGGTCTGCAGGATCTTTTTGCAAGTGGCTAGGTTCACCTCGCGGGTTGCCTTTAGTATAGCCAGGAACTCGATGTATGCGTTAACTGCGTGGTCTTTTGGGTTTTTGGCTGGTCTTCTCTCGGGCGGTATTATTCTGCCTTTGCCGTGTTTGAGCGGACAGCTACGGCTGCTTTCTTTGCTCCCGTGGTTGCGAGTTTCAAAGAATGCCTCTGTCGCCCGCTCTAGTCTGGTGGTATGACTACTTTGAGGTGCGAGGCAGGAAGGAGTGGCTTTCCTCGAGGCGACCGTTTCCAGGATGGTTGTGGTCAGTGCCAAAGCACAGCCGCCCGGAGATGCAGTACTCTTCCGCATGGTGGTGTTTGCGACGATGGGGCTCTTGAGCGCGTCTCTTTTCATTTGTAATCTTTCGGATCCGGTTAGGCGAGGTGTGGTGGAGAAGCCGTCATTTTGGGGAGATCGATGGCCCTTAGCTTTTAGGTAACTAAGGTTCTCCCCTCTGTCCTCGTAGACGATGACGTGGTGGTTGTGAGAGGCTTTGAGGCACGCGTAATAGTCCGTAATGTTGCCTCTGTCTTGTCCTAGCCTCATCGCGTCTACGCTTATTATTTTCGGAGTTTCTCCACTTGTGCATTCACTCTCTCTTAGGAGCAGCATTGTCGCTTGCGCAAACGGTGGCTCTTCCCCCCCTTCGAATAATGCTATGGTCTTGTTATGCGACTGCAATATTCTGTAGGGAGGGACCTCCACCGTGCGCACTGTGAGCGCGTCGATCCTTTTTCGCGACATCACTGTTGACGTTGTGCTTCCCTTGAGTAGCGATGCGAGTCCAGGTGATGTTTGGACTTTGCCTGAACCGTCCGAGCGATAGAATGCTATTCCAAGCCTCTCCGCGTCCTCACTCATGAAGAGGGCCACGCTTCTGATCTTTATAGCGGCTTCTCCGCTTCCTGTTGTTTTCTTGAGCAATAGCGCAAGGTTGCCTGTGGCGGCTGGTGTTGGTGCCTGCGGCGGGCGCTCTCCCGTGAGTAGGTCGCGCAGGGTGCTCGGAATATTTCGGATTGTTCGAGAGAGGGAGGCCAGAAGTGGTGTTATTTTCTTGGGTGGTGTATTAGTTGGTGAGTTTGTTGACATCGGATGTGATGACGTTATTGAGGGGATTTGGGTCTGTTGTGTCTGCATAGTACTGGGGTTTGGTCGTTGATTTTGATTTTGATTTGTAGCAGGGTTTGTGCTGGTCGGTATATACGTGGTTGCTTGAATTGTTTGGGAGTTTGTGGAGGAAGTGGGTAGGGTTTGTGTAGCAGATGACACCGTTGGTGTTGGTGTTATGGCGCGGTAGGGAGGAAACTGAAGTTGAGCGTTCAGATGGCGGCTGGTTGGGGCAGATGTTAGCGGAAGGTGAGGAGGGTGTTGTGTTGGTATCATCCTCCATGATGTTTGAGGTTGCGGGGTAGATTGATTGGTAGGTGATCTCAGCTGTGATCTTTTCGGACAAAACCTGTTTTTAGGCAATCCAAGATTATATGGAGGAACATCTCTCATCCTTCGGAGTAGCAGGACGCACGAGGGATCAGCGTGGGGGTCGATCTTGTAGGTTGGTTGAACCTGTGTATGGGAGGCCGGTTGTGCGACACGATTTTGATATCTCGCACTGTGTGCACTCTGTCAGTAAGCGTTTATTGGGTGACGGTGGGTGTTGTTTAGGTTACCAGATTGCTTGTACAACAGTTTGATATGCATGTTTGGCGTGTGGCAAGGAAGATGATGGGTGATGGAGCTGTTTGGCGGGATGATCATGGCTGCCACCTTCGACTGTCTGCCTCGCGAATGCGTCTTCTGACATAAGAAATTGGCAAATTGCTGTACTTCGGTGCAGTTTCTTTGTCAGGGCTGCTTTTTTACGCCAAGGTAGTCGGCGTCATACCCGCGGTACCTACGTGGGCCCCAGACAGAAGAACCGCACTTGTCTTCCTTCGGTTGTTTCTGTTTAGGGCTGAATCTCTTGTACGCACTTCTTCATCATATGCCAAGGTTGAGTAACCGAAGGAGTTCTCAGGAGATTCACGAAGATCTTGAGGCGCCAAGAGTGGTGATAGAGCGGGCACTTAGTTTAATAGCCAATGTAATGGCCTGTAGGAGGCGTTACATTCGATGGAAAGGACGGTATGGTGCGGCTCGAGGCGAAAACGGGCGTCAGTTTTTACCTCCCTGGTCCCAGACTGTTAGGGCAGCGCCTCCTTGCCCTCTATTTGCTGCCGTTCTGGTATATTAAGGGGGACAGTTATTGGTGTTGTCGGGGCGTTGGGGTATAGGTTCGACAGAGCACATACGCCGGTGTTGAGTTGCTGAGGGGTGGGGATGTGCAAGGGTCCAACCGCTTCTATTGCGCGCTAACGGCGGTAAGAGCTCCACGCTATGGCCTTTCGTTGGTTGTGAATAGATGGCAGCATCCCGGATCCGGAGGTGAGGGGGAAGGCGCCTGATAGGACGAGGCCGACTCAGAGACACCGTTCTGTACGCTTTGCATATGTGTTTGCGCGATATCCTCGTTGCAGCGAGTCGAGTGGTTCTTCGATCAGCTTCTCAGACTGCTGGAGGGACAACCGACTTGCGGCGTACGCACGAGGGCTCGATCAACGCAACATAGATTGGTCTCAATACTATCATTAAGAACCCATGACACTTTGCGGCACCCGCAAGCTGTTGTATATATCGGCAGCTTTCTACAGGTGCGGATGACGTGCGCGTGAAAGGAGCTGGGGTCTAGGGTGAGGCCAAGCAACTGATTCGTAACAAGATCCGTAGGCGGTTCCCTGCATGGGATGTTTGGGGGGTGTCAAACTGAGCGTTTTCGTAAGAGCATCGCGTGGGTCGGTGCGGCTGCCAAAGCCTCAGCTGTTGTTCATTTCCCAATCCTGTAAGGCTTGAGTGTGGTTCCGCTAAGTCTGTAGTTCACTGGTGTGGTGGCTCCGAAAATGGAGAACAAAATAAGTCGAAAGCTGGCAAGTTACCCCCATGGACCGCCAGTTTGTGGAGAGCGAATCAAGACTTAGGGTTCACGAAGATGGCCACCAATGGTCCGGGACAACATCCTTCGTGGGGAAACTCTCGCTTGTCGCCTAGGGTAGTTGATGAAGACTTTCGGTCTTCCGGAGGATGAACAATAAGGCGATAGGTTCTGGGGCCATGTTTTGGTACATCGCTTTTAAAGGGCTGGCCACCATGCGTTTCGGAATCGCCCTATAGATCCAGGGAGATCAGTAGTACGTCCTTATGACAGTGCTTCCGTGTGATGTGAGTGATAGGACATAGAGTGCGTTGCCCGGTTCCTTTGTGGGCATGGAAGCCCGTATGGTTGGGCTGTAGGGTCGGTAGGGGCGCCATGTAAGCGTCCCACAAGGAGTTTTCTACTGTTTTTCCCACGGGATCGGTCGGGTCGGTGCGGTTGGGTTGGGTTGGGTTGGGTTGGGTTGGGTTGGGTTGGGTTGGGTTGGGTTGGGGTTAGTTAGGGTAGGTGGGGTTAGGTTGAGGTTAGGTTAGGTTAGGTTAGGTTAGGTTAGGTTAGGTTAGGTTTAGTTAGGGTTAGGTTATTAGGTTAGGGGTTAGGTTATGGTTAGGTTAGGTGGTTAGGTTAGGTTCCCAAGGGAGTTGCTGGTCCTCCTACTGGGCGCGTCCCCCGGGTGGCGGATAGGGAAAACCACTCGCTCTTGCGGGCGAGTGGATCGGGAGTTTATCCCGACGCGGACCAAAACCAGCCAGGTATGGGCGTACCTTTAGTGCATTTTTATGCACACGGCCTAGGGGAGCACACCCCGACAGAAAAGCCCAGCTGTGGAACAGCCCAAAAATAACATGATGATATCTCTTAAAACTAATTTACCCCAGGAGGGGTACCAGTCTCACCGAGACTGGAGAATCCCTTCGCGCTTCGGCGTGCAGCCCCACCGAATCTGGGGGGGGCAAAGAATATCATTATGTTGACGGGGAGAGGCCCGAGAAGGGCGGAGTGGTTGAGATCCCAAAGAGGGCGGAGTTGTAGGCGTGCCCGACGAGGGTGGCGCGGTGTCGGTTGCCCGTAGAGGTCAGAGTGGAAGAAAGTGTGCCTTCTCAGATCACAGAAAGGCTTCTGTGCCTACTAGTGCAGGGGGAGAGTACATTTAAGTGTGCGAGGGTGGTGCTGGAGAGGCTAGACTTGGCGGAGTGCGCCTCAATTATTAGTGGGAGGTCGAGGTCTTCGTCACGAGGTCGTTTCTGGGCGGCTTCCGGGTCGGACACAGACATTTCAATGAGATCCGCGAATTCGACTTCCAACGTCGAAAGTCGCAAAATATAGAAAGCGGCAGAGGAGTGAAAAGAGCAATTCAGGCTCTTCAGGTGCTGAGGAGGAAAAAGAGCGGCCGAAGGCCAAGAAGACCCCAGCCCGGCGAGAAGAGCTCGCGTCTGCAGGCAGAAGGCGAGGTGACTAATATGACGAACAATGTCCAAGCGAGAGCCAACTCCAGGCACTCTATTCTGACGGAGGTGACAAGGTTTAACGTGGACGGTCCCTTGGTGCAAGACCTACAACATCAGGTCACAGACAGTCTGGCGATTATACACAAGTCGCCAGCAAGTCCGGCAACCTTAAGGGCAACCTTCACGAAAGCCTTAAGGAGGCGGCTGGAGCCATAAACCGGCTGTTGAGATCCTGGCCAGCCCGGACAAGCCAACGAGGAGGTTGTACAATTGCGGGTAGTCAACTCCCGCTTAACTCAGGAACTGGCTGAACTGAGAAAGGAGGTGGCTCAAATGAGGATCGGACCTCTGAACGCTCCAGGCATGCAATGAAGGATCCCAAACCTAAGGATAAAGAGGAGGAACTGTCGCGTTCAGTAAT
This sequence comes from Dione vanillae, assembly GCA_037178615.1. Taxonomy (NCBI): domain Eukaryota; kingdom Metazoa; phylum Arthropoda; class Insecta; order Lepidoptera; family Nymphalidae; genus Dione; species Dione vanillae. The sequence goes on along the minus strand of JAZFAU010000241.1, from coordinate 67 downwards.
GTTGCAAGTGGGCAAGTTACTGAACACGCGATTCGCGGCCCCTAGGGACAGGCTCCCCAGCAAAAAC